>CM063503.1:57357516-57360016 GCA_032207245.1 Pardosa pseudoannulata
AAGACAAAAGAAAATGAAAAAAATTAGTAAAGATATGTATATCTATCTATAATATATATATATATATTATATATATATATATATATATATATATATATATATATATATATATATATATATATATATATATATATATATATATATATAAATATATATATATAATTTATATATATATATATATATATATAAATATATATATATATATATATATAAATATATATATATATATATATATATATATAAATATATATATATATATAATATATATATATATATAAATATATATATATTATAATATATAATTTATATACATAAGTGTGTGTGTTTGTTTGTGTGTGTGAGTGTTGTTAAATATATATCATACAAGTTAAATGCGTTCTTTAAGACAAAAGAAAATGAAAAAAATTAGTAAAGATATGTATATATATATATATATATATATATATATATATATATATATATATATATATATATATATATATATATATATATATATATATATATATATATATATATATATATATATATATATATATATATATATATATATATATATATATATATATATATATATATATATATATATATATATATATATATATATATATATATATATATATATATATATATATATATATATATATATATATATATATATATATATATATATATATATATATATATATATATATATATATATATATATATATATATATATATATATATATATATATATATATATATATATAAATATATAAATATATATATATATATATATATATATATATATATATATATATATATATATATATATATATATATATATATATATATATATATATATATATATATATATATATATATATATATATATATATATATATATATATATATATATATATATATATATATATATATATATATATATATATATATATATATATATATATATACATATATATAAATCCTAAACCGGAATCATTTCTCCCATGGCTATGATAGTTTATCTTTTAACCCTTAAATTGTTTTGATCATTTAACTCTATAAGGGAATGCGGAACTAATTAGCTATATATCTAAAGTTGATGTAAGATTAGAATATAAATGGGTTCGTAGCTTTGACAGGAAAGTAATTAATAAGTAAAATTCGTGTAGTTTTAGTAAAATATATAATGGAGTTAAAAATCATTATTTTCAACTCCATTTGGACTTAAATAAAGCGGGAATACAAGATAAAAGTTACACAATATTCTTTATATTCGATTATCCTGACTGTCTTTTAATAATATTTGTGGATATAATTATCTTAAGAATCGCAAATAAGTATGTCGATAAATATAGTTTCATTGAGTGTTTCTAAATTTAAATCTTGGTGAAGAAACACTTGAAGAAAAAGTAATAAAAACTTGAAATCACGTCCAACTGTTGACCTCGAGGGAAAAAACCTTTATTTACAAAAGTATTTGCATTTTTTAATTCAATCTCAAATATATATTTATTTTTCTAAATAAACTGTGTATTTTTTATTAGAAATTTTTAAAAAATCCGAACACGAATAGGTTAAACTTTTTATTATTTCTTTGTTCATGGTCTGATGTTTTACAACGTATTACATTTTATTCTTTGTTTCTGTATACAAAACAATGAAAGTCTATGCTTGAACTGAAAAACAGATTATTTCAAAAAAGGTTAATATTTTCATTGCATGAGCTGAACTCTTAAAAAATCGTAGATATAAAAAGCACAATATATGGCGTAAAGGAATATAATTACATCTGTACTATTATTCAATATTAACAGCTGTAAAATATGAATAACAGTACATATTTCCAGCAAATATCTAAAATATAACGTGTTTAAGAACAATCACGCAATACCAGAGGTTGTTAACCTCTGAATTAAAGAACACACCTTGGCTACAAGATGCAGTAAAAATGAATTTATACACAAATGCAAAAATTTTCTTAGATACTTGTTTTATGTATACTAAAACAAAAAAAAATATAAAATCAGTATATGTATTCTGTTAGTAAATAATTTATACAACATTGTATTTATTTGATTAAAACATTAGTATAAACAAAATTCCCTTAGAAATATTTATGAGTTCCTAAATATGTATAAGCGCGTACGTATGTGTATATATAAAGTTACAATGTATATTAACAGTCACTGTTATATGTAATTGAGCAACTTAAATAATCCTTTTCAAATATTTGTAGGCCAATATTTCTTTGCCCTTTTCCACTACTGGTTAAACAAAGTATTCATTTAGCTCATGCATGTCTTTTTTAAGCTTTTCAGTTCATTTTAGTGTAGATAAGTTTCGAATCCTTTTAGAGTAGATAAGTTTTGAACACAGCCGATGTTATAGATATCGCTGCTTGTTCGGATTCATTTCATTTTCATTTTCATGAAATTTGGTGAAGAAACACTTGAAGAAAAAGTAATAAAAACTTGAAATCACGTCCAACTGTTGACCTCGAGGGAAAAAACCTTTA
>CM063503.1:57365016-57385016 GCA_032207245.1 Pardosa pseudoannulata
AAAATAACATAGTGCTATACAATATTTTACTTTCGACTATTTCACATCAACTGTTTCTGTGAGAAAAATAGATTGCATTATTTAAGGGGATATAGTACTTTTTGAGATTACAAATTTCCGATTCAGTCTATCCTTTTACAACGAATTTTTACAAGTTTTTAATTAACACTTAAATTTGGAACAATTACTTAATTTTATCTTTTGAAGCAGTACATTTTTAAAAAATAATACAGAAAAATATGTCAGTTGAAAAAATGAAATTCTCGTACCTCAATATAACTTTTGAAAAAAAAAAAAAAAAAAAAAAAAAAAAATATATATATATATATATATACATATATATATATATATATATATATATATATATACATATATATATATATATATATGCATATATATATATACATATATATATATATAATATTATATATATATATATATATATATATATATATATATATATATATATATATATATATATATATATATATATATATATATATATATATATTTATATATATATATATATATATATATATATATATATTTATATATATATATATATATATATATATATATATATATATATATATATATATATTATATATATATATATACTATAAACTAAATTCTTATAGCAAGTTGAATTTAAACGTCCGTTGTATTATTTAAAACTTTAAAGGTATCTGATATATTAAAATTTATAAAAACTAAAAATTGTTAGGAAATTGAAAGTTTGAAAGTTGAAAGGAAAGTAGAAAAATTAGTCTGCATCATGGTTCGAAATAAAATACATTGCTCATGCTCTTATAACTGAATTACACAGATAAAAAGAAATAAATTAGCTTCAATTTAATATTTTTACATATTTACAAAGTTATTTTTTGCGGGTAAGTGTATCATTCTTTTGCTTTACTTGATTTATATATTTTATGCTGAATTTTAATATGTTATTTATTTTCTTGCTTCACATAACGATTGCTCTCCAGTTTATTTAATGACAAAATTAAACGCTCCTTATCTCAGATTTAATAACACAGAGATGCTTCATCTTAAACAGAGGTATCAAACTGTCATATAAGGCAATGTAAGAAAAAATTAAGGAACTGTTAAACTACCACAAAGAAATATTTTACAGATAGAAAGGTGTCATAATAAGATATTTGAAATAAAGCAAAAATTAAAGGGAAAATCCCGTTAAAACACACACAAAAAAAGAATTGTTTTCAAATTGTATGATCGATATTATAAAAAATGTTAATGGATATTCATTCCAATAAATGTAAACGCTTTCTTAACTTTTAAGAACTCTATATTTTAAGTATTTATTATACAATCCTATTCTTTTCAAATATCCTCTGTGTCATTATCGTCATTATTTGTAAATTTCTTGATATTTAGGGAGAAGATTAAAGACATTTTATCCCAAAATGTGTCCTATCACTGCCTCTTATAGATTTTAATCTAACTTTGTAAAGTTTTTTCTTTGATTGGCTTGCATGTACCTTCCCCATTAGATATAGGTTTTCGAATCTGAAGCTTTTATTAAAATAATATCGCTTTTAATTTTGATTAAAGTATCACACCTGACCTGCGCTTTGCTCTTCAAAGAAACTTCAATCGTGGTGGCTTTCCTACACATTTCTCTCTTCAACTCTTATCTTTTTAATCACACGGTGGTGAATGACGTCCTTGGATACATATATATGGTTAGTATTTGATAAATTCCAAACTTAAACAAAACCTAAAAGTACTTGGAGTAATGTGACAACATCGTGTGCCCTCATAATTTCTAATGCAGTGCATGACGTGAGAAACAAATTTTAACAGCATTTATGACATATTAAATAACCGATTTTAGCATATATTTTACAAGTGTTTAAAGATAATAACAGTACACTTGGTATAAAGTAAAATCCATATATTTTACCTTCTAGTTAATAAGCGTAATTATTTTTCAATTTCTAGGAGTCAATAATGCAAAAAATAAATGCTGATGATAGACAGTCATTGAAACAAATGTAAACTATTACTTAACTTTTATGAATGCTATTTTTAAAGTATTTATTATCCTATTTTTAAGAAATGATAATGAAAAGCAATACCAATCCTTATCTTCATTTATCTCAATCTATTAAATATAATTACTCTGGAAATGAATAATTTGGGATTATTTAAAAACCAGAAAAAATGACCCAGTAGAGTGTACACGTAAAGTGTTCCTTTGCGCATGATTTTACTCTCCTTTTTGGTTATGCCTGTAAACGCATCTCCATTAATAACTTCCTATTATAAGCTAATTCCGCAAACGGCATTCTGTCACATAGATAAGAGCTCCAATTAGGTAAAACTGTCGACGGTTATTTAATGAGCATCTATTATTCAAAATTTTCCGTGTCAATTAAAAAAAACCCCAAGGGTTTTTTCGATTATCTCACTCCCGAATTGTTTCTTCTCTTTAAAATCTTTATGGACTACATGCAAAGAGTATGATTTCGATTCCACTGCAATGTATATGAATGGCTTCCGAAATCAGATCACTGAGATACTTGTTTGCTTCTGAAACTTTAGAGGTCGATGTTAAAAGCTTCACGATTGTAAAGATGCAACCAACTACCTATGTTTAGGAGAGAGATGTTGACAATATGGAGACTATGGAGAGTGTGCTGAAAGTCGTTGTTATATTAATTTGTGGAAGAAATGCCAGATCATTTGCTTATAGGATCACTGAGATAAAAAAAATTAGAAAATCAGTTTTGCAAGGTTTATTCTCTTGAGAGTTCTGTAGGAACTCTAGAAGACTTTTTTTTAAGTATGAATTTATCAAACGGGAATCTATGTACTTGTATACAATTTCAAACTCTTAAGTAAATGAATTTCTTATATTGTTAAAATAGAGTATTTATACATTATTCTATGTCGATATTATTCTATTAGTAATATATAAACTTATACAATTATTACTTATTTCAATTTTTCTGCAATATATATGAATACCTTTTAAAATCATATCCCTAAAAGATATGGCTGACGCATCACAGGTTGTTGTTAAAAACTTCCCTTTAGTAAAGATACAACGACTGTCGACGTTAAGGCTACATAGTAAACTGATATGAAGAACGGGTTAAAATACTCAGTAATAATGACTTTTTGAAGTGATATGAATACCATATTAGTTACTTTTAACACCACTTAGATAAAAACATTGGTAAATCGGCTTAAAGGATATATACTATTGAGAAATCTGTTGGAGTGATGGAATAATTCTTTTAACACTACGAGTTTTTCAGGTATTTAACGGGAATGCATTTAAAATCTTTACACAAAGACACAAAATCAAAATGTAAAACAAAAATTATTATAATGATGAAATAAAATGTGTATAGATTATTCTAAATCAAGATTATTAAAATGTCACTATTATCTCAATTTTTACAACTATCACAATGTTTAAATTTTTCTGCAATGTATTTAAGAATATTTCGGAAGCAGGTAACTCATGTCATCTTCTTTGCTTTTGACGATTCAGAAGTAGGTGTTGAAAGCTGCACTACTGTAAACATGAGATTTAATATTAACATTTAGGAAAGTAACCCACTATGACGGAGAGCGAAATAGAGTATGGAGTTATAATAATATGCGGCATGATAAAAATACCATAACATTTATTTCTAATGTTAATCTCATCAAATGGTAGAATTCTGTAAAATCAGTTTATTTTGTTATGACTAGTGTTAGAATGATAGTATAGATATTTTGAAATTGCTTATTTATCAAACAGTAATGATTTTAATCCCAAGTTAAAGCTCATAATAAAGTGTATTTTCTACAATTTTTCTAAAATTTATCTATTATAGTTTATCTTTATAAACCACAGTAATGCATAGTGTGTCTGATATCAATTACCTTGTGATGTATATGAATATCTTCCGAAATCAGATAACTGAGAGACCGCTTACTTCTGAAGCTTCAGAAGTTGTAGTGAAAAGCTTTACTATTGTAAAGATGCGGCTGATTGCCGACGTTTAGGAGAAAGCGTCAGCTGCTACGGAAAGCGGGCTAAAATATACTGTTATAATAATTTGTGGACGTGATAAGAATGCCATATTAGTTACTTCTAGGGTTAGTCGGGGGAAACTGAAAGTATGAGGAAATCAGCTGCAGGGTGTATTCTATTAAGAGTGCTTTCAAATGACAAGAAGCTAAAATTACGAATCAAATAAAATTAATTTTATAAAATAAAATTAACTTTAGTTACTAAATTAGAACTCATAAGCAAATGTAAATATTTCTAAGTCTAAAACAAAATGTATACATCTTATTTCATATCATGATTGATTACAATGTAAGTGCATTTTAATTTCCTCATCTTTTAACCGTTTTTGTATCTTTTAAAGAATATATTGGTTTAATATTGAAAAAATTATCTGTTTCATTCACAAACTTCTGCCTTAAAATGAATTATAGAATTACTCAGTTATCTGATTACAGTAAATATTAAAACTTTTGACCTATTAAAGAATTTATATATGCAGTTATAATAAATGATCGATGTTACAGGAATGCTAGATTAATTTTTTCTAATTTTATTCATATAAAATAATTAGAAATAAGCTGCATTAGATTACTGTTGGAATGGTGGAAATTTCATTTAAAATTATGAATTTACTAATCAGGAAAGTGTGTATTTAAAAATTCAAACTCTTACACAAATGAATTACTTACACTGATACAATAGAATGTTTAAATATTTTACCTTTATAAACTACAACCATGCAAAATGGCTCATTTCAATTACACTGTAATGTACCACATGATTGTAATTAAATATGGACAATTTTTTACGAAATAAAATCCTTTACCAGGGATTTTAAAATTTTATTTCATATGTATGCATATGTACATGCAGAAACATATGTTCTCTAGTTATTAAGTATTTTTCAAAATTAGTTTAAATTTCCAGAAATTAATGGGAAACAGGAAATTTAGTATTTGTTTTCTCTATATCTTCCGAAATGGACTTATTTGACTTTGGTTATGAACCTTTATATTTGAGTGTGGGAGTGAGCACGAGTGGTTAGAAAATGTTTTTGTGTGATATCATGGTTAAAAATGCATTATTCCGCCATTTAATTATTAGATACTCTTTTCTTCTCATATAAACTCATTTCCCTACATTTAAAAAAAGTGTGAAATCTACGTATTTTTTTTTAAATAGTGTATATTCTATTTAAAATTTAATCTAAAAACTAATATGATCAAATATATATAAAACGATATATCGTTAAAATTTATTCTTCAGTACTAATATAAATCAATCAATGTTACCGCATAAAATGATTAGAAATATATATAAATATATTTGTATGTTTTAGTAAGTTATATATATATATATATATATATATATATATATATATATATATATATATATATATATATATATGTTTTATGTACAATATTTTGATATTTGCGGTAATACTAGACCTGTATAATGCTTGAGATTCTTCTTCGAAACTTCTATTTATATTAAATTCCAAAACATTTTGTGATGTCCCTAATACTGCTATTTCTTATTGATAGGTCAAATGAAGTGTGCCTTGTAGTTATGAAGCAATAATGCCTCTTGATTTATACCATTAAATTAATATCACTAACTTCTCTCAATAAACGGACTGAAAGCCAATAATACTATTACCCCGTCTATCAGCATTTCTTTAAACATTATCAATATATTTATAAAGAAACTCTAATAACAACTCAGAACATTTATCGTTTTACAGATCATTGAGCTTTTGTATATTGATAATTTAAGAATTTTAGCAGTAAATAAAGAATGGTAAATCAAAATAACATACAAAAATGACAACGAATTATTTCTATGAATGTCAATATGATTCAGAATTTGCAGATAGCATATAAAATATTCTTATTTTAACAATATATTGTTCTGATAAAAACTTTATGGTATGATTAATACTGAAATTATATACAAATAATATTGAAGAAAATAAAATAAAATTTTAAACACTAATAAAGAATATAATTTGAAGTATTTTTCAAAAAGTAATTAACATGTTTAACACGTTTTTAAAATGCATATTAAAAGAAACCTTAAGTTAGCCATACAGTATTAATAGATTTAGCTGGTCTTCTAAAATTGTTAAGGATCAATGTATAAAGTTACGATTTGTAAGTTAAGATTTGTTTCTTATTAACGCTAAAAAGGATGGAAATTTGTGCTGAAAATTATTTCTGTTACTATTATTTTCTTTGTGCAATAATATCGCTATTAAATAATAGAAAGTTTAAAAGCATTTACATTACTTTTCATGGCTATAGAATTCAGTTGCTGAGTCGACTAATTTATATATTAGAAGAAATTTACTAAATTGCACAAATACAATTTCAAATCTGTAATAAATTTTTGATGCAGAAGGTTTTCCGATAAAAGATTTAGATGTAGTTTCTCAACAAATATTCTAGTTTAGTCACATAGGCTAACAATAATAAAATTATTTTACCTATTAATACCCATAATTTAATTACAGTATAAATTAATCTCCTTACGAGAAGAAATTTAATCGAATGGCACGTATACTATTACGAATTCGTTAAGTAAATTTTAACACACAGCATTTTCTGGTAAAAAATTAATATAATAATTTCTAAACAAAATATTCTATCTGTATCATACCGTCTAGAAAAAGTAAAATCCTTTGACATATTTTTACCTAGAATTTAGTCACTGAATCGACTAATTTGCATATCAGAAAAAATATACCTAAATGGCCCAAACACTATTACAAATTTGTTATAAATTTATGGCACATAAAACTTTCTGATAGAAAGTTCGTATATTACTTTTTAAATAAAGAATTCTAGCTCAACCATTTTGTCTGACAGCAGCGAAATGTTTTTACCTATTTTCTCTTAATTTTAGATAACTTAATACATTATTTGTCAGTAAACAGCCTACTAATGAAATTTCTCAAATGTAACAAAAACTGTAAGCCCTGCGTTGAGTTCTTTAATAAACAGTTGTCATTAATATTCTCAGAGTAATTAATGCTGTCACAGACTCTCTCATCTTTTCTTTCCTTTGTGACCGAGCGTGTAAAACTAATAAGATTTTCAGCATTATTATACTCTATTTTTCTACAGCCTCAATAAAAAGAAAAGTATGCGAATCCGGACAATAGAAGCAAAATAAAATAAGTACAAGAGTGATCAAAAGGAACTGGGAAACAATTTTTATCCCTTAACACTACAAATACGGATCACAAAAATGAGCTAGTTTGCTGTCTAGTCTAATATTTTCTATCAGTATAGCACACAATATAAATTTATTGAGTCTATAGAATTTAAGGTTTAACAACTCATTCCCTTAATAGTTGAAAATTAAAGAGAATAATAATTTTGTGAATAATTATACTTAACATGGTATTCCAATTTATGAAGAAAATATAATGTTCTCAGAATGATCCTTTTAAATTAAATCCATATCTGCAAATATAAGAATATTAAGACTACTATACAAGCTACTATACAAGAGAAAATATTAGACTAGAGAGCTGGTTTTGATTTCTATTATAATATTTCCTATCCGTATAGCCCACAATATAAATTTATTGAATCTATAGAATTTAAGGTTTAACAACTCGTTCCCTTAATAGTTGAAAATTAAAGAGAATAATAATTTTGTGAATAATTATACTTAACATGGTATTCCAATTTATGAAGAAAATATAATGTTCTCAGAATGATCCTTTTAAATTAAATCCATATCTGCAAATATAAGAATATTAAGACTACTATACAAGCTACTATACAAGAGAAAATATTAGACTAGAGAGTTGGTTTTGATCTCTATTATAATATTTCCTATCCGTATAGCCCACAATATAAATTTATTGAATCTATAGAATTTAAGGTTTAACAACTCGTTCCCTTAATAGTTGAAAATTAAAGAGAATAATAATTTTGTGAATAATTATACTTAACATGGTAGTCCAATTTATGAAGAAAATATAATGTTCTCAGAATGATCCTTTTAAATTAAATCCATATCTGCAAATACACGTATGTTAAGAATACTATAGAAGACCGAATTCTCAAAGGAAATGGAAAGCAATACTTCCTTAACAATAGAATGACGAGCATAGAAAATGAGCTGAGTGAACTTAAATTTTACGTCTTGGAAACAAATCGTAATTCCAAAATACTTTTATCATTTGACGAGTTAGGCTCGTCATTCAATTCATGGGCCACTGTAGCCTTTCACAAGCCTGCCTCGTCAATAAATCGTCTCCTCACAGTATGTTACTGGATTACTTAGATGCTTCACTTGAGTCTCGATTCTAGTTTACTAACTATGCTCAAGAGACCCACCTTCTCAGCCTTAATAGTACCAATAACAAAATTGGTTTCTAGGTACTATTCTAACCATCATCTATCTTTGAAAATTTATTATTAATGTATTAAACTTATAAAATGAAACTTATTTAGAACTAATAAGGTTTGATGAGCATCATGTATCCATTCCATACTTAAAAGAACATTTTGTAAAGAAAAAAGAAAGTGAATATTTACTATTATTCTTTAGATTCCATTTATATTATCCTCCAATGTTTATGATAAGTTTTATTCTAAAGTATAAGATCTAAATTATAAATAATTATTGGAATATTATATACAAAAGAAATATGCGCAAACTTTAAATATGATGTTCATTTTTTAAAAAAAATATTAACTAGTGTCTCAAATCATAATTAAAGTTTTACTCTCGAAATCTCCCTGCTTAATTATAAATGGATTTCCAATGACATAATTTACTTTCAGTCAAATCAATTTAAAGGAATAAAAATTAATATTAAAAACCGACAGTTTTCTTAATGAAACTAATATGTTTTATGGTATTGAAAATTTCATGACTTCATGAATTTGGGAGTTTTTCGTTTTTAAATTATATTCCTTGTTCCATAAGATAAGATAAGAGCTAATTCTATTCACTTTCCACTTTGCTCTGTTCCAATGCTGAACAGGCGATATTTAAATTGATAGTCTGTTACATTGCAACTGATGCTCTCATCCATTTGTATCAAAGAGCTTTCTCATTTTAGGCTTCTGGAAGCTGCAGGTTAATACGTTAGGCTATATGAGTTGTTCTAGAAATGTCACAGATTTAGATAAGGTCAAATAATCTTTATCTTGTTTAAAGGATCATAATTTTTCTGAATTTTAGTGTTTGTTTTAATTTTCTTTTCAAATACGAACAAAAAATACGATTTTATAGCTTATGATTTCAAAAACGTGAGTTTGAGAGAAATGGTTGGGTTTTTATTTATATTTTAGTCTCTCCTTCTGCAAGATAAGATATAATTCTATTCATTTTCCATTTTATTCAAATGCTGAACATGCGATACTTAATTTGATAGTCTGCTACATTTTAATTGATGCTTTTCATTTCATTATCATTTGGAAAAGAGACTGTTGTAAGGGATATTTTTCTGGTAGTAATGTAATATGTCCCCTTAAATTAACATGTTCTTTGTTATTTTAAAGTTCGTACCTTCTAAAAGAACCTGATAGAGTTTCATAAAGGGAATGTTATAGATTTAACAGAGTTTATTTTCCAATTATATTGCATTATATATAATATAATATAAGAGTTAATTTCATTCACTTTTGTATTTGATCTGTTTAAAATCTGAACAGGCAATACTTACATACAAATTTTGTTACATTGCAACTAATGCTCTCATTTGTTTGAGTGAAAACACTAAAATGTTTTGCCTATAATAACCGCAGTTTAAAGTGTCCCAATGTTTGAATTATTCTCGAAATGCAGTAGGTGCAGATACTGTAAAACATTCTATACTCCATTTCTCTTCTTTCATTGTAAGTATCTTTGTTAAGTATCGCCTGTTTAAAATCTGAACAGGCGATACTTAACCCTCTGACTGCTCAATTTGTAAACCCAGATCTCTTTTAAAATTGCTTATTTTTTTTGTTGAATAGTTCAAGTATATATATATATATATACATATATATATATATATATATATATATATATATATTATATATATATATATATATATATATATATATATACATATATATATATATATATATATATATATATACATATATATATATATATATATATATATATATATATATATATACATATATATATATATATATATATATATATATATATATATATATATATATATACAGATATATATATATATATATATTATATACATATATATATATATATATATATATTATATATATATATATATATATATATATATATATATATATATATATATATATATAATATATATATATATATATATATATATATATATATATATATATATATATACAGATATATATATATATATATATATATATATATATACATATATATATATATATATATATATATATATATATATATATATATATATATATATATATATATATATATATATATATATATATATATATATATATATATATATATATATATATATATATATATATATATATATATATATATATATATATATATATATATATATATATTGGAGAATTGAAATACCAATTTTTTTCTAGAAAAGATTTTTTATACTGACTTTTATCATGAGAAACTAAGCTTTCGGAAAAACTAATGTCAGATGTTATCACATAAAAAATTTATTTTTCAATAAATTTCAATTGAAATACACTTAATTTCTATTTATAACATACTATCTATAATTCTATTATCTAATATAACTATAGTTCTAATCATATAATTCTATTTATTACCAAATTAAATGTCTAATACTGTATATAATTTTTTCGACTGGTTAAACGGTAAAAAGCCGAATGTGCTTCTTAATAAAGGAAGAAAAACACATGCCCGTGGAAATCGCGGGATGAGCAGTCAGAGGGTTAAATACATAGTCTTTTACATTGCAAATGATGCTCTCATTTGTTTGAATAAAAAAACTACTATGTTTTTCTTATATAAACTGCAGTTTAAAAGTGACCCATTATTTGAATTATTCTTGAAATGCAGTAGATGCAGATACGGTAAAACAGTCTAAACCCATTTCTCTTCTTTCTTTGTAAGTATCTTTCTTAAGTATCGTCTGTTCAAAATCTGAACAGGCGATACTTAAATTCATAGTCTGTTACATTGCAACCGATGCTCTGTTTTGTTTGTGTCAAAAAGTACCATATTTTTGCTTATAGAAACTGCAGTTAGTCCCATTGTTTGAGAAGTCCCAATGTTTGAGTAGTTCTCGAAATGCAGTAGATGCAGATACGTTAAAACAGTCTAAACCCATTTATCTCAGTTCTTTGTAACAACTGTGAAGTTTAGTGTTAGTCTACTTGGATTTTCTTTAGAAATACGTATGACATTTCCCTATTTAAATACATCTCATATGTATTTTGACAGAGTCCGAATTAGGATCATAGTTCAATCTCCAACAAAATAAAATAAGAATTACCTAATTTTATGCATTTCCTCATTGTTTAGTTCAAATAATGTACAGTTGATACTTAAATTCACAGCCTCCAACAATTTATTTGAAAATTTTTATTTAGTTTCATTCGATAAAGAGACTGTTTAATAAATAATTTTCTTATCTTAAAGTTATATGCAATCTTTATGAAACTAAAATGTGCTACGATGTTTGAAAGCTGATGGCTTTATTTTACATTTTGACACTAAATTAACTGATTACCCCGATATTTTATTCCTTCTACTCATTAGACAATATATGAGCCAATTGTATTATTTGCCTGTTTTATTTTTTTTAATACTGAACCTATGTTACTTTAACTGAAATTATGTGTCATTGTAACTGATGCTCTCATTCATCTGTATCAACGAACTTCTGTTTCTTTCTAGAAACACCACAAAAGCAGTATATAATACAAACAATATATACTTATTTCTATATACTTTTTAATATGTAACAGCTGTGAAGTTTACTGCTAGTCCTAGTCAAATAGACTAGCAGTAAACTTCATAGCTGCTGCTATATTTAGATTTCCTTTGGAAATGCGCACGAAATTCTGTATTTAAATATATCTCATACTGGCTTCAGAGATGTCTCTGTATTTAAATTATATTTCCTCATTCCATAACATAAATTAAGATTTATACTTATTTTCTTCTATGATTGGTGACCCTCTATTGCACAGGAGATCTTTAAATTGATACTCTCTAATATTTCAATTGGTAGTTTTTATTTTACTATCTATCGAAAAATATTTAATAAATAATTTTGTTGTCTTAACGTCCCTTTAATAATACTGACATATACTATGTTATTTGAAAGTGTATAACTTCAAGAACACTAAATTGACAGAGTTCTTTATTGTTTTATTGCATTCTCTCCTTCCATGAGATACGATATAAAGTAATTCTATTCACCTACCTCTTTGATTTGTTCAAATGCTGAACAGGCGATATTTGAATTGATAGTCTGTTACATTGCAGCTGATGTTCTTCTCCATTTGTATGAAAGAGCTTCTATATTGTAAGCTTATGGATACTGAGATTTATTAAGTCACAGTTAGTTGGTCTAGAAATGCAGCAGATGTAGTTGAAGTAAAACAATATATATATATATATATATATATATATATATATATATATATATATTATATATATATATATATATATATATATATATATATATATATATATATATATATATATATATATATATATATATATATATATATATATATATATATATATATATATATATATTATATATATATATATATATATATATATATTATATATATATATATATATATATATATATATATATATATATATATATATATATATATATATATATATATATATATATATATATATATATATATATATATATATATATATATATATATATATATATATATATATATATCTTATTCCTATATTTTTTCTGTAAAAACCATGCTTAAAATTTACTGTTAATCTACCAAAGATTTTTAAGAAATAGAAACCAAATTTTTATGCTCATATAAATAAGATCTAAAGGTACTAAAGAGATATGCTGTAGGTTTTTAGGTAACTTTAAATATTCTGCATACGAAATTTAACAGTATTTATAATATTCTTGAAAGCATAAATTTTTAAAAAATAAATTTTCAAAAATTTTTAAATTTTACATTACAAAGCAAATATTCAATTATTATTGATAATGGTAAATTTTCTTATATATAAACCTTGTCTATCCATGCCCTACCCAGTCTTAGTATTAAAGGTTCCCAAATATAGATTTTATTTATTTCAAGATTTAAATTAGGTTTTACATTATATTACACCAAAAATAGAAAGAAAGAACTCATTATGACAACCAACTTGTAATATTTTTTCCTATTCTTCCATAATACTTATTTAGTTGATTATGTTGTTATATATCCAATATTAAAATGAATAATTTTGGTAAATCTTGTCTAGTTTCAAAATTTGAGGACCATTATTAAGAACTTCTATTATTGTGCGTTTTCATGTAATTAAAAATTAGAATAAAATTCTTGCTATAGCTTTTGTACAGTACTGTATTAGTTATGAAAATATACATCTCAGATTAAATTACTATGTTAAATTTATTATTAATAATGCAATAGCACTATATATGTATGAGAACACATTTATAGGTGAAAAATGAATTACAACTGGATTAAAATATTATTATAATGCAGTTTTTCAGTTTTCCTATTTATTCTCTTGGTTCTTTAAAAAATATCTTAAGCGGCTTACCCTGTATATGTGTTGAAATATACTTAAAAAGAATACAATATATGTACAGTATAAAAAATATTATAAATGTAAAAGACACATAAAAACTATATATGTGTGTGGGATTAAATTTCTTTTATGACAATTTTATAATAAAATTCTTGCTATAGCTTTTGTACAGTACTGTATTAGTTATGAAAATATACGTCTCAGATTAAATTACTATGTTAAATTTATTATTAATAATTCAATAGCACTATATATGTATGAGAACACATTTGTAGGTGAAAAATGAATTACAACTGGATTAAAATATTATTATAATGCAGTTTTTCAGCTTTCCTATTTATTCTCTTGGTTCTTTAAAAAATATCTTAAGCGGCTTACCTGTATATGTGTTGAAATATACTTAAAAAGAATACAATATATGTACAGCATAAAAAATATTATAAATGTAAAAGACACATAAAAACTATATATGTGTGTGGGATTAAATTTCTTTTATGACAATTTTATAATAAAATTCTTGCTATAGCTTTTGTACAGTACTGTATTAGTTATGAAAATATACGTCTCAGATTAAATTACTATGTTAAATTTATTATTAATAATGCAATAGCACTATATGTATGAGAACACATTTATAGGTGAAAAATGAATTACAACTGGATTAAAATATTATTATAATGCAGTTTTTCAGTTTTCCTATTTATTCTCTTGGTACTTTAAAAAATATCTTAAGCGGCTTACCCTGTATATGTGTTGAAATATACTTAAAAAGAATACAATATATGTACAGCATAAAAAATAATATTATAAATGTAAAAGACACATAAAAACTATATATATGTGTGTGATTAAATGTATTTTTATGACAATTTTATAATTAAAATTCTTGCTATAGCTTTTGTACAGTACTGTATTAGTTATGAAAATATACGTTTCAGATTAAATTACTATGTTAAATTTATTATTAATAATGCAATAGCACTACATATGTATGAGAACACATTTACAGGTGAAAATGAATTAAAACTGGATTAAAATATTATTATAATGCAGTTTTTCAGCTTTCCTATTTATTCTCTTGGTTCTTTAAAAAATATCTTAAGCGGCTTACCCTGTATATGTGTTGAAATATACTTAAAAAGAATACAATATATGTAACAGCATAAAAAAATATTATAAATGTAAAAGACACATAAAAAACTATATATGTGTGTGGGATTAAATTTCTTTTATGACAATTTTATAATAAAATTCTTGCTATAGCTTTTGTACAGTACTGTATTAGTTATGAAAATATACGTCTCAGATTAAATTACTATGTTAAATTTATTATTAATAATGCAATAGCACTATATATGTATGAGAACACATTTATAGGTGAAAAATGAATTACAACTGGATTAAAATATTATTATAATGCAGTTTTTCAGTTTTCCTATTTATTCTCTTGGTTCTTTAAAAAATATCTTAAGCGGCTTACCCTGTATATGTGTTGAAATATACTTAAAAAGAATACAATATATGTACAGTATAAAAAATATTATTAAATGTAAAAGACACATAAAAACTATATATGTGTGTGGGATTAATTTCTTTTATGACAATTTTATAATAAAATTCTTGCTATAGCTTTTGTACAGTACTGTATTAGTTATGAAAATTTACGTCTCAGAGTAAATTACTATGTTAAATTTATTATTAATAATGCAATAGCACTATATATGTATGAGAACACATTTACAGGTGAAAAAATGAATTACAACTGGATTAAAATATTATTATAATGCAGTTTTTCAGCTTTCCTATTTATTCTCTTGGTTCTTTAAAAAAATATCTTAAGCGGCTTACCCTGTATATGTGTTGAAATATACTTAAAAAGAATACAATATATGTACAGTATAAAAAATATTATAAATGTAAAAGACACATAAAAACTATATATGTGTGTGGGATTAAATTTCTTTTATGACAATTTTATAATAAAATTCTTGCTATAGCTTTTGTACAGTACTGTATTAGTTATGAAAATATACGTCTCAGATTAAATTACTATGTTAAATTTATTATTAATAATTCAATAGCACTATATATGTATGAGAACACATTTATAGGTGAAAAATGAATTACAACTGGATTAAAATATTATTATAATGCAGTTTTTCAGTTTTCCTATTTATTCTCTTGGTACTTTAAAAAAATATCTTAAGCGGTTTACCCTGTATATGTGTTGAAATATACTTAAAAAGAATACAATATATGTACAGCATAAAAAATAATATTATAAATGTAAAAGACACATAAAAACTATATATATGTGTGTGATTAAATGTATTTTATGACAATTTTATAATAAAATTCTTTGCTATAGCTTTTGTACAGTACTGTATTAGTTATGAAAATATACGTTTCAGATTAAATTACTATGTTAAATTTATTATTAATAATGCAATAGCACTACATATGTATGAGAACACATTTACAGGTGAAAAAATGAATTAAAACTGGATTAAAATATTATTATAATGCAGTTTTTCAGTTTTCCTATTTATTCTCTTGGTTCTTTAAAAAATATCTTAAGCGGCTTACCCTGTATATGTGTTGAAATATACTTAAAAAGAATACAATATATGTACAGTATAAAAAATATTATAAATGTAAAAGACACATAAAAACTATATATGTGTGTGGGATTAAATTTCTTTTATGACAATTTTATAATAAAATTCTTGCTATAGCTTTTGTACAGTACTGTATTAGTTATGAAAATATACGTCTCAGATTAAATTACTATGTTAAATTTATTATTAATAATGCAATAGCACTATATATGTATGAGAACACATTTATAGGTGAAAAATGAATTACAACTGGATTAAATATTATTATAATGCAGTTTTTTTCAGTTTTCCTATTTATTCTCTTGGTTCTTTAAAAAATATCTTAAGCGGCTTACCCTGTATATGTGTTGAAATATACTTAAAAAGAATACAATATATGTACAGCATAAAAAATAATATTATAAATGTAAAAGACACATAAAAAACTTATATATATGTGTGTGATTAAATGTATTTTATGACAATTTTATAATAAAATTCTTGCTATAGCTTTTGTACAGTACTGTATTAGTTATGAAAATATACGTTTCAGATTAAATTACTATGTTAAATTTATTATTAATTAATGCAATAGCACTATATATGTATGAGAACACATTTACAGGTGAAAAAATGAATTAAAACTGGATTAAAATATTATTATAATGCAGTTTTTCAGCTTTCCTATTTATTCTCTTGGTTCTTTAAAAATATCTTAAGCGGCTTACCTGTATATGTGTTGAAATATACTTAAAAAGAATACAATATATGTACAGTATAAAAAATATTATAAATGTAAAAGACACATAAAAACTATATATGTGTGTGGGATTAAATTTCTTTTATGACAATTTTATAATAAAATTCTTGCTATAGCTTTTGTACAGTACTGTATTAGTTATGAAAATATACGTCTCAGATTAAATTACTATGTTAAATTTATTATTAATAATTCAATAGCACTATATATGTATGAGAACACATTTATAGGTGAAAAATGAATTACAACTGGATTAAAATATTATTATAATGCAGTTTTTCAGTTTTCCTATTTATTCTCTTGGTTCTTTAAAAAATATCTTAAGCGGCTTACCCTGTATATGTGTTGAAATATACTTAAAAAGAATACAATATATGTACAGCATAAAAAATAATATTATAAATGTAAAAGACACATAAAAACTATATATATGTGTGTGATTAAATGTATTTTATGACAATTTTATAATAAAATTCTTGCTATAGCTTTTGTACAGTACTGTATTAGTTATGAAAATATACGTTTCAGATTAAATTACTATGTTAAATTTATTATTAATAATGCAATAGCACTACATATGTATGAGAACACATTTACAGGTGAAAAAATGAATTAAAACTGGATTAAAATATTATTATAATGCAGTTTTTCAGTTTTCCTATTTATTCTCTTGGTTCTTTAAAAAATATCTTAAGCGGCTTACCCTGTATATGTGTTGAAATATACTTAAAAAGAATACAATATATGTACAGTATAAAAAATATTATAAATGTAAAAGACACATAAAAACTATATATGTGTGTGGGATTAAATTTCTTTTATGACAATTTTATAATAAAATTCTTGCTATAGCTTTTGTACAGTACTGTATTAGTTATGAAAATATACGTCTCAGATTAAATTACTATGTTAAATTTATTATTAATAATGCAATAGCACTATATATGTATGAGAACACATTTATAGGTGAAAAAATGAATTACAACTGGATTAAAATATTATTATAATGCAGTTTTTCAGTTTCCTATTTATTCTCTTGGTTCTTTAAAAAAATATCTTAAGCGGCTTACCCTGTATATGTGTTGAAATATACTTAAAAAGAATACAATATATGTACAGCATAAAAAATAATATTATAAATGTAAAAGAACATAAAAACTATATATGTGTGTGGGATTAAATGTATTTTATGACAATTTTATAATAAAATTCTTGCTATAGCTTTTGTACAGTACTGTATTAGTTATGAAAATATACGTTTCAGATTAAATTACTATGTTAAATTTATTATTAATAATGCAATAGCACTATATATGTATGAGAACACATTTACAGGTGAAAAAATGAATTAAAACTGGATTAAAATATTATTATAATGCAGTTTTTCAGCTTTCCTATTTATTCTCTTGGTTCTTTAAAAAATATCTTAAGCGGCTTACCCTGTATATGTGTTGAAATATACTTAAAAAGAATACAATATATGTACAGTATAAAAAATATTATAAATGTAAAAGACACATAAAAACTATATATGTGTGCGGGATTAAATTTCTTTTATGACAATTTTATAATAAAATTCTTGCTATAGCTTTTGTACAGTACTGTATTAGTTATGAAAATATACGTCTCAGATTAAATTACTATGTTAAATTTATTATTAATAATTCAATAGCACTATATATGTATGAGAACACATTTATAGGTGAAAAAATGAATTACAACTGGATTAAAATATTATTATAATGCAGTTTTTCAGTTTTCCTATTTATTCTCTTGGTACTTTAAAAAATATCTTAAGCGGCTTACCCTGTATATGTGTTGAAATATACTTAAAAAGAATACAATATATGTACAGCATAAAAAATATTATAAATGTAAAAGACACATAAAAACTATATATGTGTGTGGGATTAAATTTCTTTTATGACAATTTTATAATAAAATTCTTGCTATAGCTTTTGTACAGTACTGTATTAGTTATGAAAATATACGTCTCAGATTAAATTACTATGTTAAATTTATTATTAATAATTCAATAGCACTATATATGTATGAGAACACATTTATAGGTGAAAAATGAATTACAACTGGATTAAAATATTATTATAATGCAGTTTTTCAGTTTTCCTATTTATTCTCTTGGTACTTTAAAAAATATCTTAAGCGGCTTACCCTGTATATGTGTTGAAATATACTTAAAAAGAATACAATATATGTACAGCATAAAAAATATTATAAATGTAAAAGACACATAAAAACTATATATATGAGTGGGATTAAATTTTTTTTATGACAATTTTATAATAATATCTCCAGCTTAATTAGCATTTGAATATGCTTATAATACATTAATACTACATATACTGACCTAGATTTATTTTAAATTTATTTAAGTCACACATGTAAATAAAGATAATGCTTTCTAAACATTTATTGAAAAATATTTTAAAATTTTGGCTTGATATTTAATTAATGAGTAATTTTTACTATAACTTGCATCCTACATATTAATCAAACTGCTCAGTTCATTGATAGCGTGACGGTCATCTTTTTAAGAGACTAACTGCATCCATTCATATTTGGAAGCTTTAAGGTCTAATGTCAACAAAGCTAGAAGAAAATATTTTCCAGAAAATCAATATGCATACAAACAGTGTCTGAACCTGACAACTGAAGATTTAGCTGGATGAATGCCAAAATTTTAGCAGTCGAGTTGTTTGCAGCTCTCGTGATATCCGCCATATTATGTGGCTCTCTTTATGATATATCTATAGTATGGTAAATACAGCACCTGTACCGGAGTTCAAGAGAAAATCAATTCCCTAAAACTTATCACCAGAATAGTTTGCTCCTCTATTTTAAGCCT
>CM063503.1:57392516-57407516 GCA_032207245.1 Pardosa pseudoannulata
ACTATTAAACTACTAAAATCATAATTATGAGTTAATGTTTTCAGACTTAATGGTTAGTTAGGAAAACTCACACTGCTATTTAAAAATATTTATAATCCAGGTCACTCCACTGAATATATTAAAATATATTTTGCAAATAAAATTATTTGACATTTAAAAAAATATTTTATAAAGAATTATAAATGCAAAGAATTATAAATGATGATTGTTTATACTTACACTTACATATTTTTCTTTTAGAAGTTTTGAAGTAGAAGAGATGAATTAAGAAAAGTGAAAATGAGACTAAAAAGAAATAATTTTGTCATGATTATGCGATAGGACAATTACAAACAGCTTACAGCAGAACAAACTTCAAATAAAAACTTTAATTCTTTAATGTTGAAGCCAAATATGTATTTTATATCAATGGTGGATATTTTATCCCTTTCATCACCATAGAGTAAACAAACAAACAATTCACTATGACGCCAAATACAGAGCTTGAGGAGATCTCGCTGCCATTAGGGAACAAGATATCCGATATAGCAATTATAATAATTAATCTTACGGAGACTGAAGAAGCACCATTGAATATATCTGACTGGACGAATAGCTCTTTAATGGAGACTATGACAGTCTACCAATATGTTGAAATGGTCATAAAAGGCACAGTTCTGGCCACTATCATTCTTCTCACTATCTTTGGCAATTTGTTAGTACTCCTGGCAGTCGGATTCACCTCTAACCTTCGTAGCACGACAAATATTTTCATTGTAAACCTTGCAGTTGCTGATCTCCTTCTTGGGTTAAGCGTTTTACCTTTCTCAGCGTTCTTGGAATTAAATAACAAACAGTGGATCTTTGGGACGACGTTTTGCAACATATGGGCTGCGGTAGATGTCCTCTGCTGCACGGCTTCCATAATCAGCCTCTGCGTCATTAGTGTCGATCGTTACGTAGGAGTAACTCGTCCCCTTGCATACTCCAATATTGTTACCCACACCAGGGCTATAATTGCTTGCTTTGCTGTATGGATCGTATCGACGGCTATCTCCGTGGGTCCACTGTTTGGATGGAAAGAACCTCGCCCACCTAATCCCTACGTCTGTGAGGTGACTAAGCAGCTCGGATATGTGCTCTTTTCGGTCACCTTTTCCTTCTACCTCCCGAGCGCCATTATATTCCTTGTCTATTTCCGGATTTACAAAGCCGCCGTCAAACAGACCAAATTCTTGGAAACTGGAGTAAAAGTCGTCAAGTCTGCTGGCCATGAAACCACGAAAGAATTGACTCTGAGGGTTCACGCCGGGGCTCATCATGTCCTGTCAGCTGCTGCTCGAAACGGAACATATGGAGACAAGACAAGCATAAAGATGACTGTGGCCAATCTTCAAGGACGACTTGCAAAATTTAAAAGACAGAAGAAAGCTGCTAAGACCCTTGGCATTGTTGTTGGTGTTTTCATCCTTTGCTGGTTTCCTTTTTTCTTCATTCTACCTCTTGGTAAGTTACTTATTACATAAAAATGAATTACCTGTAGAAAAATTACGTTACTTCATATGATTTAAAAAGTATGTAATTGAATTAAACTGTTTGTATTTATAACTTTCTTTACATATTGGTGCTTTTAACTCCAAAATAAATCTATATAATCTCATCTCTAATATCTATTTCAGGACCCGAATGCCTATTTCTTCATCAGAATAAAAGATACTTTGAAAAATAACAAAAAATAATATTTCCAAAGAATAATAATTATACTTTACTATATTCTACTTCTCCCCGTAAAAAAACAATTTCATTTCATATGAACTTTCACTTTATTTTTTATCTATTGCTATTTTTTTTCCTAAAGGAGTAATAGATATTGGTGAATCTCCGCGTGTTTTTTAAACCCTTATTATATTTTGTAATGTATATGCGAAACCATTGCATAACCAAGGTTTAACGTCATCAAAAAAAGCATTTAGTGTTCTTTTGTTATTTTGAGAAAAAATACTTCATTCATTAATTTCAAATTTCCTTTAGGGTAAATGTTAAAATTGGTTCATAAGAAAAAAATAGGAGCTAATTAAATAAATATTTAAACAAAGTATAGAAACAGTAAATGCTGAAAAAGTGGCGCTCAAAAAATGTTATACTTTAACACAGTTATTTTTCCAAATTATGATACTATATTTATCAAAATGCTGTTTCTATAAAAATATTGGAATAAAAGAAGTGTTTTAAGTGTAATCAGAATAACATATATTATTATCATGCATAATCACAACACGAAATTTAAAATGCTTCACTTTTATGTTCATGTTTTATTTCATATTCAATTACATTAACGATATCTAAAGTTAAATACAAATGCTTACGGTGGAAATTTTCCGAAGATAGGTTGTAAAAGCATTTTGCTTTGTATCTGTCTCAAACTATAGGAACTTTAATTAAGACCTAGTTTCCACTTATAATTTTAATACCTTAACCTTCAGTGAAGATACGATTGCGTGTCACACCTTAAACGCAAAGACCTTAAATATCGATCCCTATTCTGATTTCGGTATTTTAATGTCATGGTTCAGCCTAGTAACATTCCTACCCAACGCCTGATTTTGTTCACCGGTTCATAATTAACATAACCTTTACGGTATCGATGTAAAAGATGACACGAAACCTTGAAGGCACAAAGCTTATAAAATATTAATATTTAACCTACATAGTAAAGTGTATGCTCTTAAACTTTTAACTAAACAAATGAATTTCCTTATAAGAAAATGACCTAATTTCCCTTACAACCTACATTTTTAAACAAAATAATTTGTAATTTTTCCCTTGCGCTTAAATTATTTATGCACTAATTTTTAGCTAGATACGAATTTTTATAGAAAAAAGATTATATTAGCATATTTTTTCTTGCGCATAGCTAATACTCTAATGTGCATTGCTCTATGAAATATTTTACCATGCTCAATAGATTAAACGTAAATAAATACCACCTTATAAATGAATAATATTGTATTAACTGTTTTTCCATAATTTTTTGCAGTTGTTATGTGTTACTTTAATCATTGTTTTATCTTGCAGCAGGACAGAATTTCCTGTGTGATATTTTAACTTTGTGTATAAAAACATCAAAAGTTGTGAAATTATAATGTGTTTATTAACGTAATATAATATCTGTAAAGGTGCTAAGGGCACCTTAGTATTCAATTTTTATATTTTTGAAAACGTTATTCAGGTAAGTTTAAATTGTTATGGGGGTGCTCATAGGATGTGCATTTTGGAAGTGTCTGAAGAATAGAGGTAAGCTTGTTTATATTTTATAACTTTAAAGTCGAACTAAAAGCAAATGGTTTTGGATATTATAACTGATTAAAGGTAAGACTTTTCATTCTAAAAGTTATGTAGTAACAAACACTGATTTTATTTTCTTACATGCTGTATTATAGAACAGTGAATATTTTGCAAATTCTTCATTGATATATAAAATATTTTTCTTGTGTGGCATTTATCTGTTTAACTAATTGCATTACTTTGCAGCTATGACATCTGGTTATGAGAGAATACTACAATTAAAATGTACTATTTACTATTATTGAATGAATGTTGTGGTAAATAAAATATTTTCATCTTGCATTAGTCATGTTATTTCTCATTTATATGTAGTTTAAATGCTTTGTATGAATATGCATTTAAAAATTATCAAATTTATTTTGTATTTTATATAAAAATGAAATGATTGGAAATGGCTAATTCTTACTAAAATAAATGCAAAAATTACACTAAAAGTGTAGAATTTATATGTTGGGATTTAGAAAACGTTTTCATACTCGTATCACTGAAACGTACGGTTTAAGATGCTGTTTAGATCTATTCTAACATTCCAAGATATTAAAAAAGTTAGTTTAAATTGAATATTATAATTCTTGACTTATATTATTAAACTTGAAAACATTATTGTTTTGATAAAGTTTAATTTAACAGAGCTATTGTTTAATGTAAGTGGAAATACTTCAGCTTTTGGTTGCTAACTGTTGCTAAAAGCACATGCATTGGCAAACATGTTTGTGTAATTTTATAATTTTTCAAATTTTGAGATTAAAATTTTCTTTTTTATAAATTTTGTGTTCATTATAAAATGATTAAGAAGGTATTTTCAGTATAAGATTATTAAAGACTATATAAAATAGGAATATTTTAATTTCAAATAATTCAACATACGTTTAAAATGTAATTTACATTTTTTATTCACTTATGGCCTTAGAGATAATGCTTTGACAGAGTAAGATATACAGCTGTAAGGAATAATTAGAAGAATATTATGAAGTATGTCATTTCAACGAAAGAAAATTTCTATAATTTCATAGTAATATAATATATTTTATAAAGTACTTTTCAACAGTTGTCTGGACCCTGATTAAATGATTCCTGATACTTTTATAATTCAAAATACAATATGTTAAAATCATAGATAGTAAGTATAAAATTTTACATATATCTAGTTACCATTTTAATCATAACTGAACTCTTCCTACAGAAAATTCGACTATTTTATATAAAGTAATTAATTTGAAGTCTTCCTAGTTTAGAAGACGTATTCTGAGAACATTTCATTAGTCCCTTTATGCTACTTAAAATATTTTCAGTACTCTTACATAAGTTTTCTAAATGATTATACAAATTACAGATTTATAATATTTGGAGTTACACTATTGTTACAAATCAAACTTTAAACCTCAATTTTTAATAGATTAGAATGGAAAAATCGTTAAAATTACCTCTTTATAAATATTTTGAAAAAATTCATCCATGAAATTTTTATTTAAAAATTGTTTTGGATGCTCTTCAAAAAAGGATAAAAGGCCATCTAAGTGTCAGTATTTTCGTCTTATTATTTTTGACACATAAAAAATTCCTCTGATTGATTGAACAATTCCTCCTTTAAGTATTATCTTTATCATATCATTCAAAAACATTTTACTTAAAGTAAAATGTTCTGAAAACATTTTTTAAAAATGTTTTCAAAATATTACTTCTAACATATACAAATACGCAAATTTTAATTGACGGAACTACATTATTATTTATTATTCTTACTTATTATTTTCTTATATTTTACACTTGCAGTTGCTACAATAACTTTCCCTATATATTCGGGTAAAATAATATTTCAAACAAATCATTTTACTCCCATATTATTTACATGAGAAAATGTCATCTTACTGGAAACGAATGT
Source organism: Pardosa pseudoannulata (assembly GCA_032207245.1). Classification (NCBI taxonomy): domain Eukaryota; kingdom Metazoa; phylum Arthropoda; class Arachnida; order Araneae; family Lycosidae; genus Pardosa; species Pardosa pseudoannulata. Next base: position 57,397,723 of record CM063503.1, read on the forward strand.
CAGATTTAATAAAGAGGGTAGAAAACAAATGTTATAGAAATAACACTTTGTCATTGACAGTTATTAATAGTCACTAATTGGCTGGCTGTAGTTTGCGTCACTTTGCAAATTTCTTGTCTACAGTAACACGTTTCAAACTTTAAGCTACAAAATTTACACACGTTTATGGATATCATACATATTATTACATTCCATTCTAGAGTTCCGATCCATCATCATAAGTATTTGATATCATCTATTGCAATGACATTAAACTAAGGTCTAGATCTTTCTCAGTTATAATGATTGCACTGTGTATCACATTACTAGAACTGCATCATGTCGATTATAGCTATAATTATTACTATATTTAGTATATAAATGTTATAGTTATTATTTCTCAGTCAATATGTAATGCAAAATGTAAATAAAGAGTAAATCTATAAAAGTTAATTTCATTAACTTATAGCATATTTATTAAAAGAAAAAAAAATCGCTTACTGTTATTAAAAGACGTGTATCATTTATTGACTAAAAGAACTGTGACTAAAAAACTGAAGCCAAAATTTTATAAATACACTTAAAACGCTTTTAACTCTGTCTTAGTTTTACTGTGTATCATATCAATAAAAATATTTCATTATCTTGAATTTGGTTATTGATATTACTGCTCTAAATATATTAAGTTATACTTATCACTTCTCAGTCTACGTAAAATTAGGAAAAGTAAACTAAAATTAAATACATAATAATTTATTTTACATGTATTAATTAAAATGTATCATTTGTTGTTAAATAGAAGGATTGCCGAAATGCAAGTGGTACAGCAGTTCGCATGGAAATTGGTTTAATGATATTGATGTAAGTTGGTATACAAAACAAAAAGTAATAGGTATCAAAGATATAGGTTAGACACAGCTGTCTTATAGGATGAAACATGTGGTTCAGGAAGTGTAGATACCCTACTTGATGAAATGCTGGGGTTGGCTGTGGAAACAATTTTCAATTGCTCCTCATTATTGCCTCATCTTGGACCTCATTATTGCTGACATGTCGATGTCCCTTCAGAGCATTCTTGGAAGTCCCCAAAACATGGCGGTCACAAGAAGAGATATCAGTTATATAGAGAGGGATTCTTTCAGTGAAATTGCTGTAGCAGTTTTATCAACCATGGGAGGGTGAGAATTATCATACAAGAAAATAACCCTGCGTGCCATGTCACCAGTTCTGGATTTTCCCTCACGTTTATGTAATGAGGCACAGTAGCTGCTAACCTTAACACTCGTGTCTAGAGTCAGCGATATCTGCACATTGACAACGTTTGGGGGCAACAAAGATATAAACCATATTATTGAACTTGTTATTGCGTTATCGCACAATCATTTGTTGTAATTTAACAATATTACAAGCGTTCTCAGCATTCAGAGCTCTCTATAAGGGCTTAGGTAGACTTCTGTACTTTAATCTTATGGATCAATCACGCCAGTGCCACTTTCATTTGAGTGACTTTCATAACAGAAATGTGCTGTATAAAGCTGACTAAAATGTTGTTAATTCTACTATCAAATTGTATTCAAAACTTATGAATAGAGTTAAAACTATTGTAATTGAGAAATCACAAAATTTACTGCTTATCATCTCCAAAAATACATTATGGCAATTAAAGTTATATGTACTGCTCCAGAGTTAAAGTTAAATATACAAAAATAACTAAGAGTAAATACATAAAATATCTGCATTTAAATAATTCTATATTTCCTACTAAAATATATAATTTAATTTTTAATAAAAACTTTATCATTAATTGTTGACGAATATAAATCAAACTTTTTGTTACTTTCACTTTCAAACTAAGGTTTAAAGTCACATATATAGTGAAAAATATTTTAACTTAGTCTTTAGAGGTCACATAATCTTTAAAACTATGATTTTCAAAAAAATTATTTGATAGTTTATCTGATTACTAATGTTTTCTCTATCTTATTACACAAGCCGCATAGAAATGTCTCAAAAACACAAATTTGAATACAAAAAAATTATATCATATCAAGGGGCATTCTGTTATAAAAAGCGGTCTAAAAGTGATATTATTCAAAACAGTTTTCAAAACTTCGAATGTATATCATATAAAGTGTCATATGTATCATATAAAGTATGCATTGTCTATTGTTACATATGAAGTATGTCTGAAAGATATTTGATAGAATTTAATAAATTCTGAACACAATCAACATGCAGGAGGATAACATCTAATAACATTATTAATAAATGATTGTTTTAAAAATTTATATTTTATTTTAAAACATTTTAACAGTATAAAGTTTCGATATTTTTTTTTGTCTCTTGCAAAAAATCAAGCGTATACCTTATAAAGGTAATGAGGTAATGCTAAAGAAAGAATCGAAAACCATTCAGTTTTAAACCTGTACTGGAATGTTTAAAAGTTCTATGTCCCCTTAAGGGATGTCATACTTCTAAATTTAATTGTTGCATGACATTAGTTTTTTTACTAATAATAAGTTTCTAAATACTAAATTAAATTATAGAAAAACTTGTAAGATAGAATATCTCACATATTTCTGAAACTATTACTCTTAAACTGATTACAATGAAAATATTGAACAATAATTAATGCAGGAATTTAAACAATATCATATTACAATCTGTAAGATTTAACCAAATTTTCTTGATAGATATGCCTTTAATTTTCTGTGTGTATATTATTTGTAAAAAAGTGGGAACTAACATCATTTAGATAAATAAACAGCTGGGTAATTTTTAAAGATTAATTAGTTAAAATTTATCACTTTTCTACTTTTTTAAAATTTTCATGAATTTTTAAACTTCTTTTATATCAAAAAGATTATTGCATTATTCAATTCAACCTATCGTATGCAGTTTTTATATCATTGTAATTTTAGCCTTTCGTTTATCTCTGTATTCTAAATTAATCTATCATATAATATATAGCTAAAATATAACATATAATTTTTTCCAAAGTTCTAATGTAATAATTGTTCTATATTTTTCCTTGTTGCAAATAAAGACGATTATATCCTGATTTCATAATAATTAACCCTTAATTTGACAAGATGTTTTTTCAAATACTTTTTAGTTTTAATTCCTGTTATTTTCCCATGTCTGTATAGACATTAGGATATCTGTAAAATAAACAACAAAATATATCATTTTCCATTTTTGAGATAATTAATGCCCGCTGTGGCGAGCACTAACAATTATGTTATATAGTAATTATACATATACATGCCCGGTGTAGCGGACTTAGCCAAATTAAGGGTTAAAACAGGTTTTAAATATTTTACAATTTTTTAAATTTTATTAAACATTTAAAGAATTATAATTTATCTAACCGATACACTTAGGTGTACATCAAGACTCCTTTAGAAGATATGAAACATCTTTACACTATTAAATATCGTATATATAATGTGTAGGCATCTAAATAAATGTCATCTTTTTACAAATATAAAACCTTAACATTCTGTGACATAAAAATATAAATTGCATGCTAAATCTTGTATGGCGTTAAATTCCATTATTCAACATTCACTAAAAGAATATTCGTAATACAAAGATTATCGTATTTTATTTTCTCTACTTTCTATCCATATTATCATATGAAAGGCATATGTAAACCTATTACGATATTTTTTATAAATCTCAATTAATAAGTGATGAAAATTTTAACGTAAATTGTTTCACGTTCAAAACAATAATTTAAAGTTTTCAATTAGTAAAGTGGATTAGTTAGAAACAGGTCCGCAGTAATATTTTAGCTCCACTGTATCGAGCAACCCCCTCCCCTCCTTGCCAAAATTCTAGGGTTCAATGTATTGATGTTTAGCATTGAAATAAAAGTAAATAAAGGTTATTACTGTACAGTAAATAGTATTACAGTACATTACAAAATATAATTATTTTAAACTCTACACGCAATGAAAATTTCAATTTTTAATATTTCTATCTGTTTTTATAATTTGAATAGTTTTGCTTCAAACATTTTATATATTTTCTGAAACATGTTACTTAAGATTTGGCATGAACTTATATGTATATATATATATATATATATATATATATATATATATATATACATGTATACATATATATATATATATATATATATATATATATATATATATATATATATATATATATATATATATATATATATATATATATATGTATATATATGTATATATATGTATATATATATATATATGTATATATATATATATATATATATATATATATATATATATATATATATATATATATATATATATATATATATATATATATATATATATATATATATATATATATATATATATATATATATATATATATATAGCATTGAAATAAAAGTATATAGATATAATATATAGCATTAAATTTTATATAATTTTTAATAAAACTATTAATACTAAACATAAAATTTTATGTTTAATTTATATATATATATATATATATATATATATATATATATATATATATATATATATATATATATATATATATATATACATATACATATATAATATATATATATATATGTATGTATATGCTATAATTATATATGATATATATATATATATATATATATATATATATATATATATATATATATACAAGCACACACACACTCATATATATATAACATTGAAATAAAATTATATAGATATAATATATATAGCATTAAATTTTATATAATTTGTATTAATACTAACTATTAATATTAAACATAAGATTTTATGTTTAATTTACTAAATTTTATGCTTTTAGTTAATAAAAGGATATATCGGGGGTGGGGCAGTCTGTCCAGTTTGAGTTGCCCTTCCCTAAGCAAATCCTGGCTACGGCACTATCCAGAAGTAGCAACGAATTTACTATCATAATCATGAGTTACTTTATAAAATGTATGCCTATAATTCCAAAAAAATTATATTTAAAATAAAATTAATTTCCTTTATATAAAGAAGCAATATTTCATGTAACATTAGTAGTTTCATGATACTGTTTGACATTATACAAAAAAAATGTATTTGTAAAATGACTTTTCCTATGATAAACCGATGCTTTGTAATTTTTCGATTTGAAAAATAGCTCTTTGGCGACACTGTTATAAAATACAGTTTCGAAACAAACTTATTTACCTGGAGTTTTAGAATATATAATCTAGTATATCCTTTCAGATTTTTTATTTGGAATCTATTTCCGGTCTTTTGTTATAATAAAGCTGTCTTCATAAGATAAAATATTTCCAAAACAGCTTAAGATTATATTTTTTTTTCTAAAACTTTTGACGCTTTGAAAGAAAAAAATGTGAATATATGAACAATACATCACCATCTGTAAAAGTCTTTTTATGTAAAGGTTTAGTTTATTTCATATATTACAGGTTGATTTCATAGTAGAAAGCTTGAGAACTACGTCAGCTATGTTTAAAGATTAAATATCTTACAATTTATAATATAAATATTGTTAAATATAAACAAAATACATTTATAATTATATTTAGAGCATAAAACTTGGTAGAAAAGGAAATTTATGGCATTATTATCAAACTAAATATGTATTATGAGAAATTTACTACTGTGAAATTTATATAATATTATAAATATATAAAACCCACCATTCATCTCTTTGATAATTTATCATACATAATACGAAATTTTTATCAATTAATTTTAACAATACGTTTTTGAAATTGGGTGTTTTACGATTCTTTAAAAGCCTCTTTCACTGATTTCATGGTTAGGATTATTATTTAGAATCTAAATAACATTTGTAGTTGAAATTCGACAGGATAGTTAACTATATATGTACATATATTGATGTTTGTCACAATAAGAAGGAATTATTTAGTAAGCTGTATTTCGAAAAAGATTATTTCACTTCGAAACTATTTTGGCACTCCAGTGACTAAAAGCTAGATATAAAAAAATTATTAAACTTTTCCGAGAAATAAATGGATTTCTAATGAAAGAATTAGATATAATATGTCTTGAAAAGGAGTGAATCTGCAGTTCTTTACAAGTTTTTTCTTTAAGATAACAATTAGGACTAATTAGAAGTTAAAATAAATATTTGCAGTTACAGAATTTTATGGTATTTCAGAAATATTGCTAAAATACTGCAGTTTGTTACTATACTCATGAAACTAGTAGTTAGCTCGAATTTCAAGTGTCACTTCTAGGTAAAAGTGCTTTCCCACTATTCTAAGTAAAAGGCAGTAGTAAATACAAATTCATAAAAATTTCTCTATATTAAAACAGTACACCTAATACAAAGATTATTTTATACAAAATAAAAAAATATGTCCGTATATTACCAAAAGATACATTATGCGAGCAAAACCTCTAAACTAGCATTCTGAAATATAATAATATGCAACTACATTATAATGAAGTCATAAATTTTGCTATCCCATACAATTAAAATAAAATAAAAAATTATTAGCATTAATAAGTTTTTATGAGCTAGAATATTTAAACGTATTGTATAAATAAATTTGATTATACTTCTGTACATTTAACTGTAGAGGCAAATACTATTTTTCACACTGGAACGTTATGCATAAGTCTCAAAGACGACTTGTAGTTAAAATAGTAAATTAGTAAAAGTTGAAAATAACTTTAATATGCTATAAATCATATTTTAAATATAGAAGCGTATGTATTTTTACTTATTTTGAAATGAATTTTTAAGAAGTTGTCTTGCAGACGTATAAATTGCAACAGAACTTGACAAAAACCGAATAACATTTAAGGGTTAATAAGCATAATGCTAAAAGAAAAATAGCTTATGTTACAATAAAAGCGAATTAATGAAAATCAGACGATTACTTTGTATGTGTATAAGTATTTTAATTTATGTGTATGAGTATTTTAATATTTTAACGAATTTCAAGGCTGATACAAACTTTTTTTCTGAGAGGGAAACTAGTGGATACTGAAGATCTGAAAGTTGCCCTTCGAACATTCTCCACACTTTACCTACAAGAGAGGGGGATTGACTTACGACCCACGGGTTAAACTACGACTCACAAAGGCGTTTCAAGTAACCGTCCCACACCTAAAATTTTATAAACTTATTTCCCATACCGTAAAAGACATGAGAGAATGAAAAGAATGAAAACTGGAAGTATAAATATGTAATCACGAATTTATAAAAAAATATACATATAATTTTAATTCGGTTAATTGACTTTCAAACTATGTAACATTTTCCTATTTTTATTTTTATTTATTTTTGTTTATTTTATTTTATTTTTTTTTTGTTCATTCAAATACTCACTGCACAGGAACTATGGTATCTCTTAGCCATGGCTCAACCATAGTATCTCTTGGAAAAGTAATTCATGGTAACAGCTCATCGGCATTCCCTTTTTACATCCTCCTTAACTTTTCGCTATTCATTTACAAAAGTAAAAGTTGTAAAATAAAAAGGAAACCTAAATCTTCTTAGCGAATTTAAAATTGAGAACCAAAAAACAAAAAATAAGGATCAACTCTCACATTACGTATTGATGGAATATTCAGTGATTCCGAATTATTTGTACCATTTTTTCTCCTACTCAATTTCCAAGTAATGTCTCCGACTTTAAAAAATAATAAACAAAACTCCTCCCATTTCTATAAAAATTGCCCTTACTGCTCTATAGTATTAAGATGATGAAACCTAGACGTTCATTTTGTTCTTCCTATGTTTTCGCTTTAAAGAAAATTGTCATTATTAGCTGTAACTTGGAAATGCATGTTCCTTACATGTTGTAGCTATATACAGTACATGGAATATGGTGAATGTAGGGCTCAAGAAGTTCGTCTCTGTATCTTTTAATAAAAGGAAACCAATTTCAAAGAATGAATATATGTGAGTAGTCGTCCAGTATTATACCATTGTACACCACGTTTCCCTGGAGAAAAATTATTCCCGAAGTTTGATTGCAAATGTTTTCTATCTTCGTTCTACCCAGACAGATATACGACGATAATTGGCTACCAGGATTCATCTGAAATCTTCACTCAAAATTAAATTGGCCTACCGTACTCGACTTCATTACTGGTATTACGAACTGCACTGAAAATACGTGCATTTTAGATTTACCGATAGGGAACACACAAATTGTTGGTTGTATAACATACAAACTTCTTTGAATCTCCTAATAGTTTATCTCGAAACTGCTACTCTATACGATATCTGTCTACTCTAAAGTCAGATATTTGGCTCAATTATTACACTGCTGAAGTTAGTTCTCGGCTTTTCCGAGCAGTTGTCCCACATTGTTTCTAATACTGTGAAATCTCTGCAGCAGTGTACATATGATACACTAAGTCCCAATCAAAACAAGATACTTTCGAAATACTTTCAGAAAAAACACAGGTTTCAGCTCGTCCACATTTAAATTTTCCAGTAAACTTGTCCATTTTGCGCTTTTACAGCATTATCCATCATTTTAAATATTTATCAAAGCTTTGCGCAATAACTACAATTAATGTGACTAAACTAGGCATGTCTCTTCAAACCTTTATGTCACCGTTCCTACATGCATCGGTTTTTAATACATCTATACATTTACTAAATGTTTAATGTTTTATTTTCATCAGATGTATTTCTACATTGACGCTTAAGTCCACAGCACCTTTTCACGTTAAATTTCAATTGCTATATTAACTGGCAGTATTTTAGTATTTTTCGTATGTAAAATTATCCAGGACAGTGGCTGTATATTATGCAACAATCATCTCACATTACTCCAAAAGAGTATTTTTCAGTAACGTAATTTTGAAGAAAGAATATCTCTAAATTTACTAAACAAATATCCTGCCAAGTTTCTGAAAATTTGTAAATCAAATTAGTTATAATTTTATAAGTACCAATCAGCTTTCATACTTAGCTTTCTTGGAGAATTAATTTATCAAGATTTTTCGATTTTAATAAGTAATAATAAATGAATAATACAAACATTTCTTGAACTTTTAATAATTTAAGGAGATGTAAAAAAATTAAAGATTATTTATACTTTACTCGATGATTATTATGTTTAACTAACTTATAATCATTTCTTTTTAAAAGTTTTAAATTAATTTTAATTTAACTTGAATGCATGTGATAAGAAGTCAATAACGTGCACTCTTTCAAAATCCAACCAACCACATAAAAATAACCTTTGAGTCAGAATAGTAGAGCTGAAGTTGTAATGCTACATAATTGATAAACGAAATATAATCAACATCTATGTAAAAACAATTCATAATTTAAAGCAATTATTTACATAAGTAGACATACACACTATAAATGATAAGAACTCTTGTTTCAAATATATACTCGAAATCTCTCAAATTAATTTTAAATAAACAATATTTTAAATTAAAAAATATTTTTTTCAATTAGCGTTTAGTAACACACACTCTTCTAAACTTAAAACGCAATTTCAAAAAGGAAAATTTGGGACTGATTAAATTTGGGGCTTAAAAAGGAATAAATGTCTTAATTAGCATTTAAAGAGAAAATTACCTTGTGCCTTTGAAAGGGGCAAACATCAGTAGTAACAAATCGGAGAATTAATAAAATCACTTGCAGCAACTAATTTGGTTAGAATATTTAATGCTGTACATTTTTTTAGCAATTTTAAATGTTGTTAAAGGACTAATATTACCCATGAATTTAAAACTAAAATGCTTGCACGTAAAGTAGGGCAGTAACATTTATAGCAATTCAAGATATTTTCTAAATTAAAGAAAAAACTAAAGAAGTTTCTACTTAAACCCTTAGTATCACTTTATTCATTT
>CM063503.1:57412516-57455016 GCA_032207245.1 Pardosa pseudoannulata
TCTTACTCGACAACGGTACAGGGGGTATTCATAATTCCCTCGAAAGTTTCAATACGCTATTGTAAAAGAAATGTAAGATGACCCTAGAAAAAAAGAGGGAATTTTTAATAATAGAGATATTTCGAGGTTATGTAATAGCAGTTGGTACGAGATAGTAAGCCTTGTACTCAAAATTTCATAATACTGTTTTGGAGTGAGCGAACTTCCGAAGATGAGATACCTCATTTGCCATTCCCCCTCCCATTCATCATTCGGTTTTAACACTGTGTGACTTTTCTTTTGAACCTATGTAAAAGTCCATGCTTTCTTTACCTTTTTTGTGTAATTTATATCTTCGGGAGAAGAGATAGCTCTGGTTGTGACTATCATTGATAGTACCATGTTAAATAGACTAGAATTAAATAGCTAGATTATCATCCATGTGTGTTGTGTATTCATCACATATAGCACATTTAAGGGCTGCCAAAAAACAAAAAAAAAACTAGAATTATTTCGGTATCTAGTGCAATATTCTTTTTCACTGTGTTATTCTTAGTTTTTTTAATGTAGCCATCTAACACCGAAGAGGGAATTATGATTTGCTCTATATTTATTTTAGAAAACTCTTCATCTCACTCTTTCTGTCTCTTTTTATCTAAAACCTGTCTAGAATAAATATTTAATTTTATAATGACCTGTGAATGCACACTGCGTATTTAGTGAATATCCAGGCTTCTGACTCGGACATTATCTTCACTCATGTTATTCAGAATGTCAACTAGTTTACATTTATCACCGAGACAATAGCTGCTATTTGCAGCCTCATTACCTTTCTATAATATTGTATAAATTTTATTTGGAATGAGAAGGAATCTCACTTGAAGAATATCTCCCTTTATAAAAAGAATTATCCACCTACATATTTAGTATTATCATAAAACGTGAATCCACAGGGAGCTTTTAAGAAACTTCTGCACTCGTGATTAAAGATTCACCCTCCGGCAGCCAAGTTAAAAAACGTACAATGTTACATTTAGAACTAAAATTATCACTTGTACTTGTAACCACACAACCTTACTGAAGTATTAATGTTGTTTAGTAGGAAAGTGAATCTCAATTGAAGAAATTCTTTTTGAGAATTTTGGGAACTTTTCTCTATAGGATTTTCTGCCCTACATATTTTACAATGATGGTATGGGAATCTATAGCGCGTATTTCAGAAATACGCGCTGCTGAGTTTTGAATGAGAATTCACCCTCACGCAGCTACTAAACTAGGGTTTAAGGCTAATATTAAACTAGGATACATTTATCACTGAGATTTTTCACTTCTATTTGCAGCTGCATAATGTTAGTACAAAAATTTTATTAATTTTGTTAGGAATGGGAGTGAATCTCAACTGGAGAATTACACAGTCTAAAAACAGATCTATGTCTTACTTCGTAACTTTAACATATAATGTAAATATATGTATATAGAAACATATAATGTAAATATATGTATATATATATATATAGAATTTCTAGACACATAACTGGGGACTCACCCTCCCAAAGATTACTCAGAATTTTATGAGATTGTCACTAATATTTTATGCTATATAATCACATATGTAATTGTATAATTTTTTTTTGTGAGATGAATAAATTTCAGTTGAAGAACCTCTCTTTGAAAAGAACTTTCTATACTACATGATATATCAATTTACATCTAATTTTAAGTCAATATTTTGACTTAATAAAAATTGAATAGTTTGCTGAAAACTAGAATGGAGTTTAAATCTCACGCAATTGATTAAAAAAAATCATCACGGGTTTATAACTGAGGCTTTTAGGTTAATCTGACCTATATAATCTTACTAGACTAGTGTTTATCTCGTTCAGGAAGTTAAATCTATATATTGATATATTGACGTAAGTAGATATTGACAAAATTTAATAAATTCTCAAAATTTCTTATCACATCTAAGGAGTGGAAAGCATTTTACTTAACAATTCCTTAGAAAATTAAGGTCCAAATGCGAATAACTTCGATAAAATCTAAGCTGTTTCATTCGGATATATATATATATATATATATATATATATATATATATATATAAATATATATATATATATATATATATATATATATATATATATATATATATATATATATATATATATATATATATATATATATATATATATATATATATATATATATATATATATATATATATATATATATATATATATATATATATATATATATATATATATATATATATATATATATATATATATATATATATATATATATATATTTATATATATATATATATATTATATATATATATATATATATATATATATATATATATATATATATATATATATATATATATATATATATATATATATATATATATATATATATATATATACCAGAAAAATTCTTGAGAGACCAACAATAATGCTCCGCAAGAAACCTGAAGCATATTTATTTATTTAATCCATCGATGTAATGTGTATAATCCTTAATTTCACGATTTAAGAAAAGTGCCTCTATTTCAGAAAAAATGTGTTCCAGATAATATATATATATATATATATATATATATATATATATATATATATATACCAGAAAAATTCTTGAGAGACCAACAATAATGCTCCGCAAGACACCTGAAGCACATTTATTTATTTAATCCATCGATGTAATGTGTATAATCCTTAATTTCACGATTTAAGAAAAGTGACTCTATTTCAGGAAAAATGTGTTCCAGATAATATATATACATATATATATATATATATATATACTATATATATATATATATATATATATATATATATATATATATATATATATGTATATACCAGAAAAATTCTTGAGAGACCAAAAATAATGCTCCGCAAGACTCCTGAAGCTAATAATAAATATGAAAAAGCAATTAAATATTAATCTGTATCATCAAATAGATATATACTTGAGAGAGAGGAAAAAACGTTATCTTTAATGTTTCTTACAAGGGATTCTCTTTAGACTGAGATCAACGAAATCTATATAGCAGAAGTAATTCTCCTTGAAATATAATCAACGGCAACACTATTCTATCACTTTTTCTTCTCCTTCGCTTTCGAAAGGGTGATCCTTTCCTACCACTATTTGTGGCGGAAGTTATAACACGAAGATTTGGCTCGAATTCCTTCTTTTTCCAAAACTACGAGTTCTTCTGATAAGGAACGGATTTTTTTCCTCGTTTCCCGTCTTCCTTTTCTTTTATCTCACGAGATTATAAGATAAATGTCCGGTAACAATACTTGTTCTCAATACAGAAAATTTCCGGACTTGATGCCTATTAATATTTAGCTAGAATATTGAGTGTCGGAGAAATTGCATTGCACACATTCCAATATTTGTTATTCTCTTGAACATTAATACTCATTTTCTTGAGGTATAGATGGGAAAATATGTTTTCATTTTAAGATTTAGTAGCCGTTGTAATAAATAAAACAACTTTAAGTTACACAATTCTATATTACTGTAATGTCGAGGACCAAGTTGAAATATTAAAAACTTTTTTCATATAATTAAATATGCATATAATTACAAGCTTTATTTGCATTTCACACATTGTAGTATCTGTTATTATTTTGAATATTAATACTTATTTTCTTCAGGTATAGATGGGAAAATATATTTTCGTTTTAAGATTTAGCAGTCGTTGTAATAAATAGAACATTTTTAATTCATTCGATTCTATATCATTGTAATTTCTGGGAATAAGTATAAACAATAAAAGTTTCCCCTTTCACGTATAAAAAAGCCTTATTTGTATTGCACACATTCCAGTATTTTTTATTCGCTTCAGTATTAATACTAATTTTTTAGATAAAGATGGGGAAATATATTTTAATTTTAAGACTTAGCAGTCTTTGCAATAAATAAAACAACTTTAGGTCACACAATCTATATCACTGTAATTTCTGGGACTAAGTAGAAATAATAAAAATCCTCCCTTTCACGTATAAACTTAAAAGTTCTATTTGCATTGCACACATTCCTGTATTTCTTATTCTCTTCAGCATTAATACTAATTTTTTAGATAAAGATGGCAAAATATGTTTTCATTTTAAGATTTAGCAGTCATTGCAATAAATATAAACACATTTTAGTTACACAGTTCTATATGACTGTAATTTCTGTGAATACTTATAAATAATAAAAATTCTTCTTTCACGTATAAACAAAAGCCATATTTGCATTGCAGACATTCCAGTATTTCTTATTCGCTTCTGCATTATTACTAATTTTTTAGATAAAGATGGTAAAATACGTTTTCATTTTAAGAATTAGCAGTTATTTCAATAAATATTAAAAAAAATTAGTTACATAATTCTATATCACTGTAATTTCTGGGAATAAATTGTAATAATAAAAATTCTTCCTTTCAAGTATAGTCTTAACAGCCGTATTTGCTTTGCACACATTCCAGTATTTCTTATTTGCTTCAGCATTAATACTAATTTTTTAGATAAAGATGGGGAAATATATTTTAATTTTAAGACTTAGCAGTCGTTGCAATAAATAAAACAACTTTAGGTCACACAATTCTATATTACTGTAATTTCTGTGAATAAGTAGAAATAATTAAAATTATTCCTTTCACGTATAAATTTATAAGCCTTATTTGCATTGCACACATTCCAGTAGTTCTTATTCGCTTCAGCATTAATACTAAGTTTTTAGTTATTGATGGGAAAATATATTTTTATTTTAAGATTTAAGAGTCTTATCAATAAATAAAAACAAATTTTAGTGACATTGTAATTTCGAGTTGAAATAACAAAAATTTTTCCTTTCATGCATAGACTTAAAAACTTTATTTGCATTCCCCACATTCCAGTATTTATTATTTTCTTAAACATTAATACTCATTTTCTTAATGTATAGATGGGAAAATATGTTTTCCTTTTAAGATTTAGCAGTCAGTATAATAAATAAAACAACTTTAGGTCATACAATTCTATATCACTGTAATTCCTGGGAATATGTTAAAATAATTAAAATTCTTCCATTTTACTCATAATCTTAAAAGCCGTATTTGCATTGCATTTATTGTAGTATTTCTTATTCGCTTCATTATTAATACTTATTTCCTTCAGGTATAGATAGAAAAAAATATTTTCATTTTAAGATTTAGCAGTCATTGTAGTAAAAAAAGAAATTTTAGGCACCCAATTCTATATCAATGTAATTTCTAGGAATAAATTGAAATAACAAATAATCTTCTTTTTACTCATATGATTAAAATCTTTATATGTATTGCGCACATTTGCCGGTATTTGTTATTTTTTTTAACATTAATACTCGTTTTCTTCAGGTATAGATGGGAAATTATGTTTTCATTTTAAGATTTAATAGTCGCTATAAAAATAAAACAACTTTAAGTCATACAATTCTATATCATTGTAATTCTTGGGAATAAGTATAAATAATAAAAATTCTTCCTTTCAGGTATAAACAAAAGCCTTATTTACATTGCACATATTCCAGTATTACTCATTAAATTTTTAGATAAAGATGGCAAAATATGTTTTCATTTTAAGATTTAGCAGTCATTGCAATAAATATAAACACATTTTAGTTACACATTTCTATATGACTGTAATTTCTGGGACTAAGTAGAAATAATAAAAATTCTCCCTTTCACGTATAATCTTAAAAGTCCTATTTGCATTGCACACATTCCTGTATTTCTTATTCACTTCAGCATTAATACTAATTTTTTAGATAAAGATGGCAAAATATGTTTTCATTTTAAGATTTAGCAGTCATTGCAATAAATATAAACACATTTTAGTTACACATTTCTATATGACTGTAATTTCTGGGACTAAGTAGAAATAATAAAAATTCTCCCTTTCACGTATAAACGTAAAAGTCCTATTTGCGTTGCACACATTCCAGTATTTTTTATTCGCTTCTGCATTATTACTAATTTTTTAGATAAAGATGGTAAAATATGTTTTCATTTTAAGAATTAGCAGTTATTTCAATAAATATAAACAAATTTTAGATACATAATTCTATATCACTGTAATTTCTGGGAATAAGTTATAATAATAAAAATTATTCTTTTCACGCATAGACTTAAAAGCCATATTTGCTTTACACACATTTCAGTGTTTCTTATTCGCTTCAGCATTAATACTATTTTTTTATAGCATGATGGGAAAATATATTTTCATTATAAGACTTAGCAGTCGTTGTAATAAATAAAACAACTTTAGGTCACACAACTATATATCAATGTAAATTCTGGGACTAAATAGAAATAATAAAAATTCTCCCTTTCACGTATAAACTTAAAAGTCTTATTTGCATTGCACACATTCCTGTGTGTCTTATTGGCTTCAGCATTAATACTAATTTTTTAGTTATAAATGGGAAAATATATTTTCATTTTAAGATTTAGCAGTCATAGCAATAAATAAAAACACATTTTAGTCACACTGTAATTTCGAGGAATAAGTTAAAATAATAAAAATTCTTCCTTTCACGCATATGATTAAAAGCTTTATTTTCATTGCACACATTCCAGTATTTATTATTCTTTTGAACATTAATACTCATTTTCTTCAGGTATAGATGAGGAAATATATTTTCATTTTAATATTTAGCAGACTTTGTTATAAATAAAATAAATTTTAGTCACACAATTCTTTACCACTGTAATTTAATAGGTATAAGTAGAAATAATAAAAAACTTTCCTTTCACTTATGTAGATAGAAAAGGGTTTTGAATTGCACATATTCCATTATTTATTATTATCTTCAGCCTTAAGACTAATTTTTAAGGTATAGATGGGAAAACATATTTTCATTTTCAGATTCAGCATTCGTTCTATTAAATAAAAACAACTACTACCCACAATTCTATATCATTGTAGTTTTTAGGTATAAGTTGAAATAGTAAAATTCTTCTTTTCATGCAGGTAGTTAAAATCCCTAATTGTTTTTCACACATATTGTATATTCTCATTAACATTAATACTGAACATAACATTAATGCTTATTTTCTAAAGTTAGAGATCGTAAGATGGATCTTCATTTTAAGTTTAATGTTTCTTTCAACAAATTTAAGCAAATTTTAGTTTTACAAGTCGATATCACTGTAATTTCTAGGAACAAGTTAAAACAGTATAATTCCTCATTTCCCCTATGTAATTAAAAAGTGGACTTAAAAATTTATAAATTTCTATGTTATGATTTCAGAATATTTTGTGTCTAATACCATCGTTTAAACTTTTGTATAGAATAAATATAACAGTTTTGGTTCGGAATAAATTTTTGGCAATATTAGTACCTAGTTAAACTGCGGTCTACGAAATCACTGTAAATCTATGATTAAAAAATGTATTTTGTGATTGCCAAATCATTGATAGTTTGATTCATTTCTTTTCTTTATTGCTATGTTACTTATATGCTCTAATTTCCAAAAATTTAATTCAATTTACAAAAATTTAAGAAGATTTCTTTAAAATTACATTCTAAGTATTAATATAGAATGAAGTTAAAACAATACAATTCTCCATTTCCCGTATGTAATTAAAAACTGGACTTAAAAAACTATAAATTTTTATGTTATGATTCCAGAATATTTTGTGTCTAATACCATCGTCTAAACTTTTGTATAGAATAAATACAACAGTTTTGGTGTAGAATAAATTTCTGGCAATATTTATGAGTACCTAGTTAAACTGCGTTCTACGAAATCACTGTAAATCTATGATTAAAACTCATACTTTGTGATACAAATCATGTAAGTCTATGGTTAAAAAACGTACTTTGTGATGCATATTATTGATAGTTTGATTCATTTCTTTGCTTTATTGCTATGTTACTTATATGCTGTAATTTCCAAAAACTTAATTAAAATTACAAAAATTTAAGAAGATTTCTTTAAAATTTACATTCTAAGTATTAATGTAGAATCAAGTTAAACCAGTACAGTTCCTCATTTCCCGTATGTAATTAAAAACTGGACTTAAAAAATTATAAATTTTTATGTTATGATTTCAGAATGTTCTGTGTCTAATACCATCGCATTAACTTTTGTATAGAATAAATACAACAGTTTTGGTGTAGAATAATTTTTTGGCAATATTTATGAGTACCTAGTTAAACTGCGTTCTAACAAATCACTGTAAAGCTATGGTTAAAAAACATACTTTAGAATACAAATCATTGATGGTTTGATTCATTTCTTTGCTATGGTACTTATATGTTTTAATTTCTAAAAAATTCAATTTATAAAAACTGATGAAGATTTCTTTAAAATTTACATTCTAATGGTTGATGTAGAATCTTATTTGATATTACTCCTTTTCTAATTGTTTGTTACTTTAATGATACATACCTTTTTGTTTTCTTCCGTAACCTAATAGTGTGTTAATAGCTATTATAAATAAATCTAAAAGTCTTCAAATGACGTTCTATTTCAATGCCCATTCTAAGATAGAATTTAGCACAGTAATAATTATGACTTAAATGCTTGTCTTCGTCACCCTTTATTTGAAGAAATGTGGCAATTTAATCCTCATTATAAATTTAAAAATCAGAGTTTAAACTCAAAGATTTTAAATGAGTATAACAAATATTTCCTAATGATTATAGCTGTTCAGAGAACATCTGTTTCAATTCATAGCATTTCCACGCAAGTTTTCAGATAAAAATAATCATTTTTAAACAATTTCTGGAGTTTGTAAAATGAAACAAACAGCAACGAAATGAATGCTGCATCGAACAAGTTAGAGAACATGAGGAATGTTTCTAGTAATCCATCGACTAACAGTTGTTTATTAGTGATGTATTAGTTGTTTATTAGTGAGTAATACGATACTATAACTTTTCCCTCGATGGAACAAAAGATCAGTTTACATATTATTAATCGGGTCCAATTTTAAAAGTTTATATTTATGTATTACTTTCTGTTGGTTCAAAAGACTTATTATTTCTAGCTATAAACTGTTTTTACTAGTACTTGAAAATGGGTACTGGTTTTATTATTACTTGAAACGGGATACCTGAAAGATTTTTGAAATATTTATCATAATGAGTATTAAATAGATTTATGTTTTTTTAATTCTTACTAATGTAATAAAATAGAAATTGCAACATATTTTCTATCATTTCAATTATCAGTAAAATTTTTGTAGTATAATTATATCTCACATATGGGATTTTAACATTGACTCATATTCAGAATACAGGGGAATTACATGACTCATTTTAAGAATACAGGGGAATTTCATGACTCATATTAAGAAAACAGCAGAATTTAACTCAGGAGAAAGTTGCTTGTGTTTTCGATATATAATATCTCTTTTATTTCTAAAAAATGACTAACAATTAAAATCAGAGAGGTTGTTTTAATGTCTCTCTCCTTATAATGAATATAGTTATTATCAAAACAGACAAATAATTTACCATTTACTAATTTAGACACAATTTTTTAAACAAAGAGTTTTGCATTATATACGTATTGAAGTATTTACACTTTAGGTGCATCTCTAGCCGTCATATAACTTCGAAATTTATCAAAAATTTACTTTGTAAAATATAAAATAAAATCAGTTTAAATTTATGTACGTTGAACAGCAAAAACCTATTTTTTAATGAAATAAAATATAGATAATATAAACTGGTTTACAATGATATTTAAACGATTATTATTTTTCTTAACTATGTATCTAGAAAATGATTTAGATAACTTCTAAGTTTCATTTTGAGGAATAAAAGATATCTTTGTAAATAAAAAATACCCCCTTATACTTGAAAGAAATTGGGCATGGAGAGATTTCAATAATGATTATTTTCAAACATTTAATACTTAACCCTCTAAGCGGTTCGCACGTACAATTCCGCCAAACCGATAATGTCTTCAAAGCGGTTTTAATTTTCGACCTCCAAAGATGTTCCAAAAATGGATGCAATGTACATTTCTGCCAGTGTTTTCCCCCATGAAGTAGATAGGAGGGTCAGGCCGATTGTTTAGGAACGTCACCCCTCTTTGACTGACATTTATTGAGGGGTGCACCCATACTCCTTGAGGCACAAAGACGCTGATAACTTTTTATGGATTTGTAAATCTCTATTTCGAAGTATTTCATTTGCGGTAACAGATGCATCTCTAATTGTACCACTTAAATATCTTGGACGACTTTCGTAAAAAAATATAAATAATTCTCTTAATATTTTTATTTGTTCTTTTAGAATCCATTATTTCTTATGGGATGATCTTCGAGACTTGACAAGCTTTAGTGTATTAAAAATTAGCAATCTATAATATCTATTTATATATCTATTTATAACCCGAAGTAAACGGACAATAACAAGGGTGGGTTTCCCGTATTCCATTCTAGTCGACAAAGGGTGAAGTAAAAAATCGTAGAATGCTTTGACCACTGACACAGTAAATCTTTAGCGTATTTTTGGGAGACTTTTTTTCCTCTGTGTGTTCCACTTGGGGGGTTAACAGCTTTAAGTATTATTAAGATTTTACCTTCAAGTTATAAACACTTTCAAATATATTACTAAATCCACATTTCAGTTTTAAACAGATCAATCAAAAACAAACTAATTTAAATTTGAAAAATCACTGCCCACTGCGAAAGTTTTTATCTTGGTTGTTAATCTTTGAAAATAAAAATAAAAAGGAAATAATTGACTTCGCTCTTTGAATTAAAAGCATTTTGCGGGATTTTGGAGTTCTATAAAAATATTTTAATTTTTGTATAGATTAACGATTCAACAACCTTGCATATATGTGTTTGATTAAGATTCAAATACCATTTATTTTCAGAGGATTGACACCTGAAAAAAATCACTGAAATTTTTCTGGGAGTTTTTAAGGATTGAATACTCTACTTTCCCTTCACACAACTATTTATCTTATCGTAGTTCTGATGCTGCATACTTTAAAAGTCATTGTGAGAGTACACCATAGAGCCAACCCACCCAACATTTTCACTCTTTAGGATAAAGTACAAGCAGAACAAAACATCGTATTAGAATGTAGCTCAAGATTACTTTGTGCAAAGATAACATCTAAAGATAGAGGTTCTTGTATAATTTATATATTATAATATATCAAAGGAAAATATTTTATTCTTCTCTTTAATAAGAATCTTATCATAATTTTTTTTACTCATAACCATTTCAAGAAATTCCTTTACAGTTTGCATAAACAGAATAGAGATCATTTGCACAGAAAATGAGCTATTAACTAAAAAACTATTTCAATAAAATCAACATGTATCCATATATCTACTATCTCAAATGATACTGTAAACGGAACATAGGACAGAAAATTTCTTTGAAAACTTGAGTGGTGTTTTCTAACTGCCCTGAAACACATAAACATCTATTTTAAGTAAATATATCCCAAACTAACATTTTATAAAAAAATATAAATATATAATTCTGCTAGATTAAAATAAACATAAAACAGTGTAGTAGCCTTGAGTCTCATACCTTTTGAAAAATACATTACATTTACATTTCCAAAAATACATTCATACTAAGAGTCGGTCTCACCAAAGTTGTCTAACGGTAACCGTGATTAACCTGTTTAAACTGTGAATTGCGTCCTACTATTGGTTGGCGTCATGGATAAATGGCGATTAGCAGTTAAACGACTTTGGTGAGATCGGTCCTTAAAGATAAAAACCACATTTCTTGATAACATGGAGGGGGGGACTTGCCTTTTTAAGCATTCTCCCATACAATGCTCTGGTAACTGTTTGTTATTTTATTATGTGAGCACCATATAACCCTCCAAAATTACTCTAGGACAGCACAAACAAGCATATTAGGTCCTCATAATTTAGAAGCAGGGACCAAGCAGAAGAGACAGAAAATCATGGAAATACAGATCTTAGTTAAAAACTAAAATGAGTAATGAAATATAGGGCACACATTTCAAACTCAGCTTCAAAATGTGCCAGAATTTTTTATCCTAGAATTAACAGGATTGTTATTTTATTGTAAACACCGTAAAATATTTCACCCTAAAAAAACAAAAGGGCACTTTAGTAATTCTATTAAATTTTGAATTCCACACATTTAAATTCACCTTTTAACCATTTAAAGAACATTATTAAAAATTCTAACAGTTTTTAATGAAATTAGGTTATAAATGCTATCTATGAAACTTAGAAATGGGAATTACATGAAAAAAATTTACATTCTTTCGGAGAGGCGTAGATTGGTAGGAAGGGTAGACTGTAATGTCATCCCTTGGTACAGCATGTATATAATGTTTTCTTAAAGTTTTAATTATATTGGGATAATAATAAATAATTGTCATTTAAAGGATGCAATAAAAAAGTGTTGTTTTGGTGTATGTATTTTTATTTGGAATCATAAAGAAGATAAATAAAATTACTAATTCTTCCATTTAAAGCAAGTTTAAACGCATGTTCCAGAGAAATATACTTAAGTATAGTGCTATCATCTAGTGAGAGTTCAAAGTGTCAAAAACATGCAAAATCGAAAGAATCCTTTGCACGTCTTTGAAAAGAAGTAAAAAAAGAAATTTAAATAGGTGGTTTCGTTCCGAAACTCCTTTAATTAAAATTTACTACAAGTCTATTTAAACCTTATACATAAATGTTATTCCTTTCTTGATCATATCAAAATTACATCGCTTATCTATGTTTAATATGATTATAATCACTTATAACTAATCTGTAGCTACTGTATTGATAATAAAATATATGATAGGGTAAAAAGATAACAAGTAAATATGACTTACCTTAGCTCATGAGACAATGAAACTTTAACTGTAATTTAAGAGAAGATATGTATTCCTTTAATAGTTTTGTTCACTCGTAATGCTAAATAAACCGCTTATCAAGGATTATTTTATTTTATTTTTTTATATAAATGCTATCCTGAAATGTTTAAAAGGACAGCTGATCAATCATGAAGACAAGCTGTAATATTCCATGTTGTTTAAGTTTCATATCTGAATTACTTTAGCATTTTATCAGAAATTTAAGACAGTCATCAATATATGTTAGGCAAAATGGCACGGGCTTTAATGTGTTACATTCAGTAGCCTCTCGCTCAGGAGCCTAAGTGGAATTAGTAACAACAGATTGTTCACAGACTTTAGAATCTCATCATGTAAATTCGTTACTGTGATATTTCACACACAAACAATTACTATCCACCAGACATGTGCTTTATCCCCCCTTCTATTTATTTTTAGATTCTTGTAAAACCCGTTCGGGTTGTCTTTCTAGTAACAACATTAGAATTAGTAACAACAACAGATTGTTTACAGACTTTAGACTCTCATCATGTAAATTCTTTACTGTGATCGTTCACACACAATTAACAATCCATTCCCAAGACATATGCCCTCCCCACCCTTCTTTTCATTTTTAGATTCTTGTAAAATCCGTTAGGGTTGTCTTTCTTGTAACAACATTAGAATTAGTATCAACAACAGATTGTGCACATACTTTAGATCATGTAAATTCGTTACTATAATCTTTCACACACGAACAACAATTATTCACTAGACATGTAATCATCCCCCCATTCTATTCATTTTTAGGTTCTTGTAAAACCAACACCTCCTAAAGGATCTTTTAGGAGGTGTTGGTAAAACCCGTTAGGGTTGTCTTTCCAGTACTACAAGAATATCCCCAGGTCTCGGGAATGCATAGTTATCACCCTTTCGCTGTTTGACTCCCAGCTGATTGGCCGACCAGGTTGGACATCATAACTTGGCTCGATTTTTCTCGGTGGCAAAAACTTTGAGCGAAAGGGTCACCATGCTCAAATTTTAAGTGGCGAAAAAATAGGAGAAGGCAAGAAAATCCTCGATGGAAGTCGAGGTCGATAAAATCTAGACGAAAAAAAAAGAGCTTTGAAGGAAAAGGATATCGTTGAAAAAATTGGTAAAAACGCGTCATTTCTTTTTCCAGACCTCTACATCCAGCCTACAGAGATAAAAGTGGCTAAAATAAAAAATTTAAATTAAAATAACTTTGTCTTAGAAGTTCTTGTCTGCACACTAGTACAATCCCATTCTACAACAGTTACTAAGTGTCACCTATACAAAAGCCCTAATTAAATCATATAAATACATTTTGGCCAGTGATTACTCATTTAGTATCAATTTCTACTTTGTTAAGAAATTAATATAAATAATTTAAAGTTTTTCTTGGGTTTCTAAACATTGGTAAAAGTTAAAGTTCCTAATTACATCTATTTGTAATAAATATTTAAATCTGTTACAAATAAAATATTTAAATAATTAACTTATCCTTCATTCATCAAGATCATTAATTTGGTATTATATATATAATTAAAATACTGAAATGCAAAAATATAGATTTACTAAGTTAGGATTTATAAGTATGATCTGCCATCGTATTTCCAAAATTCTACACCTCAAAATATATTTTGTATCCATATTTTGTTATATAATATTCCCCTGACTTCAGTTTTTCTGAAGAAAGCATCTTTAGAAAGTTTCTCCTAAAAGACCACTTCTTCCAGATAGCTGTATATCATCCTTTTAATGATGGCGTTGGGAAAAGCTTTTTTAGTAGATTAAAGACACTAGGACAGAGGTTAAATATATTCAGTGAACTGAACTCTTTAGCTTAGATAAAATACATAATATGGCTTTGTGCCTTAGATGAACGCAGACAGAAAGCAAGAAAACAACTAATAAAATCATTAAATTAAAAATATCATTTTTCTTCCAATACAGCATCCATATTTTTCAAAGATGAAAATAAAAGTTTCTTTCGATGAAAAATTAAAATGATGTTTTTATTTTTAGATAAGTCAAGTTAAAGTTTTTAGTTGAATTTTCAATAGTCCTCAATAAGTAGAATAAATAGAAATTCAGAACAACTTATGAAATGAATGACTTAGTTGACCACACAAACAGATAAAAGATCGATATAATATAATAAATGGAGTACTCAGATATTCTATGATCTATATAGGGTTATGCAAAAAAATCTATTAAAATACAATCAATCGTATGAAATTTTCATTTTACCTTACATTAAAAAGGGATTACTGTATAATACACTTGTTACTCTTTCACAAAATGCAATTAGTCCCATAAAATATTTCATGAATTATATTCATTACAAAAAATGTCAGTAAATACTAGAAGTACATAACATACAATTTACAAGCCTTGCCAGGTATATCATGACTGACTGCAATCGTTCAGTTAGATGGTATTAAGGTGTTACTGATTTACTCATACTTTTGCCCTACATTATAACCACTTTATAGTTTAATTTATTATGTTAAATGGTATAACATCTTACCTAAAAAAGATGTTAACTTGTTTAACAATCCAATAATTTCTAGACAATCTAAAAATATATAAAAGTTAATCAAAACTGAAAAAAAATTAAATCTAACTAATCTGAATTTATATACCTATATAAAGTGATAGGAAAAATATAGTCTGAGAATGAAAGTTTTAACTTATCCTATTTACTTAGCAATATATATAAATCAAAGTCAGCTTCCGTACAATATCCAAGCGATTGAAATAGTAATTTGGTTTGGAGCTCAATGGTCTGAAGTTTTACCATAGTAGGGCTAATGAAAACTAGACCTACTGCGTAGATCTAAAACAGAACAGCAACGAATATTCATTCGAGAACTGGATTCTAACCCACAAACTCCGGCACAGAGTAACCATTCTACCTTCGTTCGGTGACTTCGATAGGAAGATTTCATTTCATTAAGGTCATTTTGTCTACAGATGCAAGCATTTCTGATCAATATATTATAGTTCTTAGTAAAAGGAAAAATAAATGCATAACGTTTCTATAATTTTCTGAAACATAAGGATCGTAAATATATGCAGTTATATACTATCAGCATTCATATGGAATCTACATATGTATCAGACCAACTGGTCATTTATAAAAACGTTGTTGGCTAATAGCATTCTTGAAATAATTGCTAAAAAATTCCTTCTTATCTCCATATGTCAAAATTAATTAATTTTATAACATATATTTGTATACATTAATACTCATATTGATGAATTAACCATTTCCTTTCATACTCCTCCTTATTATGAATATGGGTGATGTTCTCTTTGACCATTTCTGTGTTGTGTTTTAGGGAAGCATTATCGCTTTTTCATGCTGTACGTAGGAAGTTCACGTTCTGCGTATGCCTTTTTCTACTTTCAGGAACCCTCTGCCGCCGCTGCTACATCCCGGATCTGTTGTTCGACATTTTCTTCTGGACCGGCTATTTCAACAGCTGTCTGAATCCGATCATTTACGCTTGCTCTAGCCGCGACTTCAAACGAGCCTTCCGCTCTGTTCTGCACTGTGCCGGATTGGGATCTGACCGCGACATCCAGTCTTTCCGGGCTCGCACCATCAACTTCACCTTGCGTAGCACTCGCCGGTCCCCCGCCGAGAAGAAGGAATCTGGATCCCCTGGCATCGATCCTACCAAGATGACGTTCGACGTCACCAAGATCCCTCCCCTCATCCAACCCCAGTATTCCCTAGACAGCGAGTCACCTGGCAGCATCAATGACAACAACTGCGAGGACGAGCTTCCGCCCTCTTACCAAAGCATTGCCGCCCCAACCATCGCCGAGGCCATCAAGCGTGTCAACTCTGTTATCCGAGCTGGTTCTGGCACTGACACCGACTGCACTGTCATCGGAACATCGGAGTGACGTTTCGGGCTCGCACCAACGGGCTATGGGAATTCCAAATATAAATTGCTTCTGATTCTCAGATGATGATATCTGTTTTGTGGAGAGCCGTTCTTCGTTTCACCATATGGCGATGATGCTGTAGTAGTGAATCATTCGCTGGTGAAAAGCGGTTTCTTGGCCTATCAATATCTTGGTCTAGACCAAGAATTGAGGCATCAGCTTCGCCACGCAGGGCACTATTGGTTAGAGCAGTGTTTCTCTAATGTATCACCTAATGTTGCGGTTGATTTGGACGATTTCTTTCTTAAGCTGCTCACAGTGTTTTCTATTATCACAGGCTTTCGAGATCAGTGTTCGTCTTTCTGTTCAGCTTTTATGATTCACTTAAAAGCATACATTTTGATTAAGTTTGTATGTTTTTTCATGAGGTGATAAACCTCTGTTACTTTAGACTGCACTCCTTGCGTTTCTCTGCTCAAAACTTGCGCTTTTAATTTGTCTTCCTATGTGTCAACAACAAACGCAAAACTTTTTAAATGCTTTTGTGACACTCATTACCTCAAAAATTATTTTTTCACTTTGTATGTAATCATTCGTCCGAACCTGGACTTGCGTTCTCCCCTAGTCTGGCAACATTTGTGATCCTACATATCTTGTTTTAGTTTCGTCGTCATCGTGAAATTAAATGTCGTATATATTTTTACTCTGAGCACTTGATTGTTAATTGAAATTAACCTGATCCAATGTATTACTTTATCAAAGTTTCATTTTGTCCTCGCTGTTCCTCTTCATATTTCGAAGACAATAGGTGAAATATCTTCCCTTCAAAGAACCCACGGTGAACACTCACAGTTGCCATTCACGAAATGTTTCATTTTCATTTCTGTACTCTGAATGCTCAAGTTAATTTTCAGACTAATCAGTTGTTTATTTTTAATTGTGGTTTGACGTTTGCAACACTAGTGTTTGTTACACATGGCACTTAGCACATATGTGTAGGTAAAACCTGCTAATAAATATATATCTGTGCTGTATTTGCAAAACACTCGTGGTTTATTCAATATTTTCTTTGTTAAGCGTTTAGCAACAGTTGTAATATGTGTGTTAGATGCATGTCAAAATGTCTGCTAAACGCAATTAGTAATTCACAAAAATGTGAATGACAAACCTCTGTGTATTGTTTATCCAAATAACAAGGTGGAATATGTAATTACTACTGGATTTTGAGCATGAAAATCAATACTCATTGTTTGAAATACTATATGTCCATGATATAACATGAAATAATTATTCCCAAAAAATATCTTTCAACTTTCAAAGTATAATGTTTAATCTCATGTTGCAACGCGATCCTAAATTTGCTTTCGTTTTAACAACCATAACCTTTTTTTAAAAAAATTCACAAACCATTTTAAAACTTATATTGCCATGTGCTTAATTTTTTACTAACACTATTTGTTTTATATATGAGTTTTCATATAGTTTTGTTATATATATATTTCCCTTTTTATACGTTTTCCAAAAATAATCCTATTTTAACATTTAATGGCTCATTTTTGGAAAGATCAACATTTTTCTAAGTTAAAAGCTTTTAATTACCTTATCCAACATTTTATAAAATAATCTCTCTTAAAACATGCAACTTGCATTAAAAATAACGTCTCAAATTCTCATTTAAATATTACCCTATCTTTTAGCTCTGAATGCATTCCATGATGCATGTTTTCTTGTTTCAGAACGATAGCGCGAATTAATGTCTATTGTCATCCCCATATGAAACACCATCATTAGGTACAAGGTGTTTTAAACCATATTTGTCATTTATATATCTATACATATATACCTTAAGAATCGTGATGAAAATGTTTTCCTTGTTGATGACGTATTTAATATATCATAGATCACTATTCCTGTAATTTCAAGTTTGATGTCAAAGATGTATGCGTATGTTCGACTTTCATAGACTTTAATTTTTATTATGAAGTGAAGTTGTTTAAAAGTGTACTCCAAGATTTGCTAGGCACAATGACTAGGCAATCTTTGTTTGACAATTATTCTAACTCATAGCGTGTCGAATAAGGAATACGCATTTCTAAGGTTGATGTTCACGGTGTAATTTGTATTTCTTAATAACTTACACATCAGTGCATGAACAAAATAATGAAGTGTAAATGATTTGATAAACAAAGAACAGTCTAACACCATCCTATATAGCGTAATGTTTTCAGTTTTGGAATTTACGTTTCTAAATATAAATCAGATTAAACAAATATTTTTGCGTTAACATAAAGTCTATATTACTATTTAAATTCAATTTGGTTTCAAAAATCTACTTATTTAATTATTTTTATATTATAGCTTTAAAAATTAAAAAATCATGAGTTCTTTAGATTCATAAATTCCCCTAAATAACAATATCTAAATATTTCATATTGGAAAAAAATCTCATAAATTTCTTAGTCTATTTGAATTTTTGCAAAGCAAAGTATCTCATAATCTGCTTTAAACAAATTAAATAAACAGACAATTATTTTCACCATATTTTATATGCTCCGAAATATCTTAAATTACTCCTGCTAGCCTGAAGTCACACTGGCAATTTCTGCTTCTTATATTTAAAAAGAATTGTTTGTAAACTCTAAGCTTTCTTCTAGTTATCGATAAATATCATGATCAGTGAAGTGAATATTTTACAAGGGAAGGGCGATTCAATAACATCTGAAGTTTAAGCACAATTTTATGTATTATATCCATGTGAAGCTTAATACAGTAAATTAAATATCGTATCAATTGTCTTAATACCTAATTAATAGTATAATAAGAGAATTGTTTTTCATAAGAATCACAAACAGGAATATGTTTGCATCAATTTAAAGTTGTTTTATAAACATTATAGTTGAAAACACTATTTAAATTATGTTTTATATTACAAACAGCAATAATAAAAACTTAACATTTAAATAGCGGATTTAATAAATACTGAAAAATGTTTAATGAGATTATTTTTTTTTTAAATTTCATAAATCACTGATATCTGATACAGAACTGGTGCAAAAATAAAGTTTTAAAACTTAAAAGTATTTTAACATCAAATTTAGTGGGAATTTTAAAGAAATTAAATATAAAATTAATTCTTATTATTTTTTCAAAGTGATTAGATTTTAACAATGAAATTATATTTACAACTAACTTCATCTGAAGTTCTGTTTAAAATTTGAAATAATCTCACCTATCATGTATTGGGAAATTTGGAGAAATATTGCTGCTTGTGTAAAATGAAAAGTTTTCACACTATACAGTATTAAATTTCACCATATTTATTAATCACTGGATAGCAATTTAAATATGAATTGCACTTATATCTATTAATTATCAAGTCCTCTTCAAAAGTTAATAAACTAACCAAATTGTGTCCAAAAAGGAATAATACTTTATCTTGCCCTACAAGAATCATTACGTGGGTCGCCCAAACTTATTTCATTCATGTCTTTATACAATTAAAATGTTTGATTTCTTAAAGTACAGCTTCAGAATTATATATACCGTGCTATGTCGTACCTGAATCTGTCTATGTCTGTAGTAGCCAGTTACAATTTACTTCCAGGCATCAGAGGTTCTTAACTAGAAATCAGTCCCATCAGTACGTCGTACAGATTAAGCATGGAACTAACAAGAAAAATGTTATTTTTTAAATTTGATTTTAGATAATTTGGTATTATGTGAAAAGCATCAACAGTGAAAGTAGTATAATGTTTCAAATTTTTTTAATTATCGAGATTCTATTAAAATTTATTATTTTTCTAAATAAATTAAATATTTCAATACACTGCTTTTCACCTTACTTTATTAACCCAAAAAATGTGAAAAATAAGCTAAAATAAGCACATAATGTTGGTAACATTGGTTAGGAGTCTCTGATATAGATTTGCGGTTTCCAACAAGCGAATAATGTTTACAGCAAACTTTTTAACTGTGTATTGGGTTCATGCATAATATATAACCTGTTTGATTTTATAAATAAATTTCGCATAAATCAGAAATTATATACATATATCAGATATAAAATTTTACTTCTTCACTGTGCAAAATACAATAATGAAATATGAATAATATATTTAAATAATAATAATGACACTATATGTGTGAGGTAATTCAAAAAGCAGTTTAAATGACATATGCACAAAGAGCCTATTAGAGGTAATTTGCTTAGCAAAATAATAAAGAATATCTTAAAGATTATGGATTCTTTAAATTCCCTATTTACTAAAACCAACTTAGACAACCCTGTGATAACATTAATAGTACAGTAAAATCTCGATACAACGGTACTTAAAGGAATCAATAAAATTTTCGTTATATCGTTACAGAGGTATATCGTTATACGGAGGAACTATATAATTTGAATCTAAAATGCTTCTACTGTCGAAGGTTTAAGATGTTTATGACACTATAATAAGAATTTTTATTTAAAAAAATATTGTTAAATTATTTTGAAGTCAGGAAAAATACCAAAAACAAATTACATATATGCAATAAAATTCACATACCTAAAAAAATTGTTTATTGAAATAAATCCAATTTTTGGTTTACTTATTCGTTTATTCACTGTTAAATCAATCAACAGTGTGTGAATAGAGAGTAAAGCACAAAAACAATCCTAACTTGTGGATGAAAAGCTTGAAAAAATATCTGTAGAGGCTTAATAGATTGAGAAGCATCAAAAGCTGTCAATAAAGAATGTGAGAAATCTGTATTTTCATTATCAACTTCTTCATCAACATTTTCTTTTTTATCTAAGATTGCGGATAAAATATCTTCATCAATAACTCTTGCAGAAAGCATAATCATCTGTTAATAGTTCCTCTATGCCTTCTTTTCTTGGTATTTGAAATCTGAAATACTATTGTATAACGTTGATTTAGAATTAAGACATAGTAAATTTTGAACACATTACTAAATACACCACATTTCTATGATTAAAATGTTATTTTATATATATGCCTAAGTAAATAATTTAAAAGACGACTTATCAGTTTTTGATACAGATAATTTGCTGTGGATAGCTTCTAGGAAACCAGCACTCGATCTCAAAGAAGAAAAAAGAATTAAGTTTGCTGTTGCCTTTGTCCAGAATTTCTATCGTTCGTTGAGATGGGAAGATAAAAATAAAATATATATATATATTTTTTTTTTTAAAATTACTTTTATTTAACAAAAAAGCAAAAAAATACCCTAAAAATTATGTTTAAATTTTTAGTTGTGTCGCTTGCAAATAGATGGCGATACTAGTTTAAAATTTCTGCAATTGAGATACCAAGTACGCTGAACAGCTTGTTGCATTTACCAACTGATTTCCTTTTTTTTTCTCTCAACTAATGTTTAGGACTGAATAGTGTATTATCACCGAATTCGAACATATTTGCAAAATTTCAGATCTATCCCTAGTCAAACAGGTAGTTAAAAATTTATTTTAAAATTTCAACTGAGACACAAATTAAGTTAAGTAAAAGTGATCCACTCTTATACCAGCTACTGACTATAAAATCTCCTCCATCCCCACATTCGAAAACGTGTTGTTTTCTTCTGAACAGAAAGTCAGACCCGCTAAACCAATGGACCCGTTCTTTTGGTTGATCGAAATTTTCAAATTTCTTCCTGGTCATGACCACTTCGATACTCACGTTCAGCGATCATGGTGTACCGGAAAGGTAATATGGTATAATAAAGTAATAAGGTAAGGTAATAACGTTCACAGATGCAGAATGTAACTTTTGGTTGAACTTTGCAGAGAGACAGAAATAACCGAACATTCTTGGGAAAAACATCATTTTATAGACGTTTATTTCTGTAAGAAATATCCTTAATTTGAGGGGCTATTAAAATTATGTTGTATGCAAATTCGTCAGGACTACAAAATATTATATTATCGTGATAGAGGGATTTAGTGTTGTATCGTATAATGTTGTAACGAGGTTTTACTGTATTTTTCAGATTATTTCCCCTATCTTATAAATAATTTTCTAAATATCAATTTCTAGAAATATTTATGCTCATTTTACTTTAAATATATAAATGATACAAAATCTGAAATATTCGACCAGCTAATTTATCAAAAAATATGTTGGAAACCGCTTCTTTAGCTATGAATTTTTAAAATTTATAGTGCGGATAAATTTATTTTAGCAAATAATTCTCATATTCGCTATATATAGATTTTAATAATTTTTAGACTGTAGAATCTAGAGATACTCTTTCATAGATTGTGACATACAAAATTCTCTTATGTATAAGAGTTTCAAGGCATAATTATATGCATTCATGTGGTTTTTACAATCGTCTTAAAATAGATAAAATTTATTTACTATTCTATTATTGTAAACTTAACATACTGTAATGTAAAATGTATCCACCCAGTAATTTACTACTTTACGTTTTATCAACTTATAGATATTCATCGTTTGGGAAAAAACAGTAAAGTATGTCATCCAAAATGTGATTAAAATCTATAAGAAGGGGTAGAAATAAACTTTACACTGCTTGATAAAATAAAATACTGAAAAAACTATCTCCAAAATAAATTTACTTTTCCGATTATTAAAAGTTGTTATTAATTTTTTTGTAATATAGATATGCCATTTTAATTTAAAATATCCAAAAAATTTACCTATTAAGTAATAATGCCTAAAATAAAATACACTAAGAGGAAAAATCCTTATAAGAAAGTTGCAACCTATGTAATAATTCGATTGTGTAAATAATTTTAAATTAGGTATTTATAAATTCTTCATTAATATAGCTGAATCATTCATTAACAATATGTTACTCGGAATAAATAATTTTGCATTATCATAAAAGACTCGGAAAGAATGTGAAATTTTTCTTCAAAATCTACTATAAAACACAGATATAAATGAATAAAGTAAAAATATTTTAATTTTAATATATTATAGTTTCCAGAATGTAATAAACTAAAAACATTTTTTTTAATTCAAGCTATATTTTTCATGCTTTAGTACAAAACATTTTTATTTTACATTCAATATTTATGTCCATAGTAAAAATAAAGAAGGTAGGTTCGTCTCCCTTTGTTAAATCGCAATGAAAGATATTTTTTACCGCTTGATCAAACCAAAAGAAATTGTAAATGTCTTTATTTGATCTTTAAAATATTTGCAAAAAGGATAATGACAGGGCAAAGTGGAAAGCTTGAATTTCCATCATAGAATAATTGTGTGTGTCTGCAACTTCTTACCTTGCCATTATTTCAAAGAAAAGATTTAAGGGTAAACATTAAAAAGAAAGAAACTTTAAAGTCAAGTGTTTTTGCAATGATTATTTTTACAGAATAGATGGTGCCTTTAAAGTTTGAAAAAAAAATGAGAGAATTAATTTAGATGAAGTATTCATTGTTGGTTTCATTGAGAGAAAATTAATGTAACTCAAAAAACTTCTTCAGATAATGTATAACATGTTTTAAGAATATAACGCTAAAGAGAAGATACTCTATTTAAAAACCATGACTGTTTCCTCGCTGATGAATATAAAAAGAAATTTATCGTTAAACTTATATCTTAAATTTTCTTAAAATTTATAATACTTCATTTTTTAAATATATCTATTATTTTATGGCAAAAATAAATATTAATTAGACTTGTTCTTTCTTTATATACCAAAAGCTGTATTTAAATAAAATATACCTTTTATATGTTATAAAGTTTTCATAACATAATACAGTATCTTGTTTAAGTTTCTTCAAAAGTATAATGAGATATTACTATTTACTTTGTAAAACTTTTTAATCACTTACTTACCTCTAAATATTATTAAAATTTAAAGCTGAATTTAACAGTTATATAATAAAACTCATTTAAATAAAATAAATCTTTAATTGCTATCTAAAATAAGAAGAGAGTTAAGTACAATATAGTTAACAATTATATGATAAAACTCATTTAAATAAAATAAATCTTTAATTGCTATCTAAAATAAGAAGATAGTTAAGTACAATATAGTTATTTTTCTAAATACTAAAGCAATGCAGGTACTGTCTCATTAGATAAATTTATTTTTGAACAAAATAAAATCAAAAGTACTATGCAATAAAATTTATTAATTAAGATTGATAAAATATTACGTTACATCATAGTTAGCATAGTTTCCTATGTTTGAAGTATGAAAAACTGTTATAGAACATAAAGTTTACAAAACAATATATGGTATAAAAACACTTTAGCAATATTATTAATATATTTTATTTCATGTGAATAGCTGAAAATAAATTAAGGTAATATGTTCTGTTCTTATCAGATGATCTGAAAAGCATAATAAAGCTACCTTTACAAGACAATAATAAACATGTTTCCAATAAGTTAAATTACCAACTTGTGTATTTTAATCAATTGTAATTGTATGAAATATTGTATTTGTATATATTTGTTATAGAAAAGGAAAATGTCAATTTAAAAAATCATCATGAGTGATCACTTACTCTGCAAGAAGTACAGAATAGTTACAACGTATTGTATTAAATATTTGAGGCATTAATCCACGTTTTCCATACTAGGATCCTTCAAAATATGCAAAATATGGCTTGGTATTCAATGCATGTGGCCTTGTTACAGAGGAATTGAAATATTTTTCTTAAACTAAATCATTCCTGACTAAATTGATACTATTCTTTTGGATTTGAAATGTGAGTATTTTCAAGTTATCCGTGCCTTATTTAAAGTTTAATAATTTTATTATATTAAAACAAATCAACTAAGGCGTGAGAGAAATAATAGCCTGTGATACACACATTTTCCCCGCTTTAGTACAATAAACTGTATAATTTTCTATTCATACACGATTTCTGAAATATAGTATTAGTCGTTCAACGTAGAAATTCAATTGATCAAAGTTAAAACCTATAGTTATATAACAAACACTTAGCTGTAGTTGTTTACTTGCTTAGATGATGTAAAACAGCATTATAATACAAAGAACATCTTTCAAATACCATTTTTAGAAATTTTGACTAATTATGCAAAAATAATGTAAAAAAATTAAAATGAAGATTATTTTTAATATATTTATTTTCTTATGAATTGATCAAGCAAATCCAAAGTAATGGTCTGGTAGTATAATTTTGAAATTTTTAATTTTCATATTTAATAGTTATTTTTCTTTTACAAAGAAATCCCCAGTTTATCCTTCGAAACTAAAATCTTGAAATGGATGGAAATGAAAAAAAAAATATTGCATTTCCCAATTACCTAGCAAATTTAGTCAACCATTTATCCATCTCTGTAAAGTTTGATTATAATTTTCTATCCATCTTACTGTAACAGTTAAATCAGATAATTCATATAACAGATAATTCCACCATCAAGCAGACTGCCTCATGTCATCAGACTGGCGTGATAACAGTAGATTCAGAGAATCAGTATATTGGCACTGCCGTATTTATTGTTTCCTTATATTTGCAAGCGTTTGTCAATTTTAAACTCTTGAGAACCTACATAACTGATTCAAGATATTGCCAAATATTTAAGATTTACAGTCACATAAATTAATTTCTCATACAATATGCACATCAGCAATTTTTGCCCATGATTTGTAACCAAACGACCCTAATTGCGAAATATTTTACTTTTATAAATATTAAAGCAATGCATAACATTGTTTTCTAATGATTTTGAATTGTTTAATATCATGCAAGCTTCTATCTGTAGTTGTTTACTTGCTTAGATGATGTAAAACAGCATTATAATACAAAGAACATCTTTCAAATACCATTTTTAGAAATTTTGACTAATTATGCAAAAATAATGTAAAAAAATTAAAATGAAGATTATTTTTAATATATTTATTTTCTTATGAATTGATCAAGCAAATCCAAAGTAATGGTCTGGTAGTATAATTTTGAAATTTTTAATT
Organism: Pardosa pseudoannulata; assembly: GCA_032207245.1. NCBI lineage: Eukaryota > Metazoa > Arthropoda > Arachnida > Araneae > Lycosidae > Pardosa > Pardosa pseudoannulata. Next base: position 57,439,143 of record CM063503.1, read on the forward strand.
TTCATATTTAATAGTTATTTTTCTTTTACAAAGAAATCCCCAGTTTATCCTTCGAAACTAAAATCTTGAAATGGATGGAAATGAAAAAAAAAATATTGCATTTCCCAATTACCTAGCAAATTTAGTCAACCATTTATCCATCTCTGTAAAGTTTGATTATAATTTTCTATCCATCTTACTGTAACAGTTAAATCAGATAATTCATATAACAGATAATTCCACCATCAAGCAGACTGCCTCATGTCATCAGACTGGCGTGATAACAGTAGATTCAGAGAATCAGTATATTGGCACTGCCGTATTTATTGTTTCCTTATATTTGCAAGCGTTTGTCAATTTTAAACTCTTGAGAACCTACATAACTGATTCAAGATATTGCCAAATATTTAAGATTTACAGTCACATAAATTAATTTCTCATACAATATGCACATCAGCAATTTTTGCCCATGATTTGTAACCAAACGACCCTAATTGCGAAATATTTTACTTTTATAAATATTAAAGCAATGCATAACATTGTTTTCTAATGATTTTGAATTGTTTAATATCATGCAAGCTTCTATGCACACCTACAGCAAAAATCCTATGCAAATTGTATAATCATATGTCATTTGATATAGTTTGTAATAAATTAACAGGCGGATGTTAATTCATATCAGATGAAACACCGTAGAAAGTTAGTATCTAGCACTAAAAATGAAAGAAATTCTTTTTAATATTTCAGAAAATATGAAAAAATATATATTTAAGATTTATTCAGGGAAGATTTTAAATAGTTAAACATTTTAATTTTATTACATCTAGAAGAAAACACTATCCTGTTATTATTTAATGACTACTTCCTCCTACCCCCTCACAAGCCGGATGATGCGCTGCCTTTTAAGTCCGGGGGCAGGGTTGCTCGAAGCCATTTGGATTAATGTTTTAAGGTATAGACCCCTCCATAGTTATCCCCGGTATAGCAAAAAGTGACCATAACTCTGAGAACTATAACCTATCCTCTCCCTTAGCAAAAACAATTGAAATTTGCATTAATCACTGTGTTAAAAAATGTGTTCAAGGGAAACATTAATCATGCGTTCAAAATTTCTATTAAATAAACATGCAACTATTGAATGATACGAAATGCGTACTTAAAAATAACGAAGTTCATTTTATTAATTAACTATTTCATATTCATTTTCTTATAATTTTGAAAAAAATGATATCTAAAATCTCGTGCAATAAAACATCTAAAGAATCTAAAAAACTATTACATTCTATTATTATCTACAAACTACTAAAACTATTAAATTTAAGAATTTTTAATTTATTTTTTAATCTTCCAGAGAATCATACATTCGCTTTAAATCTATCGTAATTTATAATAATTTCTTAAGATTTTATACTTACTTTATACCAATAACAGCGAAAACTTTCTTGTTATAGGATCAGATGAAGGTATGTCTGACAGCAATGAGATACATTTTACATCTCGTGACCAGTGTAGTCTAAAATATTTTCAGATTATATTTATCATTTTTTTTCCAGTAAATTACTATCAATGTTTCATCATATGGTACTTGGGAATAGAATTACAGAAACACACAACATATCGGATCTCAACTGCACAATGCCGACTGGAGGTAGAATGACTATTGAGAAGATTTGTGTTTCTAATACATAGTGTGTTGAAACCTATTTCCCAATAAACATAACGGCGAGGACGCATTTTTTTGTAAACCATTTATGTGTTGTTTTATTGCAATAGCATTATTCATGATGAATTGCAAACATCATTTAGTGATTTGCCCATGATGTATAGTTATACACTTAGCAAATGGAATTAGACATATCTGTTCATGTAATATCAAAAAAATGTGCGAATAAGACATCACTTGTTATAATTTACAGATTAGTTAATGTTTCATGTCTACAGTCGAGATTGAAGTTATCAAACGGTAAATTGATAATAATTGTTTTGATTAGTAAATTAACGATAAAAACAGATATTTTACATCATATTTAAAATATAATTTTAAAAAATATGGCATAATGTTTTTTTTAATATGGCCGTTATGTATTTATCAGTGTTAATTTTAATTTTAATTTTTTTTGTTTATGCGTTCTATGACGCTATAGAGATGGTGTTGAAACTACGAAACGGAAATTATACAGTATTACTGTATTTTATTTTATGTAATTAAATTTTTATCTTTGTAATATGTAATATTTTGTTATTATTATTTTTTATATGTATGTCGTATTAAATAGGAATTGTTATAAAAATATATAATATATAAGTTAATTGGTTTTTATTGTAAATGTTATTTTGATGATTTTATGTTTTTTATGATTGTGATTTGTATAAATATGTGTATGTGTTTATAAATTATTATACATGTATATATAATTTTTGTACAATGTAGCCATTCTTCGTGTTTTTGTAACAGATTTAGTTTGTGTGTGTTTTATTTATAAAAATATGTTTTTTTTATTTTTTATGTGTGAATTTGATGTGTTTTATTTTGAAAAATTTTGTATTTTTTATAAATAGTTGTATGTATAGTGTTTGATTTGTGATTTGTATGGAACTTTGTGATGTGTGTACATACCCATGCATGAATTTTACAGCTACAGCCTTTGAAGTTAGTTCTGTATGAATGATTTCCCGTTTAAATGTGTTAGAGAATTTAACTGAAATAGGCAAACTGTAAAAGCAAACAAGCTATTTTTTTAACATTTCAAAATCCGTTTAAGTATTTGTAAAAATGCTGAAAGTGATACAGATATGCATATTTATACTTACTTGAAAATAAAAATGAAAACTAATATGTGATTACGATGCAAATCAAACTTTTCCTTTTCTCTAGGCGATCTCATAATATATGGGTCTGTGATAACAAAAAGTATTTCGCATTAATTTGCCGATTTCAGTTTAACTTTTGGATGTGCTTAGATTTGTACAATTTCCTTTTAAAGCACTTATGTGGGAATATGCAACCGTTAAAGAACGGCAACAAGGCAGGCCACATGATGCATTCGATAAAACGTTACACGCCAAAATACTGTATATATGTATATTTAATATTATATACATATATATATTTAATCTTGCACACACAGATTTTTTACAAGAAATGTTACAGAAAAGAGTATTTTATGACTGTTTGTGAATGCGTTGAAAGCTAATAACATAGCATAATTTAATAATAAAGCATATACCGGTCAAGGTATTACAGGAATGAAGCATTGTTCCAAATCGGTAAAAAAATGTAAAAAATTCTTATTTACATTACTTAAATGTGAGGACGCAAATGGATGCCTTTCAAACTGTGTTAAAGAATGGAAAGATCGTCCATTAGCTTTGTAGTTACCGTACAGTGATTTGAATTATATCCGTCTGACAAAACCTTTATTCTATTCTGGTTTTACCTTCAACATTTCCTTGCTGGGAAAAATTATTTTCTCATTTCAAAACAAAAATAAATTGCTAGATTAGTAAGTATATTTGTTACATTATGTATAAAAAGTAAAAAAAAAGAATACAGCTTACTTAGAAACTATTTTTTCCTGTAAGTGATGGTACCTAATGATATATTTATTTATTTCACCTTTTTAAATATGATCTGCATTTTTGGGTGTTTATAAAAATATAATCAAATTCAAATTGTTATATTTTCTTTTAATGTGAATTATGTGTATATATTTGTATATAACCATATTTTGAATCTCTGCTTTATTTCTGTGAATTATAAAATCAAATAGCTGTATATATTCATGTGTATATCCAAGAAAATTTATAGAATTGAATATTTTTATTCGAAACAAACACATTATACCCTTTTAATAATGTTGTTAAGGATGAATTTTTCCTGAGCAAGGTCAAATTAATCAGTAGTGTTTTTTAATCCTAAAATATACATGAATTTTCCAATATTATGCAATTTAGCCTTTCATCTCTCAGTTCTTATATTTGTGATTTCGTATTCTATTAAAAGTAAATTGGGTGATGATAAAACTGTCACTCGTTTAAAGTTAATAAGTAAATACTATGCCAAACAAATCGCTTAGATTATCACTCAAGTTTTAAAAAGTATATAGCAAAGAGTCTGGCCACGATGAAATGCTACAAAATGGTGCTAAGTCATCGATTGTGATGAACTGGAACAGAGTACTGCTATCAGAAATTTCGAATGAATTTCTTGAATTCCTGAAGAAACACCGATTGCGCAATCTGCTTGAGAGAAGATACGCTTTGAACAAACTTTGCTTCTGATTAAAGTACAATAAACTCGCTCTATGACACGGAAATGACTGATTTGAAAAAAAAAATTATTTTAATGCGTACAACGTTTCTCTTTGTTTGAAGTGGTGCCCCCAATGTAACGTTGATTTTATGCTACGCATTTCGCTTTGGAAAATTGGCAATAACATTTATCATGAATGATCTGCAAACTCATATAACTAAAGTTTCCGCGTAGCGCAAGATCTACGAGTCATCGGAGAGGTGGTTAAAGAAAAGGATGAATTGATATTTATTTCCTCAACTTTGTACATCAAGCATACAATTAGTCATACAATTCAATATCTTGTTGTTTCGTAAATATTTTGTTCTTGTCTATAAAATGATTTGTTCCTGTGTCTCTTCTGTTGTTAGGCCATAACTGCAAATCTACTATTAATTATTGTAGTTTGTGTGTAGAGCCAGTGTATGATCGTGGTGGAATAAAACAATGTCCTCTTCATATGTGTTTCTGTTTTAAAGTAATAATTTTGATGTCCATGTTACATAATTTCATTCATCAAGGGAAATACGTTTTTTAAGCGAAGTATTTTTTCCAGTTTAAGTGTTTTGAGGCGCAGCCCGAGATATATTGGTATATCTGAACAAAACCAACAGTGAACTCCATAGTGACTTGTTCCGAGAAAAAAAAAATTTTCTATTGTTCAAGAGTTGTGAAATACTGTGACATATATATCCTTTAAAGAGCTATAAATTATGACTTTTCTTTTTATGGAAGTGAAAATTTTTTGAAGAAATGGATTTTTTAAACTGAAATATAGTTTTTTTTAATTTTGTTGGAAGTGTTTTTGAATTTTTCTTGTATAGTATTTTTGTGATTTTTTTTGCATATAATCTACTTGAATTTTTGTATGAAACATTTTTGTTATTATCTGTATTTTAGAAAATGACATTAATTCTTGTGACTAAAGTAATACACTGTTTTTGGAAGTTTAAAAAGAAAGTTAAAGACGAGTGAAAAAAAAAACTTTATTAGATTTATGTGTGACTGAATAGTTTATCATAGTATCTACTTAGCAATATGAACCCAGCTAGTCTTTTATGTCGTGAATGCTTTTGATAAACATCATGTGTTCGTGAAACATATTAACTGTGTGGATACTTATCATTGTCAGTCATATTTCTAGTAGTTTCTTCCTCGAAATTCAATGAAAAAATCTTAGTTGGCTTCTTAATTTTTTATCATGTTAGAATAGCAATACTTAAACAAGCATTTACGAATGAAATTAGAATTTTTTCAGCATGACATTTTTATATACTGCTATAACTTTTTTTTCCATTTCAAAATATTCTAATTTCCATTTTGGACTGAAATGAAAGCATCTGTCTTACTCATATCAGCCTCAAAAACATATCAACGTTCGCAGGTATAATTTAAATATCCACTAAATACATATATACTAAGAATCAACCTGTATCCCAAATCAATATATATATAACTCAAAAACATAAAATTACTGCAATTAATAACAAATTATAATAATTTAAACTCTTGATATGCCCAATACAATTAAATTCCCATTTCCTCTATTACATACTTTCGCAGGTATTCAACGTTTGCAGGTATAATTTAAATATCCACTAAATACATATATACCAAGAATCAACCTGTATTCCAAATCAATATCTATATAAATCAAAAACATAAAATTACTGCAATTAATAAAAAATTATAGTGATTTAAACTCTGGATATGCCCAATACAATTAAATTCCCATTTCCTCTATTACATACTTTATAAATCTATCTAAAACCTGAAAACACAGACAATGTTTTAGTATTCAAAGTCTAATTCGTAAGATCCACAACTTTTTCGAGGCCGAATATGTATTTAAAATATACATACACTCATTTCCATCTTAGTTTTCTACAATTAAGAAAAAGTGTTAATTACATTAACGTATACATCTACTATAATATACTCACTATAAAAGAATTATATAAATATATTTTTACATTCTTTTTGTATTCTTTATAGAATACTTCATAAAATACTAAAAAGAATTTCATAACACAGAAAATGTTTAAGTGTTCAAATTATTATCCATAAGATTGACGACTTTTTTGCATGTAGCATATTAAATGCATTTTAATTGTACACTTCTTTTTCATACAATAGAAAAATATGTTAATTTCTTTAACCTATATATCTTCTTTAATATACTCCCTATAAAAGAATTATATAAATATATTTTTACATTCTTCTTTTATTCTTTTTTAAAATACTTGATAAATTTTTGAAAATGGATTGATACAATTTAAACTTTACATATAGGAAACAATTAAAAAATATATCCCATTAATAAAACTGAAGTACAAATTTCATCTCTAACTGTTCCTTTTTTAAATATCTTCAAAATAAACTTTTCTTTCCAAGAATGTAGAACAGGACATTTTCAATCAAAATTAAATACTGATAGATCGTACAGTAGATTCATTAACATTTATATACAAAAAGGATAAATATCTTTACAAGCTTAATGGTAAATAATGCTATTTAAAATAGCTATTAAATTTAAAGTAATACTACTTTCTAACTAAAATAAGGAAACACTGGTCCTTATTAAATATATTTAACTCAACAATTTGGATTAATATGCCTTGAAACTTGTGACTTAATGTTTAATTTAATTAAACATATATAGGTTCACATATGACGCTAGACGAAAATAACTAGTCCCTATATTACTCTATACGTTACCGTATAAAATTACCTAGATTTAGATATAAATATTTCATTTTGGTATCAAAAAGTGTTTCAATGCAAAAAGTATTTACACTTTTTACCAAGAAAAAATATATAGCATATATTTTATGCAGACATTTATCAGAAATATTTCTTTCTTAACAATAATTAAGTACAAACTGATATCACACTAATAGATTACGAAATTTGAATGATTAAGACTTTGTATACGTCATGATTAATCCGATCTTTATTAACATCCGTAAGTACAGGGAAAAGTAAAGGAAAACTAGACATTACCGTATTCTGCTAAAAATGTTTCAAATGTAAATGTTTGAGATTTTTAAGTTGAAGTTGGTTAATGAGGGTACTGTTAATAAAAGATTCCGTCAAGTATTATTTCAAATTGCTTATTAAGGAATTGTTAGTGAATGTTTTCCAGCAAATTATAAAACTTTAACCTAATTCACTAACAATTTTAATAATATGGTCAGCAAATCCAGTACTTAGTAACAGAAAAAATATTAACCTTTTTTTTTGTTATCCTAATATTTTATTAATACAGCATTCTCACTTTTCAAATAAATAAAAATAAGACTATGGTACACTTTTAACTTGCTACATAGTTTTACCACTTCGGTATATTTCTGAAAAATACCGTATCTGTTTAATATTAGTTAAATTATAATACAGTTCAATTTTTAAAAATTTTATGGGTTAGTTTTCTATTATTCATGCTTAACAATATGTTAAATTATAAAACAACTCAATTTTGAGAAATATTAATGGTTTAGTATTTTTTATTCACACTTAACAATTTTTAAGTATTGTTAGGACGTTAATTAACATTATATTCTAACAATAATTATGAGATATTACTTAAATGTAATCTGTACTTTAAAATAGCAGTTTGAAATATTCAATATTTTTCTCAATAATTTTGCATTTAAATACTGAGAACTTCGAAAATATAAGTATTCATTAAATCAAAAGACATTAAAAGTTTAAACATTTAAAGTTTAGTTTAAAGGTATTAAAACTAATTAATGCATTTCATATGTATGCTTTTATGAACCATTTTAATTCATTCAAAATCAATTATTTTTTAAAGTCTTGTCAAAAAATTCAAAATTTTATGATTTTTTTTTTACATAAAATCTATTAATGTATCTTTAAATTCACAAGCAAATTAACCAGTTCATTCAGAACTGGAAAATAGTTCAATTATCCTGTTCCTTCAATACTCAAATAATTATAAATTAAATATTTATAACTTAATGAGTATTCTTAATAATAAAGATTTTATTCCAAAATTACAAAATAAATAAATAATCAACATATGTTACTACTAAAAGAAATCCAATAGTTGTTTATATCTCTTATAATATAGTGTTATTAATTAAATACAACTTCTCAAAACTTGTAGCAAAGTATTTTACTCTTAAATTTATTATGCCAGTTCATAAATAACAAAACAAGATATTTTATTTTCTGTGAGGTATTCAAAACAAATAAATATTTCAATACTTTTATAGTACAGCTATTTTATAATCCCTGGCTAAGTATTTATAATAAAATAAAATTTTAAAATTCTTATGTGAGAATCATATTAATACTAGAACTTCATTCCACAATTCTCTAAAACATTTCTTTTTAAAAATACTGCCCAGAAATAATCAAAATTTTTCATTTTAGAATTACAGACATTTTCAGTTATAATTTTTTTATTATTTAATGTATTCTATACTACCTTTAGAGCTGTAACTCTTAAAACAAGAAAATAATTCTACTAAATTTTTATTTAAAACTCATAAATTCTGTTAAAACTGTTAGAATTGCTGAAATGGTTCAACAAGTAACAGCAAAATGTTTATCATACTTACGATAAATCTGTGTTGTGTAGAACAATTAATCATATCAGAAATTATGTGTAAACTTAACTTACACGTTAATGTTCATTAAATATTACGTTTACTTCAAAGTGTAACCGATTTCTATGCAACAAAAGTAGTATCAATGTGTATTTCAAAACCATAAAATAATCGGCTCCGACTCTTTTTTTCCAAGAGTATCACATTTGGTCCTTTAGCTATTTCTTTCCTGGACTTAATCTGTCTCATTCGAATGTCTGGAAAGCAAGTTACGGCGCATCGTAACGTATTTTTCGCTAGTCTGTAATGTACTTTCCAGCTATGTAGCGTAAAAGATACTTTGAACACAGAAAGAAAACGAAGCTGTATCAAATATAATACACTATGAGAAAAAAATTTGAAAACGTTCATGATCTTTTCGTTTCCCGTTTATATATGATGATTTCAAAATATTCTATAAAAGCATGATATAAATGTTTTAATAGGAAATGTTTAATAATTCATTTACATTAGAAAAGCTGTATCAAATATAATACACTATGAGAAAAAAATTTAAAAATGTTCATCATCTTCTCTTTTCCCGTTTATATATAATGATTTCAAAATCTTCTATAAAAGCATGATATAAATGTTTTAATAGGAAATGTTTAATAATTCATTTACATTAGAAAAGCTGTATCAAATATAATACACTATGAGAAAAAAATTTAAAAATGTTCATGATCTTCTCTTTTCCCGTTTATATTTAATGATTTCAAAATATTCTATAAAAGCATAATATAAATGTTTTAATAGGAAATGTTTAATAATTCATTTACATTAGAAAAGCTGTATCAAATATAACAGACTATAAGAAAAAAATTAAAACGTTCATTATCTTCTCTTTTCCCATTTATTTTTAGTGATTTCAAAATTTTCTATAAAACCATGATATAAATATTTCAATAGGAAATGTTTAATAGTTCGTTTTCATTAAAAACGTTACTTATAATTCACTGAGAAACAAAGTCTCGTGAAATAAAAATAAATAAAACAGGCAAAATTTCAAAATTTCAATAGGAAATGTTTAATAGTTCGTTTTCATTAAAAACGTTACTTATAATTCACTGAGAAACAAAGTCTCGTGAAATAAAAATAAATAAAACAGGCAAAATTTCAAAATTTCAATAGGAAATGTTTAATAGTTTATTTACATTAAAATGTTACTTTCTAATTCACACAGAAGCGTAATTTCGTGAAATAGAAATAAATAATACAGGCAAAATGTTAGTAGAAATTGGTAGCGAATTTGTCACGGTCAAAGAATTGTACACAATACACCCTGAAAATAAATCAATTAAAGAGTTATATTAATAAATATAAATTAAACAATTTTTATAGCATGTGCCCCAAACTTCAACTAAATAATATTTTCTAAAATCTTACTGTCCATTTTTACATCAAAGTATGTTTGAAAAGCCTACTTATAGTTTTAAAAATATTTAAAATAATCCAATTGTGTCTACAAATAGGTTTGAACCTTTACTTTCAGTTTTGAAATGAAAACTGCATTCATTTCATACATTTTGTTTGCATAGAAATACTACAAACACTAAAATTTAAATAAGCAAGGCACTGTGTTCAAGTATAAAATTAGATGAATATACAAGGTTTTTTTACACTAATCTGGATTTTTCTAAATTTATTAACATAAAGTCACATTTCCTAAAAACAGCCTTAAATTCTATCATTTGCAGTCTACTGGTAATTTCACTATATTATAATTTAACTTACAATCCTAATTCAAAATATGTAGTATTTTAATGCCTGCAGAACAATACTTATTTCTCTTTTTAAATAACTCATTAAATCGTTAGAACAATTTATGACTAATAAATATACCAAACACAAACACAACCATATATATTTCATATCAAATATTTTTCTGATACAAAATATATATCTTTAGAATATTAAATGTACCATTTCTTCAACCACACAAATTTCCTTCAAATATACTCTGTTAAAAATTTGTCTATGCAATTTGAACATTAAATTGTAATAATTCAACAATTGAACAACAATAGTTTCACTCGCCTTTAATACAATGACGTTTTCTAGATGTAATTTAACTCTTCAAAGCTTACTAGCTATAATGCATCAGGGCAAAACTGATATCAGAATGCATATTGAACGTTATTTTCCTTATATGTATATATATATACATATATATTGGACTTACCATGCAAGCCTAAACTTTAAATATTTATTTATAAGAATGTTTGTATGCAAGACTGGAGTTTAGATTAGTAAATAAATGTAGTAATTTTCTAGTAAATTAATACCAATACTCTCCTCTTTATGCAATTAAAATAAAACCACCTAAATCTAACATCTTCCAAAAGTGTAAAGTAATAGATTTTTGTAAATAGATACTGCTGGGATAGCGTCAAATAAATATTTATTTTTAATTACAGATTTATGCAATTTTCTTTATATACTTATGTAAGTAATATGTACTAAATGTGTAAATAACTCAGATAATAATGAGAGAATGTAAAATAAAAAAGATATATAAAAATTTTACTTTGGGTCGTTCTCTAGTGGATTGTAAAGTCAATACTTTCAAATAATCAAAATTTATTTTGGCACTCTGCCATCAGCTTTAATTATAGATTTCAAAGCTCCGTTGCTTTCAAAAATTACTATAATTTTAGCAGCTTTGTCACTGCACATACATACAAAACGCATATATATACATATATATGTATGTATCTATCTATCTATCTATCTATCTATATATATATATATATATATATATATATATATATATATATATATATATATATATATATATATATATATATATATATATATATATATATATATATATATATAAATACATACATATGTATATATATTTGCGTGTAATAATGTACTTGTATGTATGTATATAAATTTTTAAGATCTAGTATAATATTTTCAATGCCTATATTTTATAAAATAAAATACCAGATTGGTTACTTTAGCCAGCTAAAACTCATAAATAATTACAAATGTTTCTAAACTCCAGATACAGAAAATTGATTTAAAAGAATGAGTATATAAATGCATCAGTATTAAAAATAATAAATTTTTAAAAAAGAACCAAACAATTAAAAATGATTACTTTAAGATGAATTTTTATTCTCCCCCACGTGTTTTACATTATATAAAAGTTATCAAATGTTAAAACAAATTAAAAGATAATTATTTTAAATAACCTTCACTAAACATATCTTCTCTAAGATAACATTGTTTTGATTATTTAGACGTTACATATAACAGAAATGTTAACAGACCTCTAGTGATTGTATCTTTTACTTTTCAAAGTATAAGTAACTTTGCCATTTTTTTAATATTCATATATTAATCCTTGAATATGTATATCATACAACCTGTTTCTTAGATAAATGTAATAAAAGAAGAAAAATAATATATAAATATATGAGTATGTTGTGTATATGTGTGGGTGTTACTTATTTTTACATTCTTACAGTATTTCAGAACCTGCATTAAGTAATTTACTTCATTTGGTTTTCATAACAAAGACTTATTTATAAATCGTTATCAATACAGATCATCTGTAAAACAATTCCACATGAAATTTCAATGCTTCTCAAAAGTAGTATTTTCTTTTAAATGGTTGAAGAGAATTTATGAGTATGTTACTTTACTTCTTTTTTGCTAAAATACAACACAGTCAATTTTTTTATGCAATCGGCGTTTCCCCCATGAAAAAAGGTCTCTCTCTTCTAAGATATTCTTAACCCACCGAGTGGAACACATCGAGGAAAAAAAGTCTCCAAAATACGCTTAAGTTTTACTGTGTCAGTGGCCAAAGCGTTCTATATTATTTTTACTTCACCCTCAGTCGACTAGAATTTAATACTTGAAACCCACCCTCGTTATTGTTCCTTTACTTCCGGTTATAAATAGATATATAAATAGATATTATAGATTATAATTTTTAATACACATACAGCTCGTCAAGCCTCGAAGATCATCCCATAAAAAATAATGGATTCTAAAAGTACAAATAAAAATACTCTTTGAGAGACTTATTTATATTTTCTACAAAATTCATCCAAGATACTTAAGTGGTGCAATTAGAGATACATCTGTTACCCCACACGAAATACTTCGAAATAGAGATTTAGAAAGCCATGACAAGCTATCAGTGTCTTTGAGCCTCCGGGGGTAGAGGTGCATCCCTCAATAAATGTTAGTTATAGAGGGGTGCAGTTCTTCAACAATAGACCTGACCCTCATACCGCAAAACTCCATGGAGGAAACCACTGGCAGAAATGTACACTACATCCATTTTCGAAGCGTTTTTGGAGGTCGAAAATTGTACATGACAACCGCTTTGAATTCATCATCGGTTTGGAGGAATTGTATGTGCGAACCGCTTAAAGGGTTAAATTATATAAGCTACACTTTCTAAATCTTAGACGCACTTAAAATATTCTCTGCAACATCATTGCACATTTGTACGTGGATATCCTAAAAATTAAATTAAATACTTAAAATAGTTTATTTCATGGAATCATCAAAATTATATTTCTATAAACACAATTGTATAATGAAAATAAACTAGATGATTCATGAATTTTCTATTGATTAAAAAATAACGTAAAGTCACATCTAATGAGATTCATAGAATATTTCAGATGTATTTCGTTTAAAGATTTTGGCTCTGACTCTTTCTGTATGAGAGGGTTAATCATCATTTTGAAATATGAGCTTTCTAATATTCACTTCTTGAAAAATTTCTAGAAAATACGTAATGGGGCACGAATAAACCGTAACTATCTTTTGCCTCACTAACTTGATGGTTTTGAATATACTAGGGGATGTCATACATTACTTCAGTTTATTGCTCTAGTTCTTTTCAAAATTGGTTGGTCACCATTCTTGATTGGAAATCATCTCCATACTCTATATTCTCGAACTGGAACATCAAAAAAAGGTATGTAAGTTTTATAAGCAGTTATAATTTTAGAAATTAGAAGTTATCTATATGAGTTTTTTACGGATGATACTTGCCTCTTTTTAGCGTTTATTTAGTTTATGAAGGGGTGAAAGACAAACTAATTTTTACGTACAGTTCTTCATGAATAATGTATGTGTATCTACGGTTCCAACGTAAGTTTCTTTCGTATCTTGATGGTGCATTAGTAGTCATAGATTAACATTTTTTATAAAGTTGACGAATTTTCTAAGACTACATCTTACAGAGGTCATGCTGTGAAAAACCATCAATGTGACTTTATCAATGTGAAAATGTGACAAACTTCATCAATGTGAAAATTTCAACCTTTACTAAATTTTATAAAATATCTGAATACAGTGATATGGATAGGAACATCGTTTCCCTATGCTAACATTAGACCACATGCTAACATAAGGAATTATTCATTGGCAGCTAATTTAGAAATATAGAAAATTAACATCAGTATAAGGCTTTCATATCAACTTCATTTTCCCTTCTTTTAAATTCTTTGTTTTATGACAGCTAAATATTAAATATTTGCTCAAATTATCATCTAAAAAAATTAAAGTGTTCAAATTTACATGCTATATCCAGATAGTTTTTAGCGCATGTGATCTGCCCCAGTTTAAAACATTTCAGTATTACCCCGTAGAATAGATATCTTTGAGAGTTCCTCTCTCAGAGATGTTTTCTCTCCAATTTGACGGAGCTCATTTAGTACCCATGAAGAAGGGGAGGTAGAAAAAATTACCTAGAAGGGTTGTGGGGTAATGGGGACAAATTCATGTTAGACTCGGGGGAAACGCCATGGAGTTAATTGGTTTTGATGAGGAAATATCTTTTTTCAGGCAGGCGTATCTGACTCAGAAAGAAGTAGATCTCAAAGAATTTGACAACAGTTGTTCGAGGATTTTAAATAGAATATGAGTATTTTGTGTTTATTGTTTCAATATGTAAAAACAAATGAAATACATTAAAGAAAATAATATGTCTGACACAATGAATTAAAAGTTACATATTTAAATTAAGTATTTAAATTTTCATGATGTTTATATACAACTTTCTTCTTGAAGCCACACAAAAAAAAGATTATTTATTCGCGTGAATCAACATACATTTATTATTCCACGCCGTCTCCAAATACTTATAGCTTCATTAAAGTTCCAAATTTATACAAAATGTCGACAGACAATTACGTATTTCTTTAATTTCCAACATATATTTCCAGTGTTCTCAGACAAGAAATTTTTTTTTGCTTATATGAGTTATTCAAAAGTTTTATCCGGTCAAAAGCTTAATCAGAAATTTTTTCTGGGGAGAGATTATCGAGGACTAGTCTGCTATTTGACAGAAACTAGTGAAGTAAAATATAGATATCTCTAGTTCTATACTCTTTTAAGGACTATTGTAAAGCAATTGATTTTTTCTCTAATAAGTAAGACTCAAGAATAAATAGTTTATTTAATCATGGAAATTTTTTATGAATATATATATATATATATATATATATATATATATATATATATGTATATACACATATAAATAAACACACACACACATATATATATATATATATATATATATATATATATATATACATATATATATATATATATATATATATATATATATATATATATGTGTGTGTGTGTGTGTGTGTGTGTGTGTATGCATATATTATTTTATCCTTATCTTTGAGGACCTCTGGGGACATTGATAGTCTGAATGCAAATGTATTGACAATGCATCTTTTGCTGAAAAAAATGTGAGATGCGTTATTCAAACAGGTGAAAATAGTGTAGATAGAGATCTTGTACCTAAATAAAATACTGAATAAAAAAAGTTCTGCTGGATTGTTAAAATATCTTATTTATCTGTCTAAAATTTTGCCGTTTTTATGGGTTATTTTGGATTTTGGAGGAATACTGGAGCATGAAATCTCTCCCCTTTTCTAAGTGTATCCCATTAGTAAACAAAACTTACTATAAAAACATTTTACTAATGAGGACCATATGA
>CM063503.1:57457516-57627516 GCA_032207245.1 Pardosa pseudoannulata
TTTATCGAAATTATAGAATAATTTTCCAATTGATGCCACAACTGCTACCATCATCACGTCTTGTGACTGGAATGTGTTTGAATTTTTTTAGCGACACAATAGAAATCTATTTCTACATATTCTGTCTTCAGGCTCATTTCATATTCTACGATAAACTTATTCCCATATTTCGTTTTTATTATCACATGCGTTAAAAACGATTTGTTACAAAAATATGTTATTTTAAATTTCATTAATAGAATAATAGCTTTTTTGGTAACATCTGCTGTAAGCACGGCCACGAATACAATGTTAGGCATAACCAGCATGCAATATAATCCATTGACACAACTTGTTTCATAGAGGATAAGATAATTACCTGTAGCTAATGGATTAATTATATATAACTAGAGTCTATGACCAGTTAGGGTATCTTTTTACCATAAGTATACATTTGAATTATAAATTATTAAAGGAGCGGCTTAAGTTGATAGATCTGTAAATGCAACATTTGTGTATTCTTGATTAAGTTTTTTTATTTACTAATTTGTCACATTTTACAGTAATAATAGAAAAATATAGGTAATCGAATCCTTTACTTATTATGTAGCATAAAAATTAAATATTAGTAATTATATAGGAATGTTACAAAAAATAAACGTCATCTACTCATTGATTTATCATTTAACATATAAAGTTGCAATATTAAATATTTTGTTCTTGCATAAGGCTAGCAGCTTTAATCGTTATTTATATTTTAGTAAACAACTATATATTTAAAAATCATTTGAAATAAAGATAATAAACAGTTTTACATAAATTGATTCAATTACAAAGAAATGCAATACAAAAGTAAGTTATAAAAAACTAAAATAGAAACAAAACAATTCTGTTGATTTTTTTAAATTACCTTAGTCTATATAATTATACATTAAGATAATAACTAGTTTTTATGAAGCGCGCAAAATAAATTCACAGAGGCCACATGCAACCTGACCTCAAATCCGCATGTTTATCACCTGTAGTCCATGCTATATTTGTTTCGAGCTTTTATTATCAATAGTGGCAATTCTATGAACATTTATCGTCAATTAAACATTATGGTAATAACTAGTTTTTTTGAAAAGCGCAAAATAAATTCACAGAGACCACATGCAACCTGACCTCAAATCCGCATGTTTATCACCTGTAGTCCATGCTATATTTGTTTCGAGCTTTTATTATCAATAGTGGCAACTCTATGAACATTTATCGTCAATCCAGGGTACAGCGTAATTCAATTTGAAGACCACTGTTCTAGATCGTATATAAAAAATTAGAAATTATAGTAAAAATAGTGTCTACATTAAAGATTATTCAATGAATCTCATAGGAAACTTGTATGATTGGAAAGAGAAGGCTTCAAATTAAATTTAAAAAATCAAGAAACTTAACAAAACAAACAAATAAAATGTTTTGTTCTACATTCACTTGTTTGATAAATCTAAGACATGAATTTATCAATCTTGTGATACCAACTTTGTCTTAAACGAACTCAAGTTTGTTGAAAATTTAGTTTTATCTTTTTTTGTTACTTAAATTAGTAGCCTCGTATAAGAATCCAGTTAGCAAGAGAAATAAACTGAAGTTCTTCCTATGCATAATTTGGCCTCATTTATTATTCACATATAATCACTTTTGAGATTTAAACTTCGAAATACTTCATATAAGTTAAAAATCCTTAAAATATTTTGGAATGGGGATATACTTAGAAGACTTGATAGGAAAGAGGAGGTTTTATACACATTTGGTTGATTTACTTTTAGATTTTTGTAACATAATTCATAGGGATCTAAAGGGCATACAGGATAAATTTTTACAAGAGAAATTACCTATGTCAAGCCTGTTGTTTCTGTATTCATTTGTTTAGAGACATTAATTTTTCAGTCTTGTGATACTAACTGCATTCAACACTAACAAAAATTTTAAAACACACATGAGGGATAGATGTTATCTCTTGTGAAATCTAGATCAGCGTGAGTTATAAACTCAATTTTCAGCATGTAATTTAGCATCATTTATAGTTCCCTTATTATCGCTTTTCAGACCTAAACATTGAAATACCTCATGACATATCAACTAAAATATATATATTTAAATCATTTAAAAGATCTAACAAATTATTATCAAACATAAGTTCAATATTTTGTTCCAATATCCCCCTATTCCACAATTTTTAGACATAAGTTTTTCAGTCTTGTAGTGCCATCTGTAAATGTAGACTCATATGAGACCTTCATATGAGGCTCATGGTAGTGAGAGGACTTAACTCAAATTTTTCCTAAGCTAAATTTGGAATCATTTATAACTTACTTATTATCACTTTTCAGATTTTAACATTAAAAAAACCTCATAACATATCAATTAAAATAATAAAACTTAAAACAATTAAAAGATCTAAGAAATTATTATCAAATATAAGTTAAATAGTTTGTTCCTATATCCCCCTATTTCAAAAATCTGCGACATAAATTTTTCAGTCTTGTAGTACCAGCTGTGAATGTAGACTCATGTGAAGCGTTCATATGAGGCTCATGGTAGTGAGAGGACTTAACTCAAATTTTTCCTAAGCTAAATTTGGCATCATTTATAATTCACATACTATCATCTTTCATATTTAAACTTTGAAATACTTCATCACATAAGGCTAGCAGCATTAATCTTTATTTATATTTTAGTAAACAACTATATATTTAAAAATCATTTGAAATAAAGATAATAAACAGTTTTACATAAATTGATTCAATTACAAAGAAATGCAATACAAAAGTAAGTTATAAAAAACTAAAATAGAAACAAAACAATTCTGTTGATTTTTTTAAATTACCTTAGTCTATATAATTATACATTAAGATAATAACTAGTTTTTATGAAGCGCGCAAAATAAATTCACAGAGACCACATGCAACCTGACCTCAAATCCGCATGTTTATCACCTGTAGTCCATGCTATATTTGTTTCGAGCTTTTATTATCAATAGTGGCAACTCTATGAACATTTATCGTCAATTAATCATTATGATAATAACTAGTTTTTATGAAGAGCGCAAAATAAATTCACAGAGGCCACATACAACCTGACCTCAAATCCGCATGTTTATCACCTGTAGTTCATGCTATATTTGTTTCAAGCTTTTAATATCAATAGTGGCAAATTCTATGAACATTTATCGTCAATCCAGGGTACAGCGTAATTCAATTTGAAGACCACTGTTCTAGATCGTATATAAAAAATTAGAAATTATAGTAAAAATAGTGTCTACATTAAAGATTATTCAATGAATCTCATAGGAAACTTGTATGATTGGAAAGAGAAGGCTTCAAATTAAATTTAAAAAATCAAGAAACTTAACAAAACAAACAAATAAAATGTTTTGTTCTACATTCACTTGTTTGATAAATCTAAGACATGAATTTATCAATCTTGTGATACCAACTTTGTCTTAAACGAACTCAAGTTTGTTGAAAATTTAGTTTTATCTTTTTTTGTTACTTAAATTAGTAGCCTCGTATAAGAATCCAGTTAGCAAGAGAAATAAACTGAAGTTCTTCCTATGCATAATTTGGCCTCATTTATTATTCACATATAATCACTTTTGAGATTTAAACTTCGAAATACTTCATATAAGTTAAAAATCCTTAAAATATTTTGGAAGAGGGATATACTTAGAAGACTTGATAGGAAAGAGGAGGTTTTATACACATTTGGTTGATTTACTTTTAGATTTTTGTAACATAATTCATAGGGATCTAAAGGGCATACAGGATAAATTTTTACAAGAGAAATTACCTATGTCAAGCCTGTTGTTTCTGTATTCATTTGTTTAGAGACATTAATTTTTCAGTCTTGTGATACTAACTGCATTCAACACTAACAAAAATTTTAAAACACACATGAGGGATAGATGTTATCTCTTGTGAAATCTAGATCAGCGTGAGTTATACACTCAATTTTTTCCAGCATGTAATTTAGCATCATTTATAGTTCCCTTATTATCGCTTTTCAGACCTAAACATTGAAATACCTCATGACATATCAACTAAAATATATATATTTAAATCATTTAAAAGATCTAACAAATTATTATCAAACATAAGTTCAATATTTTGTTCCAATATCCCCCTATTCCACAATTTTTAGACATAAGTTTTTCAGTCTTGTAGTGCCATCTGTAAATGTAGACTCATATGAGACCTTCATATGAGGCTCATGGTAGTGAGAGGACTTAACTCAAATTTTTCCTAAGCTAAATTTGGCATCATTTATAACTTACTTATTATCCCTTTTCAGATTTAAACATTAAAAAAACCTCATAACATATCAATTAAAATATTAAAACTTAAAACAATTAAAAGATCTAAGAAATTATTATCAAATATAAGTTAAATATTTTGTTCCTATATCCCCCTATTTCAAAAATCTGCGACATCAATTTTTCAGTCTTGTAGTACCAGCTGTAAATGTAGACTCATGTGAAGCCTTCATATGAGGCTCATGGTAGTGAGAGTATTTAACTCAAATTTTTCCTAGTCTAAATTTGGCATCATTTATAATTCACATACTATCATCTTTCATATTTAAACTTTGAAATACTTCATCACATGTAACTTACGAAATTCAAACTTAAAAAGTTTTAATAGAACCTCAAAATACTTTGGAAGTGACGTATATTTATAAGATTTCAAAGTAAAGACTAGTGTTTGTGCACATTTAATTCCTTTACATTTAGATTTTTGTAAACATATTTTTATACAGGATTACAGGATAGATTTTTGCAGCAAAAATATCTGTGCCAAGCCTTCCAGTTTTG
Source organism: Pardosa pseudoannulata (assembly GCA_032207245.1). Classification (NCBI taxonomy): domain Eukaryota; kingdom Metazoa; phylum Arthropoda; class Arachnida; order Araneae; family Lycosidae; genus Pardosa; species Pardosa pseudoannulata. The sequence goes on from CM063503.1 coordinate 57,462,345, forward strand.
AAATTACTTTTATTGAAAGTATTTATAAATAAAGTGAGGAGTTGATATAGAAAAGAAAAAAACAATAAATATGAAATCTTTACTTCATGAAAAATTAAAAGAAAAGAAAAACACTTAGAAATAGCAAAAAAAAGATGTGAAGGGCAGAGAAAAATTACACTAATTTATTTTTATTAGATTTTATAGTTTTTCTAATTTTAATTAGATTTAATTAGATTTTTTTTGGTTTCTGTGGCAAACTAGAAAGCTGAACTATAATCCAACATATTTCAATCCAATCCTCAATTCTAATATGGGGTAATTTAAAGTATTGTATTCAGTGTACTTTCCTTTGAATTTCCATACGAGATGCCATTTCTTTACAGATTGTAGAAATTGCTAGAGAAGCGTAATTTTGAATTATTATTTGATATTAAAATTTATTATATTTTTTAACTTTCTCATTTTTTTATATTTATAATTTTTATTCACACATTTTAAGTTTTAAAATTCTTATTTTCCTTGACCAACCCTAAAATAGTAGCTGAACTATGATCAACCATATTCTTTTTCATCCTCATTTTTAATAAGGGATACAAGGTTTAAAATATAGTGGGGATTCAGAGTATTTTACTCAGCATAGTTTCGTTTGAATTTCTGTATAAACTGGAATTTCCTTACAGATTTTGGAATCACAAAATAAAAGCACTTATGAATTATTATTCAACGTAAATTAGTCAAAATAAGACTAAATCTACTTTAGTTTTAGTAAATAATATCATAATACATAAATTATAATAGAATGAAAGTTTGAAATGAGATGCATACAAACACCAGTTTGTATTTCGAGTCATAAGATGCTTTATCTTTTATCTCATTGGACAAAGATACTATCTTGCAGAAGAATCCTAGCTAATTAAAACATATCCTTAAATAAACATTAAGCCTTTAAAGTAATAGAGTATCTTTATTCCTAAGTTTTATTTCTCCCTGGTGATTAGAGCAGTTTAATGTGCATTTCGAAAAGCACCCATGTACAATTTACACAAGCAAATTCAGATTATTTTATTCAGAGTTAACATATAAGTTGCAAATTAATTTATTCTGTATGTATATATATATATATATATATATATATATATATATATATATATATATATATATATATATATATATATATATATATATATATATATATATATATATATATATATATATATATATATATATATATATATATATATATATATATATATATATATATATATATATATATATATATATATATATACACGCACACATATATATATATATATATATATATATATATATATACATATATATACATATATATACACACACATATATATGTATATATGTATGTATTGCATTAATAAGCATGTTAATTTAAAAGATAACTTTCTCGTATCTTTCAAAATGTTCTTGAATTCTATGGTAATTATTAAAATATTAATACATACCAAAACAAACTTTAAATTGCAAGATGCAAAAAGAAAATTAAAATATCTGTATTATTTTAATATAATTCAAACATTCTGGATGGTAAATCTGCGTAATTCACTCTGTTAAAACATGTCATTATTTATTTTTAAAATTTTTAAGCCTCATCATTTAACAAATAAAGTAAATCCCTAGAGCTACAGTATAAAAATATATAAATATTTATATATAGATCATTCTTGTCTTAAATTAAAGAAAATTAAAATATCTGTATTATTTTAATATAATTCAAACATTCTGGATGGTAAATCTGCATAATTCACTCTGTTAAAACATGTCATTATTTATTTTTAAAATTTTTAAGCCTCATCATTTAACAAATAAAGTAAATCCCTAGAGCTACAGTATAAAAATATATAAATATTTAAATATAGATCATTTATGTCTTAAATTAAAGAAAATTAAAATATCTGTATTATTTTAATATAATTCAAACATTCTGGATGGTAAATCTGCATAATTCACTCTGTTAAAACATGTCATTATTTATTTTTAAAATTTTTAAGCCTCATCATTTAACAAATAAAGTAAATCCCTAGAGCTACAGTATAAAAATATATAAATATTTAAATATAGATCATTCTTGTCTTAAATTAAAGAAAATTAAAATATCTGTATTATTTTAATATAATTCAAACATTCTGGATGGTAAATCTGCATAATTCACTCTGTTAAAACATGTCATTATTTATTTTTAAAATTTTTAAGCCTCATCATTTAACAAATAAAGTAAATCCCTAGAGCTACAGTATAAAAATATATAAATATTTAAATATAGATCATTCTTGTCTTAAATTAAAGAAAATTAAAATATCTGTATTATTTTAATATAATTCAAACATTCTGGATGGTAAATCTGCATAATTCACTCTGTTAAAACATGTCATTATTTATTTTTAAAATTTTTAAGCCTCATCATTTAACAAATAAAGTAAATCCCTAGAGCTACAGTATAAAAATATATAAATATTTAAATATAGATCATTCTTATCTTAAATTTTTTTAATTTCCTGTTTTAAAAAGCTGATAAAATGTTAGACACATTGTATACGTAAATATACATTAAAAAAGATATATTACTTCGATAGTAAATTCACAAGGAAGCTTTTTAATGTAGAAGCACGAATTCCAGACCAGCGTGATTTGTTAAACAAAAATGATATTTTTGATTTTCACTTGTTTTCACAAAGTAAAGGAAATATTAAAATCACTAGCAAATAACCTGTCATATGATGGTATTAGTAAAATTTTTAATTTTCCAGAATTGTAAAGTACCTTATGAGGCAGGTAAAACAATGGTTTGTTTTCTAGCGGAGAATTATCTGGTTCAAGATCAATAATTTTTTTATCTTCATACTTCTCTAAAGTCTCCCGATACTGTAAATGCAGTTTAGAATCACTTTGAACTCATTTAGTCAAATAGTGTTTTTACGTATTAAACAAACACACCAAAGACGAAACAACTTAATTTTCAACGATATAAATAAAAAGCTAGATGTTTATTATTTCGAGAAATAGACTCCTAGAATTTTATGACAACAATTTGTTGTTAATACCGGTGATAAAATTTCCATTGTACTAAAAAATAACCAATGATTAAATTTAAAATTATCACATATGTGCCTAACCTATTATTTAAGTCAAATATAACAGAAAATTATTTACGTGATATCTAAGATCAGAGATAAAACGGATGAAAATAATACAGACGACATTTAAATAATTTTAAATAAAAAATGATTAAATGAGATGGTTTATGTAATGACGTCATATTGTAGAAAAAAATGTTATTTTCACCTATTTATTATGTGACAAATTCATAAATTTAATCACCTGCTCTTAATCGGGGAAAATAAGGCTTGAAATAATGGTTTTAAAAGCTCGAAAATGGGAGAAGGGGATGGATTTTGGATTTTTTAAAGACTTGCTTTGATTTTTGCTAAACCTAACTCATCAAGAATCCAATATGGATGCACCTATCCATTCCAGGTCCAACCGCTTCATAAATTCGAGGACAGATGGACAGATAATTTAGGCTATTATAATATTGGGAATGAGAAATTTGATTTCTCAGATTTATAAAAAAAATCCTCTTTTGATCAAACCTCAAATTTAACTCATTGACATCATCAAGTTTTCAGTGTTACATCATTCAGTGTATGTACAAAAAATATTAATTGTGAAACTGGTTATGACTAGTTAACCCTGTGACTGCTCAATTTGTAAACCGAGATCTCTTTTAAAATTTGTTGCATAGTTTAAGTATGTATGTATGTATGTATGTATATATATATATATATATATATATATATAATATATATATATATATATATATATATATATATATATATATATATATATATATATAATATATATATATATATATATATGTATATATATATATATATATATATATATATATATATATGTATATATATATATTTATATATATATATATATATATATATATATATATATATATATATATATATATATATATATATATATATATATATATATATATATATATATATATATATATATATATTTATATGTATATATATATATATATGTATATATATATGTATATATATATATATATATATATATAGATATATATATATATATATATATCATAGTTGGCCCGACAGCCCATTGTGGGCCTTCGCCGCCTTAAGAATTTTTACCCATCCTGCTCTGTTTTTTGCTTGGGACCTCCATCTTCTAATCTCTCTCTTTATATATATATATATATATATATATATATATATATATATATATATATATATATATATATATATATATATCATAGTTGGCCCGACAGCCCATTGTGGGCCTTCGCCGCCTTAAGAAGTTTTTCCCATCCTGCTCTGTTTTGTGCTTGGGACCTCCATCTTCTAATCTCTCTCTTTATATATATATATATATATATATATATATATATATATATATATATATATATATATATATATATATATATATAGGAGAATTGAAAGACTAATTCTTTTCTAGAAAAGATTTTTTATATTGACTTTTATCATGAGAAACTAATCTTTCAGAAAAACTGATGTCAGATGTTATCACATAAAAAATTTATTTTTTAATAAATTTCAATTGAAATACAGTTAACTTCTATTTATAACATACTATCTATAATTCTATTATCTAATATAACTATAGTTCTAGTCATATAATTCTATTTATTACCAAATTAAATGTCTAATACTGTATGTACTTTATTCGACTGGTTAAACGGTAAAAAGGCCGAATGTGCTTCTTAATAAAGGAAGAAAAACACATGCCCGTGGAAATCGCGGGATGAGCAGTCAGAGGGTTAACACTTGATGTCTGTTCATATGCACGTACGTACTAATGTATCTTGTATAATTCAAAACCGATTAGCCGAAAAAATTGCAATTTTGCATTTAAGTCTGTTATTACTTCCAGTTTTTTGTTGCAGTCTCAAATAGGATTAACCGTAAAATGTAGAAAACGAAGAAATAGAATGCCGTAAATTTTGTGTTTCGGAATCTTATCCTATCTAGTTTTATTTCCCTTTTTCGATTGCTATCTGGACTATGAAACAAAAAATGTCAATAAAACTTTAATAACGCTATACGGAATAACACAAAAGCAATAAAGCGTACAATGTAAAAGCATGATATTTAGAACTAATGTAGCGGTTAGTTGTGTACCATCCTTTTCTGCAGGTCTCCAAGAGATGGCAGTACTCAAGTTTATCTAAGGTTACCTTAGAGGAACATGGTGACCTTAAAAACGAATCTACTTTTAATCTTGAAAAAAATGTACAAACTATAATTTTTGAGATGCATCATGCAAAATAAAAAATGAAAAGGTATAATATTGATGTACAAAATGTATGACTGTTACTTTGAAATGGAAAGAATGATAAGAGTGTAAAGTTCCAGTTTTAAATTTAAAGAATGAAAGTGCTACCATTTAAAGGTAAAAAGCGACTTTGATCAATAAAATAAATGTAAGGTTTTTAGCATATTATTATTCTAAACTCATTTTGTTTGTAAAAAGCTTGTGAGTCTTGCTCTGGTATTTTCTTTACTCCATTAATTTCATATATATCAAGAATGACCCTGTGTCTACTCTCAAAATGGTGAAAGGAGAAGTTTAACGAAACCTATAAAAGCGATAAAAAAAGATAAAATAAAAGGCAAAAGGAAATCAGGCCTAGCACAAAGTGTTTTCACAAGAATAAAGTGTTTATTAATTTTATGAAATGGAGGTTTTATTTGATCGTAAACCAAACTTCATAAGGTTCATCTAGAATTTCAGTAAAGAAAAATTATTCCAAATTCTGAAAAATCATATAGATAATTTCTCACTCTTTACAACCGAGGTGATAAGACTGACTTGTGAAGTGCCAATTTTACTTTCAAAGAATTAAAATGTCATTAAAGAAAGAGTAAAAAGCGATTTTGTAGAACAAACTGAATCTGCTATTTTCGGCATCATTTTATACCAAACTCATTTGCGTTTTTTAAACATAGCGAGTTTCTATCTTGTATTTACGACATTAATTTCCCATGTACAGGAGATAGCTTGCGTCTACTCACTGAGTAAGTTGAAAGTAAGGGTTTATTAAGACTTCTAAAAGGCAGACATGGGATCAAATACAAAAAAAAGAGGAAGAAATGGAACAGAAAATTAGGACTAGCTCAAAGTGTATGCATAACTATACAGTGTTTTATTATTTTAAAAAAAGTGTTTTTCTTTAAACGTGAAACAGACTTCATAAGCTTCATCTTGAAGTTTGGTCAAAACGAATATTCCAAATTCTGAAATTGCAGAAATATTTCTCCATCTGTAAACGAAGATAGTATTAAGAGTATCTTTTGGAGTGTCGGTTTAAAATTTTAAAGAAAAATATACCTTTGCAATCACCAGATCAAAACTCACCAGTTTTCTCACCAAAGCAAAACTCAATCTTAGGTAGTTTTACGTTGGTGTTTTCTTTGGGTCATTATTTTGTACACTTATCAAGAGTAAACCTTAGTTTTCTCGCCAAGTGAAATGAAAAGTTTGGTTTAATGATGCTTATAAAAAGCCAGACATAAGAGGAAATGGAAAAAGAAAAGTCAAGGGGAAATTAGGCCTAGCAAAAAGTGCGTGCATATGAATAGTTTTATAAATGGAGGAATTTATAATGTGAGCGAGACATCATAAGCTTCATCAGGAATTTTGGTCAAAACAAATTTTCAAAATTTTGAAAATGCATAAAAATGATTTCTCAAACTGCACAATCAAAATAGTATTAAGAGTGTCTTTCAAAATGCCGGTTCCAATTTTAAAGAAAAATAATTTTACAAAAAAAGGAAGTGTAATATCTGCAAACACTTAAATACCTCTCCCCTCCTCTTGAATACTAAATATTTGTTTTTCCTACTGAAACACGATATTTAAATTGGTTGCTTCTTTTAGGGATAAAACAACCAACCCAGGAATTTTTATTCATAAGATATTCAAGCTTTAGCATATATAAAATAAATGTAACGTTATGATAAGAATATCTTCCCACGTTAAAAATCAATGCAGTGCAGACTATGAACACAGCTTCTAAAATGAAGTATAAACCTTCTGATAAAACAAACTCATCAAGAATACTAGCTGCTATTTCGATTTTTGAATAAAAACTGATGATCCTGATAGTAACAAGTGAGGATTTTGTTACAAACTTATTCTAGATTATACTTTTTCTGGAAGCATATTTATTTTCTTACTCAGGCAAAATTCATACAAATATTGCTTAAAAAGTTTGAGATTATTTTAGCAGGTTGTGCACCAATGAGTATATTTATTACCTATAAAAACGTTGTAAACAAAATTTCACATTTTAGAGACATAAATTGATTTTTATAATTAAACTATTTCATGAAATTGGTAAGCATGCGGTTTCCAAACTATCAAAATGTGTTAGTGGTTGTAGTAAAATAACAGAAAAATGTTCGGCCAATTTAGGCGATTTCCCTTTTCACACTATATAGCTATACAGATAATTCCTCACAGATAATTAGAAAATTATTTCTGATGTAATCTGCTTATAAACTTGTTTATAAACCAAATTTACAGTGTTACTTAACAATCTGAAAAATTATCGTGCCTTACTGACTTTGCATTCTGGCAAACATACCAGTATTCGGAAAGTAAATTTGGCCCGTATGGCGAAAACTTTTGTTTTTCCACTGATAATGTGTACCCTAATTATATATTGTTATTTCCAAGGAGAGCGATTTTCATTCCTTCTTCAACACTGCAGACAATAAGCACTACAAGACTTCTAAATTCCGGGAACAGTCTTCTGCTACTCGTTCCAAAATTGCCCATCGGTCTTCCATGAGAAAGGGAAACTTCGGATATGTGGAATACAGAGTTTCAAAAGACCTCGCTCTATCCCTCGGCAGCCATCATTGAAGAAGACTTGATTCTTAGATTACATTAATAAATAAAAACATCCAGCAAACGATACGGAGATAAACATCATATTACCTAAATTGGAGTTATCCACAATTCATTCAATAGATCCCAAATAATCCTTGAAGCAGTGAAGCAACATAAACCATATTTCTTTAGCAATAAATACATAATAAACATACCAAAATTCTGGCAAACATACCGTTATTCGGAAAGTAAATTTCGCCCTTGTAGCAGAATCTTTTGCTTTTCCACTGATAATGCGTACCCTAATTATATATTTTCATTTCCAAGGTTAACGATTTTCATTCATTCTTCAACACTACAAACAATACGCAATACACGACCCCTAAATTTCAGGAACAGTCTTCTGTGACTCGTTCCAAAATAGCCCATCGGTCTTCCATGAGAAAGGAAAACTTCGAATATATGGAATCCACATCTTCAAAAGACCTTGCTCTATCACTTGGCAGCATCATTGATAAAGAAGACTTGGTTTTTAGATTACATTAATAAAAAAACAGCCAGTAATTTATACATTGTTAAACACCATATTATTTAAATTGAAGTTATCCGCAATTCATTCAATAGATCCCAAACAAGCCTGAAGCAGTGAAACAACATAAACCAAATTTCTTTAGCAGTAAATATATAACAAACATACCAGTATTCGGAAGGTAAATTTGGTCCTTGTGGCAGAAACTTTTGCTTTTACACTGATAATGGGTCCTAATTATATATTGTTATCTCCAAGGGGAACGATTTTCATTCCTTCTTCAACACTGCAGACAACACTGCAGCACTACAAGACTTCAAAATTCCGGGAACAGTCTTCTGCGAATCTTTCCAAATTTGCCCCTCGGTCTTCTATGAGCAAGGGAAACTTCGGATATGTGGAATCTAGAGCTTTAAAAGACTATCTCTCTATCACTTGGTAGCTATCATTGATGGAGAAAACATGATTTCTAGATTACATTAATAAATTAACATTATATTACCTAAATTAGAGTTACCTAAATTAAAAGTTAAACACCATATTACATTAGAGTTATCCGTAATTCATTTGATAGATCCCAAATAAGCCCTGAAGCAGTGAAACAACATAAATCATATTTCTTTAACAGTAAATATATAACAAATATAAATTAGAAAGAAAAATAGACACGAACTACAAATACAGTTCTATATATTGTTATGGTCGTTGTATTTTAAACTTTACATCAATGAAAGACATAAAATGAATCCTAACAATTTTAGGATCTACTATAAGATCGACCGGAAGACGATAGACCATCAATGGAGAGGGAATAGAATAGAATCAAAAATTCACTTCGTGCGTATTATTTGAAATGAAAGAGACTAGAAAAAGAAAGTGTTATGGAATTTCCTGGATAAATTGACTTCTAAAAAAGGTTTAAGGGGTAAGCAGCGACCGACCGGAAACTATACTTCAGAGCCCCCACCACGTTTGTTCAGTAAAACACAGACTTATTGTAGACAACATTTTGAACTGTTATTGTTCCATTTTCTTTGAAGAAAATATTACCGACTCAGCTCAAACTTTATTTTACGTTCCTTTGCTGCCGACTGGGAATCGAAAATTTAGCGACCGATAGCTTACTTTTACGTTCACAATACTCACTCTGCTTACTTAAATTGTGTTTTACTTTTTTCTAGACTTTACAGGATAGGCATGAGAAATTATGTTACAAAATCTCTTTTATGGAGTCCCGAAAAATAGTTTAGGAGACGATGCACAGCGGGCAAGAGGCAATATTTAATAGTGAAACGAAATTCTTTTCTTTTCAATCTGCTGTGGTTATGTTTAAAAATATCTTTTATGTTGAACATTTTAAAAAGACGTAAATTTTTACAATGTTTTACAATGTTTACTAAGCACCTATTTAAAAAGGCTGCGGAAAGTTCTTCAATAAAAGGGTACAAATTTCTGATATTGCATATCAAAGATCTCTGTTTACATTTAATTCATAGTTTATATTTAATACAATTTGTAGTTAAAAAATTTGTAATTAATTATTACTTAGTATTAAAACAGTTTGTTTTATGGTTTATAAATCAATATAATATTTTAGAAATCGATAAAATCGCAATTTTAAAGAGAATCAAAAATTAATAAAATCTCTAAACCTAAGTTTCCTCCAGGTCGCCCAAAACTGGGACTAAAAATATAATATGAATTATTTAGAAAATAAAACAAGAGATTTATCCTTTAGGGTTTTATATATATTCTCAAATAAGAAAGCAGTGAAATCAAAGTTGAATTCATTTAAAAACATTTTCTAATTGACATATTTGGATCAAAACATGATATAGATCTAAAATTTTAGTATAAGATAAAAAAAAAACTTCTTTTGTTTTTGAGTTATAATATCAATCACACATATAAAACTCCAAAAATATGTTTTGAATTTTAAGGTCTATAAAGTCTTATTCATCAATATTTGTAGATATAAATTAAGACAAACACAGTAATTTTTTTGTATATTTAAGTAAAAAAAAATTGAGAAAAATCAGTGCTTTCTATCATTTAGAAGTCTTGAAAAGAAAGCAGCAATTTAATTAGTAAGTCTTCTACTAATTAAACTAGTAACTAGATCAAAATCAGCAAGAGAATAAGAAGCATTCTTGAAATAGGATACTTCGAAATTTCTATGATAGTATTTACCCGATTTATTTAAGGAAAAAATCAGGGAAAATGTCCTCTAAGTTTTCCTAGATATTTCTCTATAAGAATATCACCAAAAATAACTTTATATTTAAATGAATCTGTTGTTTCGATTGCCATATTTGATCCAAGACTTGATAAATATCTACAATTTTGGCATAAGTAGAACATACCAAATTTTATCCAACAAACTCATTGGGATTTCAATTTTCATTTTAGTTCTATACTTATAAATGTAGAACTATTCCTTCAGATTTAAAGTTAAAAAAATCAGTTCTCACTTAAAACAATTTTTCTGACAGTTTTATTAATTTTTCTGTGTACATTTTTTATACGAAAGAGTAAAATGCTGATAATATATATATATATATATATATATATATATATATATATATATATATATATATATATATATATATGTGTGTGTGTGTGTGTGTGTGTGTGTGTGTGTCAGGTTTAAAAATGGAAGTTAAGAATTAAGCGAGTTATAATTTTAAAAAGATGGAATTCATTAACGATAACGTAACAGGAGATTGAGACACCCTAGAGCGGAACTATACAGAGAAAAGAACCTGAAGCAGACGTAGACAACAAGATTGTGCTTAGGTAGCAACGCAAAAAACTCACTTCTAGGAAGAAGTTTTAATATACAAAATCAAATGTGTCTTCCATTCCTTAACCATTCGTCCTTGTTACACACACACACACGTATATATATATATATATATATATATATATATATATATAATATATATATATATATATATATATATATATATATATATATATATATATATATATATATATATATATATATATATATATATATATATATATATATATACATATATACATATACATATACATATATACATATATATATACATATATATATACATATATATATATATATATATATATATAATATATATATATATATATATATATATATACATATATATATATATATATATATATATATACATATATATATATATATATATATACATATACATATATATACATATATATATATATATATATATATATATATATATATATATATATATACATATATATATATATATATATATATATATATATATATATATATATATATATATATATATATATATATAATATATATATATATATATATATATATATATATATATATATATACATATACTATTTAGAAAGTTTTAATATTCAACTAAAACTTGTATTTAAGTTAAGTAGCTTTTTCATTTGACAAATATGGTCAAAAATATCTATATGCAATTCTACAATTTTAGAAGTAAAAAATACATACCAAGTTTTATCCAACAATCCTCCTTGGATTTTTAAGTTATTATTTTCATTTCAAAGACATGAATAAAAAATATTTCTGGGAGGGGGATTTTTAAGATTTAATGAATTTTAAAAACATCAAAATTCATCCAAATTAAGGTGAAAGCTTTACAATTACGCTAATTTTCCTGTGCGTACTTTCCTCGTGTGTACGAAAGAGTAAAATAAGTTGATGCTATAATATTGCTTAGTATGTTTGTATGATCAAATGAAAAGAAAGTAAAAACTTAATACGTGTTCTACATTACCAAACCAATTCAAAATTAACTCACTCTCTTGATCACTTGATTCTTATATGAAACTCATAATTTTAAGAATAAAAAAATAGTTTAACAATTTTTAGCAAACTTTCATCTTCAATCCTACTTATTATAAACCGAGGCCTAATAGAAGGCTGGAAATTTGATTTAGTTCTCTATAACAGTTAGTAGCACAATACTAAAATCTGAGGAAAGATAAAAACATGCCTAAAACTTTAAAGAAGTGAATACAGAAACAAAATATTTTGTTTCAGTTGGATTTTTGACTCTTTAATAATAATTTCATCAAAATTCTTTCTAACATTGTAAAATGCTAATATTAGTAGAACGTTTCCGTATAAATGCATTGTCTGCTTAGTTTAATAATCTGTTTTCTATTTCAATCTTCACCTTCAGTTATTGGAGCTTCTTATGAGGCTCCATGAACTTTATTTAATAGGATTATGGTGAAAACATTATTTATTCTACATAATCTATAACACTATTTCATGTTTAATAATTCACAAAATATTTTTATTTGATTTTCATATAATATTTGTTCCTGGAAGTTAAAAGAATTATAAAAGGATGTTTATAGTAGGACACTTTAAATGTTCAGTAACAATAAAAAAGTACAATAACATAAAGGGGTTTAGGAATTAAACATTTACATAAAATATTTAAGTCTATAAAACACAAATTAATTAGAAACTTGACACAGGAAATTTCCAACCTTTATTTTAGGTCATTATATATATTATAACTTAATATTCACACTTACAAAAAATATTTTAAACCAATAAATATTAGAATTCAATGTGAAACTTTTTATTCTTATTTTGTTATTCATCCACTGGAATGATGTTACCATCATAATAAAGTACAAAAATATAACTCATTTCTATTACCATAATACATCAAATAGGCATTAAAACTTGGATCTGTAAATAAAAGTTCAAGAGAAAAACTTTTATTACCTACGAGTTAAGGCTATTCATTTTTTAAGTAATTACATAAAACACATTCGCACTTAGACTTTAAATAAGTAATTTAAGTTAAGAAATTTTATATGAAAATAAACTATAAGAACATAGTGCACTACATATTACACTTATGTCCATAAATTAAGGATAATGAAGTTCAGGCAATGAAAGAGACAAAAGCAAAACAAATTTGAATTATTTGTAAAGTCTATTTATTAAACAAAAGGTAAAGAGTAAAAAAGATGCTATATGTTTGACATAATTAATAAAAATCGCGATTTTTACTCCCTGGAGCAAATTTCAAAAAAGAACCTATTTACAGAAAACAGTATAACATGGTTAGTATGATGGTTAATACGGAGTATGTTTCCCGGACGATGCAATACAAGCGTTACAACGCCTACGCATGCTGAGTATCAGATTATCAATCTGATCTTGGGGAAAATTACACCACTCATCAAGCAATGCCCTCCGAAGTTACTTAGACAGTTGGGATGGGGTTGACGGGATGCAATTCGTCGGCCAAGCATGTCCCACACATGCTCTATTGGATTCAAGTCCGGTGAGTATAGTAAGGGGAACACATCTGACAGGCCTACGAGCATATAGACCAATGTTCCCTAAGCGTCTGTACACGGTCTGCATTGAAACTGTCGTACCGGTAGCTGAAGAGAGCTGACGAGACAGGTCTGATGCTGTGCTCCGTCTGTTTCTTTTGGCAGTAACTGCCAAATACCGGTCATCATTCGGCGTAGTAACTCGGGGCGACCTGTGCTGTAACATCTACTCACATTACCATCATGTTTGAATCGTTGCCAAAGCCTGGAGATGACACTCTGGGCGATTCCAAGTTCCTCGGATACTTCCAGCTGGGTATGTCCACATTCCAGTCGTCCGATAATTCTACTACGTAAAAAATCATCCAAATGCTTCCTTTGTGCCATAACTATGCGGTTATTGCACTGAAAGGCTTTTAAAGCGCTTGTGAACAATTTTACTTCTTTGCTACCATTCCTTATATACCTCTTTCATACACTCTCGTCATTGTGACGTACTATCCGCGCCATCTGGTGGTTTCCTGCAATTTGCATATTCTTCTTCAAGATGTGTGTGATAATTCTACAGGTGAAATTTTTATTTTAGAGCTCAATTTCTGTGTGATTCTGAATTATCCTTAATTTATGGACATGAGTGTAAATGCAAAGTGTTTTAGTGTCAGATATAAATGGCTCAAGGTAGAAGTAATCAATTACATAGACAAAATAATATAAATCTATAACAGTTAAAAATATAATCATCAAAACCACTAAATATATATTTGATCCTATTTCACATTTTTATACATGAAAAATGTTATCTTATGAAATTGTCTGGTCTAGACATCCTTAATTATACAAATAAGAGTAATGAATTTGCTTCAGATTCAATATTGCTGACACAATGTTTACACAAAATAAAGACATTGAAATGACAGGAAATAAAACCAGAGTTCACTTTTAATTAAAATTTACTCCAGTTCCGATTACTCTATTAAATCATTCTACAACTACCTCATTTTAAAAGTCACCAATTTTTTTATGCTTAATGAAAAATTCAGGCATTTCTGCAAGATATTCTAGCAAATGACTTGAAAGTACTTAATTATTAGTTTTTTTACCGTTAGGTTTTGATCGAATAGCACTACGCGTTTATTTCTAGTGGCTTTATTTCTCTATAATAATATTTTAATAATATATTAAACCATTCAGGAAGTACATAAGAAAAGCCGATTGCATTTTTAAAAGGAAGCTTAATCTTCAATCATAAATCGCTCCTTAGCTAAATGATTTAGTTATAAGGAGAATTCTTATTTAATATGAGAATATGGAAAACTCTTTTTAAATACCTTACATTTAAATACACATAATATTTAATAAACAAATGTAAAATTTCTCTTTCCTATTAATATAGATAAATTTAAAAAAATTAAATAATTAATTTTTCCTAATTTTTCATGTAACGAATATTAATATCTCCTCCGTCAGCGAGCAGTACTTAAGCTGTTCTTACAACACCTTGATAACACTTTAAAAGGTTACCTTGTCGTCTTTTGATACTGAAGACAATGAACAAATTATTTAATAATAAATTTAAAATTCTGATGTCATACAAAAAAAATGTATGATATAATAGAAATTTAAAAAAAAGGTCATGCGATGCCCAGATGAGATTTTTTCTATTTGATAACACAACCAGCACTAAGTACAACATAACAGTAATTATTTAATACGAAAATACGAAATTAAATAATTAATTTTCCCCGGTTAATTAGTTTTTCCCCTGGACTCATATAACGAATATTAATACTTCGGGACTTTTAGAGAGCTGTACTTAAGCTCTTCTTACAAAACCCCTTGATAACACTATAAAAGGTTACCTTGTCGTCTTTTGATACTGAAGACAATGTACAAATTATTTAATAATAAATTTAAAATTCTGATGTCATACAAAAAAAAATGTATGATATAATAGAAATTAAAAAAAGGTCATGCGATGCCCAGATGAGATTTTTTTCTATTTGATAACACAACCAGCCCTAAGTACAACATAACAGTAATTATTTAATACGAAAATACGAAATTAAATAATTAATTTTCCCCGGTTAATTAGTTTTTCCCCTGGACTCATATAACGAATATTAATACTTCGGGACTTTTAGAGAGCTGTACTTAAGCTCTTCTTACAAAACCCCTTGATAACACTATAAAAGGTTACCTTGTCGTCTTTGGATACTGAAGACAATGTGCAAATTATTCGCATAGTAAATTTAAAAGTCTGATGTCATACAGAATAAAAAATAAAATGCATTATATAATAAAAATTTTTAAAAAAAGTCATGCGGTGCCCACATCAGATTTTTTTTTCTATTTGATAACACAACCAGCCCTATGTACAACATAAAAGTAATTATTCAATACGAAAATATGAAATTACATAATTAATTTTTCCCGGTGAATTAGTTTTTCCCCCGGACTTGTATAACGAATATTGATACTTCGGGACTCCGTCAGAGAGCAGTACTTAAGCTCTTCTTACAACACCTTGGGAACACGATAAAAGGTTACCTTCAGAAACGAAATCGTCTTTCAATATTGAAAACAATGTGCAAATTATTCGTATAATAAATTTAAAATTCTGATGTCATACAAAATTTTAAAAAAATGTATGATATAATAGGAATAAAAGAATGTCATGTGGTGCCCTCATCAGATATTTTTCTATTTGATAACACAACCAACCCTAAGTACAACATAACAGTATATATTTAATACGAAAATACGAAATTAAATAATTAATTTTCCCCGGTTAATTAGTTTTTCCCCTGGCCTCATATAACGAATATTAATACTTCGGGACTTTTAGAGAGCAGTACTTAAGCTCTTCTTACAAAACCCCTTGATAACATTTTAAAAGGTTACCTTGTCGTCTTTTGATACTGAAGACAATGTACAAACTATTTAATAATAAATTTAAAATTCTGATGTCATACAAAAAAAAATGTATGATATAATAGAAATTAAAAAAAGGTCATGCGATGCCCAGATGAGATTTTTTCTATTTGATAACACAACCAGCACTAAGTACAACATAACAGTAATTATTTAATACGAAAATACGAAATTAAATAATTAATTTTCCCCGGTTAATTAGTTTTTCCCCTGGACTCATATAACGAATATTAATACTTCGGGACTTTTAGAGAGCAGTACTTAAGCTCTTCTTACAAAACCCCTTGATAACATTTTAAAAGGTTACCTTGTCGTCTTTTGATACTGAAGACAATGTACAAACTATTTAATAATAAATTTAAAATTCTGATGTCATACAAAAAAAAATGTATGATATAATAGAAATTAAAAAAAGGTCATGCGATGCCCAGATGAGATTTTTTTCTATTTGATAACACAACCAGCCCTAAGTACAACATAACAGTAATTATTAATACGAAAATACGAAATTAAATAATTAATTTCCCCGGTTAATTAGTTTTTCCCCTGGACTCATATAACGAATATTAATACTTCGGGACTTTTAGAGAGCTGTACTTAAGCTCTTCTTACAAAACCCCTTGATAACACTATAAAAGGTTACCTTGTCGTCTTTGGATACTGAAGACAATGTGCAAATTATTCGCATAGTAAATTTAAAAGTCTGATGTCATACAGAATAAAAAATAAAATGCATTATATAATAAAAATTTTTAAAAAAAGTCATGCGGTGCCCACATCAGATTTTTTTTTCTATTTGATAACACAACCAGCCCTATGTACAACATAAAAGTAATTATTCAATACGAAAATATGAAATTACATAATTAATTTTTCCCGGTTAATTAGTTTTTTTCCCCAGGCCTCATGTATAACGAATATTGATACTTCGGGACTCCGTCAGAGAGCAGTACTTAAGCTCTTCTTACAACACCTTGGGAACACGATAAAAGGTTACCTTCAGAAACGAAATCGTCTTTCAATATTGAAAACAATGTGCAAATTATTCGTATAATAAATTTAAAATTCTGATGTCATACAAAATTTTAAAAAAATGTATGATATAATAGGAATAAAAGAATGTCATGTGGTGCCCTCATCAGATATTTTTCTATTTGATAACACAACCAACCCTAAGTACAACATAACAGTATATATTTAATACGAAAATACGAAATTAAATAATTAATTTTCCCCGGTTAATTAGTTTTTCCCCTGGCCTCATATAACGAATATTAATACTTCGGGACTTTTAGAGAGCAGTACTTAAGCTCTTCTTACAAAACCCCTTGATAACATTTTAAAAGGTTACCTTGTCGTCTTTTGATACTGAAGACAATGTACAAACTATTTAATAATAAATTTAAAATTCTGATGTCATACAAAAAAAAATGTATGATATAATAGAAATTAAAAAAAGGTCATGCGATGCCCAGATGAGATTTTTTTCTATTTGATAACACAACCAGCCCTAAGTACAACATAACAGTAATTATTTAATACGAAAATTCGAAATTAAATAATTAATTTTTCCCGGTTAATTAGTTTTTACAACATAACAGCAATTATTTAATAAAAAAAGCTGATTGCTATTAAAAATCACTAATGACTTAATTATGAATCACTTCACAGATGAATATAGTAAATATAAGGAAAATTATCAAGCAATAACAGAATTATTCAATAACTGAAAAAAGAGAAAGAATTGCCTAAACTATCTCGTTTTATACGTAAATAAGATTTTGATTACTAATGAACAATTTTTACATATCTGATGCACACCCCAACATATGAATTGAAATAAAAATATTTTTCATTGTTAGACTTTTCTTGGACATTGGATTATATACTTCCAAGTTCATGTATTTCACTATGATAAAAAAATGAACTAGTTCTTAAAAACAAAGACGATGTTATTAGAAAAAACAGCTATATTCTATAATGACAACTGATGATTCAATCATCGATTACTCATTTTGTAAATGATTGGTTATAATAAGAATTATGGTACAATAACCACATTATTTCCTGAGAGAAAACCAAGATAATTATATCACCTTCATCTTCCTTTGATTTTGATTTCTATTCGATATTTGTAACATTTCATGTGCATATTTTAATGTATAAATTAAAATAATAACTTAATTATTTAGTTTTTCCCTATACTTTTTTAACATTGCAATATATTTCTCAGGTGTTTAGAATTTAAACCACTCGTGAATTGCAATGACTACGCAATAATACTGAACGATTACTCTTTCATTATAAATAACAATCCAATTACTGATTACATCTCAGTTAAATGGTTTGATTATAAGGGGAACTATGGCATAATTGCATCATTTTTAAGGGGAAAAATTGAAAAGTGCATTTCTAAAATACCGTAAAGCCACCCAAATTTTGATCGTCAATGAACAATTGTTAAATTTTTGCTGCGGAATTTAGTAGAAGAAAAATAAAAGAAAATCTTAATTAATTTTGATCTTGTTTGGGAATCGTGACGTATATACTCAAGTTGCTTTATTTACCTGTGATAACAAAAATAACTAGTCCTAAATTGCAATGATTATGTAAAAAGGAATACTTAATGTATTTTATGAAGGCTAACGACCAAATAACGACCCCTAAGCTAAATTGTCATTTTTTTCATCTTAGTCACGAGAATTATGACATAATAACAGATTTTATTGGAATGAAACCACGAAATTATTTTTCCTCAACTATCTCATTTTAAATACCACCCAGATTTCTAATGAACAAATGTAAAATTGTTGTCACATTTTAGTATGAATTGTAAAAACTTGAATTTAATTTTTTTTCGCCGTAAGATTTTTCTCCAACATCGCTTAGTTTTATTCCAATTGTTTTACTTTTATGAATAAACAATTTGAATCACAATTGTTCAATGACTACAATGACAATTCAATGACGATTGCTTTGTTTTTGGAAATAACGTATCAAAATTTCTCAGCTAAATAGTTTGGTTTTAAGGGGAACTATATCATAATAACTGCAACTTTAATAAGAGAAAACGGAAAAGGACATTTTTTTCTACCAACTTTTAACCCTTTTTGAAACATCGTTAAATGTTTGCTGTATATTCAAATAGACGAAGCAAAGCAAAATCTTAATTGATTTCCACTTTTTGATTTTGCTCGTGAATCACGATGTGTATACTCAAGTTGATTTATTTCTCTCTGATAGTAAAATTAACTAGTCCTAAAGTACAATGACTATGTATTAAGAAAAACTTACTACATTTTAAACATCAAGTGACGTTTCATTTCTTAGATAAACGGTTTGGCCATAAAGAGAATTATGACAGAACTAAAGCATTAATGAATGGAAGATTATTAGAAAAGTATTTTCTATTATCTCAATTCAAATATTACCCAGATTTAAATTTTCTAATGGACAAGTATAACTTTCCTGCCACATATTTCAATTAATGATCTGAAGAGAACTTTATTATTTAATTTTTTTCAACTCCAGATCTTTCTCAAACATTGTAATATAGTTATTCAGGTAATTTTTTTCTATAGGTTAACAAACGGATGCACTCGTGATTTATATAAGCTATGTAATAAGAAAATTTGGTTGCACTTAAAAAAATTAACTATTCATACATAGATAGCACTTTAGATAAATGGTTTGATTATAAGAGGAATTATCCCAGATAGCAAATTTAGTTTGCCGCAAAATTGCAGCAGTCTTGCTTTGCAAGCCTGCAAACTTGCAGCAAGTTCAGCATGACAAGTCTGCAAGTTTGAAACAAGACTGCAGCAAGTCTACGCAAACTTCGAAGTCACCATACCTCCAACTTGCAGCAAACTTGTCATGCAAGTTACAGTACACTTGTCGTGCAAGTTTGCCGCAAACTTCTCATATCAAACTTGCAGCAAGTTCATTGCAAACCACGGTTGAGAAAAATTCACTTAAAAGTTAAAATTTTCAACATAGGTTTAACATGGCCCAATACACGTGCATGAAAACGAAGGCATTGCTTAGTGAATTAATAGAATTAATACATCTATTTAATTTATTAGAAATTTCAGATAGTTGCAAATTATAGAGAAATGCTATTTTAAAAATAACCACACTGGAATAATTAAAATAATAAATGCCTTTTAAAAGATCCATAGCAGCTTGCGGAATGGCACGTTTGCCATGTTGTCATTCTTGTCTTTGGCCGGGAAACGATTGCGCATGCGCTCGTTACCTTAACTCTCATGCAATGATGGGAATTTTAGCTTGTTCCAAGTGTGTCATAACAAGATTGCCACAGTTTTGCAGCAAAATTGCTTTGCAAAGGATGCTTTGCATTATGCACCGTCTAACTTGCAGGAGCTTTGCTGCAAGTTTGTCGCGTAAAATTTGTTATGACAAGATATTATCCAGAAAAAATCAAACTTGCTGCAAGTATGCATGCTATCTGGAATAACAATAGTCTTATTTAATGGGGAAAACACCAAGAAAGTGTCTTTAATTATCCATTTTAAAAATCACCTAGATTTTCATTCCTAATGAACAAATGAATTTCCTAATAAACATTCCTGCTATGTATTTTAGTAGATGCATTGAGAGGAACTTAATTATTTAATTTTTTCACCATTTTATTTTTCTTAAATACTGATACATATTTATTTAAGTAGCTATATTTTTGTGTATTTACAAACTAAACCAGTCCAGAAGTACAGTGACGATGCAATAAGAAATGCCGGTTGCATTTTATAAAGGCAACTAACGATCCAATTACGGATCGCTCCTTAGCTAAATGGTTTGATTGTAAGAGGAATTATAACACAATGACAGTATTATTTAATGGGAGAAAATTGTGAAAGTATATCATTATTTTTAAAATCAAGCAGTGAGACCCAATTTTAAATCTTTCCGCATCGAATACCATGAAAGGTATACACTTTTACAGAATTCTAAAATGAATTACACATAAGTGGAAATTTATAATTAGAATTCTAAAGAAACGAATTTTCTATTCCTGGAATAAAGATACGTTGCGCTTCCTTGGTATAATGACCGAACTCCTAACATTATATTTTGACTCATTAATCAATTCTAAGGATTTAATTAATTTCACTTCTAATGTTAACATTTGGCAATTAATTAGCTTTCAAAAGATTCCCCGAATGCTTTTTTATTGTTGAAGTTGTGCAATATTTATCAGCAAATAATTTATAAATAACATATTAAGAGCTTTCAAATTTTACTGCTTCCTTTACTAGAAAATGTAAAAGCTTCAGCTTCATATAAATTAACTTAATTCCTTAATACTTTCATTTATAAAATTTAATTTATAATTTTAACGGTATAATCATTTTTAAACATTTAAAGAAGCTTAAATGTGTTATAAACAATGTAAATTAGGTTTTTTTTTTTTTTTTTTTTTTTTTAATCCCGGAAAACAGTCTTGGTATTTCCAATGAAATGTTAGAAGCATTGATACCGGCACACTAAATGCATTCAGAAATAGTAATTTTGGAAATAAAAAGAAAAATTAAAGCAAGTAAACACACATTTTGTTTTTAGAAAATAAATAACATATTTGAAGCTTTATTCCATTTTAGAAGCAGACAATAGGAAAATTTTAAAATGCTTTTTACAAGAATAAACTATTTTACTTCTCATGCATCGTAATGCATTTTAAAATATTCGGTAGTATCAAAAGACAATAAAACATTTTGCTGTTAGTAAATACAAAATAACAAGAAAAATACAAGTGTATAAAAATTTTGATATTAGCTCAATCAATCCATTAATATTTGAGGTTTAATTTTTTAAATTGCTATCCAAATGCTTTATTTGTTTTACTTTCATACCTCCATTATTGGGAATTATCAGTAACATTAAATACCTTAAAATATGCTAACATAAAATATTTAGAATTTAATAATAAATTTATCTGACGTTATTAATTTCTAAAAGCTATTTCAATTACTTAGATGGTCACAAAGGCCTTAAAACCCAGTTTTACATGTAAAATCATTAGTTTTTCTTTGAATATAAAATCAACACACTTATTTAAGTACGTTTTCTAAAAGAAAAGGTTAGCTAAAAGAAATACGATTTATGGTTTTTCTAACCAAATTTCTATTGAGGCTACCATGGATGTTCAACTGAGATAAATTTGTCTAAAAACTGTATATTTCTTTCTCACTTAATTGTGAAATAGATATAAGAAAAAATAACAAAAAGGATACTGTAACATACATTACATTACATTGATTATCACTAAAACAGACAATTCAGTTATTACTAATATTTAAACATTTTTAAAACAATTGGTTTCGAATTTTACAAGCATCTAAAATGCTGTAGGTGCATTTTAATAGTTATAAACCTTAGATTTTTCGATTCTTTACTTTATATAGTATAAAATAAGGGTTAGTTAAAATAAATAGATTTTATATAACGTACTTCTACCTCACTAGTATCAAAATCTAATGACAGGCTTCTCGTAATTTGTTTTTCCTTACTTTCCAGACCGTAGACACAAAGATACTCATACGGGGGACGACTAGTCGTTTATAACAGCTTCTTATTAAAATATATTCTTTCAGCACTTCTGTGTGCAGTAAATATATCTTTCGTTGCCAATCTTAAATACTCTTCTTCTCAATATTTTTCGCATACAACCCATTATGTCCTTAATTCATATAAAGTAAGAGTTTAGCACGGTTTCCTATTACGTCCTTACTTAATCCTTCGTAAGTCAGTGTTAATACTTTCGCTCACAGTCATATGTCTCTAACAAGGATTTTCCTTACATCCGAAAACATAATTTTGGATGTTTGAATAATAAGTACAAAAATTAACTTTTTTAAATAACAACATCTGTTTACTCACAAGAAGGCGGCAATTCAATAGCGGTCACAGAAACTAGTGCTGTAGAAATACCTACGAATATTTTTGACATCACTTAAGCCCATGGAAAACGAATAATATGTATTGGAAAGGAAGAATAGCAGAAATATTTGTCTAAACAATTACTAATTAAATAACATTCTGAAAACTGCTGTGATCATATTTCTATGCTTTGGATATTTCACACGGCCATAACTGATCCAAACGAATTATGTCTTACAATTTTCACAGAAAAATTTGTGCTGAAAAAAATTGCATATGGTTAAATATTTACTATAGATATAGAAAAAAATCATAGACTCTTTTTCAAAAATTTGTCACCATTTCATCACTTTCTAATGTGGGTTTTTCATTCATACCTTAGACTAGGGATTGGTTTGAAATGTGCCTTAGGGACACAACACACTTCCTTATACTGGAAAAAGTTATTAGAATATCACGCTAGGAAGCACATGGAGATGTGATCCCATCTACAGAGGGTGTTCATTCATACTTTGGACTAAGGTTTGGTTTGAAATGTACCTTAGGGACACAACACACTTCCTTATACAGGATAAAGTTATTAGAATATCACGCTAGGAAGCACACGGAAATGTGATCCCATCTATAGAGGGTGTTCATTCATACTTTGGACTAGGGTTTGGTTTGAAATGTGCCTTAAGGACACAACACACTTCCTTATACAGGATAAAGTTATTAAAACATCATGCTGGGGAGCACATGGAAATGTGATCCCATCTACAGAGGGTGTTCATTCATACTTTGGACTAGGGTTTGGTTTGAAATGTGCCTTAAGGACACAACACACTTCCTTATACAGGATAAAGTTATTAGAATATCACGCTAGGAAGCACACGGAAATGTGATCCCATCTATAGAGGGTGTTCATTCATACTTTGGACTAGGGTTTGGTTTGAAATGTGCCTTAAGGACACAACACACTTCCTTATACAGGATAAAGTTATTAAAACATCATGCTGGGGAGCACATGGAAATGTGATCCCATCTACAGAGAGTGTTCATGTTTTTATTTCAACATTTAAATTTGAAATCATTGAAGAAGTCAAAATCGTTACAAATATGTGTGAGGACCTTCTGTAGAAAAAAAAGCATTACTATTTTACAATCTATAGACGAAGTTGTCTACAATTTCGATACAAAAAATATAATCCTTTATAATTTTTCATCATTTTCTAATGTGGACTTTTCATTTATACTTTAGACTGGGATTTCGTATGAAATGGGTCTTAGGGACACAACATACTTCCTTATACAGGATAAAGTTATTAGAATATCACGCTAGGAAGAACACGGAAATGTGATCCCATCTACAGAGGGTGCTGACGTTTTGATTTCAACATTTAAATTTGAAGCCATAAAGAAAGTCAAAATCGTTACAAATATGTGTGAGAACCTTCTGTAGTTAAGAAAAGCATTACTATCTTTAAGTCCATTCCCAAAGTTGTCTGCGCTTCGAAACAAAAAATATAATCCTTTATAATTTTTCATCACTTTCTAATGGGGGGTTTTCATTCATACTTTGGACTACGGTTTGGTTTGAAATGTAGGAACACTGCACACTTCCTTATACAGGATAAAGTTATTAGAATATCACGTGCCAGATTCTAATAAGTTGGCATACATATAATAAATAATACACAGAAATTAAATAAACTTTACTAGTTGTAAAGCTAATAGATTGTTCAAAAACAGTTAAAAAATACTTTATTAAGGCATAAATGTTTGATAAAATTTTAAACGTAAATGAGAGACTTAAACTTTTATATGCATGGGAATTCATCGTATAGCCAGGATTTTTTTTCACAACACTTAAACAATTAATAGATTTTCTTTCTCCAACTTTCAATAATTGAACCCACAGCTCTAATCCTTCCCAAAGAACTAGTTTTCTGTAAATTAGAGGTTAACCCCCAATTTACATTTCGGGGAAAAATAGTGATTAAAGAAAGGGAATGAAAGAAAGTCCGAAGAATGGTTAAGTAGTATTAGGCCCATGGAAATAGTTCCATTTAATTTGTGTTTCCTAAAGCTTATTGATTTTGCTTTGTTGTCTTTAGGTATTTTGAAATAAAATTAGTCTTTAAGGAGCCAGTACAAAAAATAATTAGGAATTTAAAAAATAACTTTAAATGTAACTTGATTTTTCTAGCGATTAGAAGTTTTCGAATAAATTATCATAAGTACATCATAGACTCATTTATAAAGTATTTATGAACTGCTTGTAGCATAGTAAGAATAGAAAGTTTCGAATCTTAAGGTTTAAAATTATGTTCCGTATACGCTTAAGGTAGTGTCGTCAAAACATCGTTTTCGACATTTTTGATCAATTTTATTTTATGCAATAATCATGTTGTTTGTGTATTTCCCCTTTCAAAAACATTTTTCTTTCTATTAAACTGATTAAAGAACTATACAAATACTCTTTAAAAATTTAATTTTGAAGCCAAAACTTACTATAAATTTCTGGTTATAGCTAACATAATTTCTTTATAGAGTAAATACAGTTTCGAAATAAGAAATATTTAGCATGTTCGGTAAATCACCATAGAGAAAAGGAAATGCATCTTATTAGTTTATGGATAAACAACTAAACTATTCCAGAATTGCAATTTCTTGTAGTATTAACAAAAGGAAGTTCAGGCCATCCGTTCCTGATTGCTGTTCAAACAATAACATAACCTGTGAAGAGGAGAGCATCAGTGTATTGTTGATATTCGGTAGGGGAGTTCGTGGGTTATAATCCCACTGTGGTTGGGTTGTTCGTAGCCATTAGGAATCGGCTTTAAGAAGTAGGTCCCGGTCTTATTTACTCTCGTGTTGCAAAAAAAGTAGATCGTAGCACTCTAAACCAAACCAAAACTATCAGTGCATTTCTAAACAAATCATAAAGTCATTGGACTTCCTCGGGTTATAACAAAACTTTGAAGTGAATATATGAGAAGCCATACGTTAAAAACCTGTTAAAAGTCTAACTAGTGTTTTAGTGTCTTAATGGTGAGCTATAAATACACTCTTAAACAAAGAAAATAAAAGACATACTGAGAAGATCTCATGCAAATTGGACGCTAATTGATATGCATACACGTTTCGACGGAAAATGCAAAATTTTTAAGTTTGGTGACCAATGAATGAACGTGTGTCGCTTCAGGGCATCTTATCTGCGCAACTGGAAAGATATTTCAGAGGAGAAATTTCGATTCCAGGTCATAAATTCTTTGCAAATTTTATTATATTGTACTCAGGTTAACAGTAATTATACCTTATATACAGGTGCGAGTTCGATATGCTCAGATGTCAGAATTTGAGAGAGGACGTGTAATTAGGTTCAAAGAAGCCAGTTGATTTAATCGGTGAATAGCAAGACATTTGGGCAGGATCGATACCACTACCAGACGATGTTGGCAGTAATGAGTGAACCATGGTCAAACATAGCGTCTAGAAGAAAGCAGTCGACCAAGAGAAATAACAGAGCATGAGGATCGAGCAATTGTCAGAGCGGCACTCACAGCCCCAGATGCATCATTATCATCGATTGTACATGCAACTAGTGCTTCAGTGACCGCAAGGACCATTCATAGGCAGCTCATAGAAAGGGCGTTGAGGTCACGGTGCCCCTTGCGCCGACTACCATTGACCTCTGTACAACGACAAGCCCGTTTGCAGTGGTGTCGGGCTCATTCGAACTGGAATGTCACTGACTGGAGTAGAATAGTCTTCAGTGATGAGTTCCACTTTGAACTGAGCCCCGATGACCAGCGAAGACTGGTCTGGAGACGCCTCGGACAGCGGTGGGATACCAATCTGACTGTCTTCCGGCATACAAGCCGACAACCAGGAGTGATGGCCTGGGGTTGCCATTTCACTTTAATTTCATTTCACTTTAATTGTGGTTCTGTAAGATTTTTATCCTAAACAAAGATGAGCATTTTATGTTATATTGAATCAAAAATTGGCTGTTAGAATAAAAAGTGTTTGTTTTGAAAGCTACTATGATCTTTTAACCGGCTTTATCCTGCTACTATTTAGGACAGATGATGTTTCTTGTATATGACAGTTAGACAAATGAATAGCGTAAGAAAAGTTCAATGCAACAACTAAAAACAGCAAAATCGTCAAAGATTTGGAGGAATGATATTTCAGAGAAACTACTTCATTCGATTACTGAATATAACACAACTTTACAAGTAACAAGTACTGCGGTAATGTGAGACGTATTATTTATTTTCATAGACTGAAGCACTGGCAAGACTGCTGTTTACGAAACAGTGCATTATATTTTCAAATATTACTTGTGTTTAACACAAATTTTCAGCAGTTCAAACTACAACATATTCAATTTTTCTTCTATGAATGACTTTCTAAATCATTTTTAACGGGATTTTTTCCCATTTAGTTATTACATATATATAATTAATCCAATAGAGTTTATTTGCATCCCTCCCAATAAATCGAATATAAATAGATCTCAGTAGTATGAGTTTAATGGGACTAGTACCTATCGAGACAAAATCTTTTAGATTCTTAAATTCATAATATAATAAAATATTCTACCTCTATTAGAATGACATTTTACAATTTCTTTCATAACACTCTAATGTTAAAAATATTAATTAGTTTCGTCATCTGAGGTAGTACAGTTTTATTGTAACATAATAATTTCATACCGAGGGAAAACGAAATGAAATTCACTTACCCACAAGATAATTTCTGGAAAATGTATATCAGAAACAAACTTTTTATGTAAAATTGAAGTTAAATATCTAATTTATTTTATAAACCGAAACTTTAGATGTATCTGGCATTTTAAAATTATAAAAGTCAAAAAATTATTAAATTACTGCTTTTTTAATTACGTTTCATCATGCTATAAAATAAAGTACACTGCTCGGAATAATATAACTGAGACTTACAGAAAATAAATTATAATTAGTTTATATTTTATATAAAAATTAGATTCTAATTTACTAATTTCAAAAGTCATTTTGTGGGTAATTGAATTTCTATAATTTTCACTTGGTGTATACATTTTAAATTTTCTTAAACGTATTCTTTGATATACCAAAACTAATTGCTTTTTCCCTAAAGTTGGACCCTTTTTAATGATCTAGGGAAATTTTATTCTAAACGTAGTAGAACATTTTATTTTATGTTAAATAAAATATAGGCTGACTTAGTGAAATATTTTCAACTCAAAAGAAACAACATTCCTTTAAAAACAAATTTCCTGTAAAATAAAATAAATTAAAAATATATAAAAATTCCGGGCACTCTTTTAATACTGAGTGTGTACATATGCAGTTTTTAGTAGACCATTAAATTCAATATACTATCCCACTGCATTCCGTGAATCATAATTTTGTTATACTAAAATGCCTTTTAGTGATATAACTTCGACTTTAGCATTTGTGGAAAGTGTGTGGGTGGAGAGTACAGAAGAGAAAGAAATAACAAGATTAGAAGATAGATATTTGAAAATATATATTTAACTATGCACAGTAAATGGTTATTTGTGCTTAAAAATATATTACTCGTTTCAGATTTATGCATAGAAATATTTTTATTTACTTCTGTAAGATTTTCTGTAGATAGAAACTTTTATGAGTTTAAACCTTCTTGTTTCTTTCAAAACCTTTCCAAGAAACCTATTCGTTTCTAGATAGCTGTCATTTCCAGGTGCATAGAACTTATACTATTTATATTTTTCCGTCATTTATTCTTTTTTTAGGCGTGCTTGCACGTCCTGCTTACTTTGAGTTTCTAAGAAATTGATAACATGTTTTTCTAGCATTACTTTTGGGGAATACTATAGTTCTTAAAATTGGATAAGTAACCTATAAAACTAATGAAAAAGTAATTACATGCAGAAAAGATAGAAATTTGGTAATTTAGATAGTGTACTTGCATTCGTGTTCTGATAAAGTCAAAACTCGAAAAAGTTAAATTGTAATGTGCTTTCTTACGTGTTTGTGTTCTTTTAATTTACGCAATTTGATGAATTTTAAATACATGATACTATATATCTTCTTAATCAAATCTGTTAAAAGTTTTTTATAGATTTTATTTGAAAAGTTAATTATTTTTGAAAAATGTTTTTTTTTTTTTTTTTTTTTTTTTTTTTTTTTTTTTTTTTTTTTTTTTTTTTTTTTTTTTTGAGGGGAGAAATATTCAACTTAGATCTAATTCTTAAAACATGGAATTCTTAAGAAATTCTCTGTAATATGCATTAATATCGTTTAGATATCTAATCTGTTGAAGAAAAAATTATGTTATAATTTTACTATACTTCTGATTTTCTTCAAATATTTCTTTTGTTTTCCAAAACTTTTATACTAAAAATATTTCTTTATTATTAACTAATTCTACAGCATGTAGTTGTGACATCCCTTAAAGGTGATATCCATATTCCAAATCAAATTACTTGTATTAGTATGATTATGAATTGATTTTCAAAATTATGTATTACTGTATTCATTTTTCTACATATTTTCTTATAATCTATTGAAGATGAATTATATCGTAATTTTATAAGAATCGAAATAAGTCTAATACAAATGTACTACAAATTTTTGTACAATGTTGTTGAGCATTTGAAGACTTAAAGTATATATAACGAAATTCTCAAGTACAAATTCTCCTTTAGAAAGTATGGGTTCCCATTAAAATTGGGAAAAACTGTTTTTTCCCTTAGCATTCTTTATACAAAAATAACTTTACATGACAATTATTTTTACCAAGTTTAAAATGTTTACCCCATTTCTTCTAACTACAGTAAAAGCCTCCGTAAAATAAGTACAAAGAATCAAACTTTATCTAATGAGATTTTTTTATAATATATCTCAGGTGAATATTAAAATATCACTTAATTTTTAATAAGTTTCCATATGCTTATCTATTTCTTTGAACTACAGTAAAAGCCTCTATAAAATAATTATGAAGAATCAAACTTTATCTAATGTATTTTCTTTAACTCTAGATATATTTCAGGAAAATATTAAAATATTACATTTTTAAGAAGTTTCTAAATGTTTACCCCATTTTTTCTAAGTACAGTAAAAGCCTCCGTAAAATAATTACAAAGAATCAAACTTTATCTAATGAGATCTTTTCACAATATGTATATTTCAGGTGAATATTAAAATATCACATAATTTTTAACAAGTTTCTATATGCTTATCTATTTCTTCTAACTACATTAAAAGCCTCCGTAAAATAATTACAAAAAATCAAACTTTATCTAATGAGATCTTTTCACAATATGTATATTTCAGGTGAATATTAAAATACCACATAATTTTTAACAAGTTTCTAAATGTTTACCCCATTTCTTCTAACTACAGTAAAAGCCTCTGTAAAATAATTACAAAGAATCAACGTTTATCTAATGAGATTTTTTCACAATATATATATTTCAGGTGAATATTAAAAGATCACATAATTTTTAACAAGTTTCTATATGCTTATCTCATTTCTTCTAACTACAGTAAAAGAATCTATAAAATAATTATGAAGAATCAAACTTTATCTAATGTATTTTCTTTAACTCTAGATATATTTCAGGTAAATATTAAATATCACATTTTTACGAAGTTTCTAAATGTTTACCCCATTGCATCTAACTACAGTAAAAGCCTTCGTAAAATAATTACAAAGATTCAAATTTTATCTAATGAGATTTTTTCACAATATATATATTTCAGGTGAATATTCAAATATCACATAATTTTTAACAAGTTTCTATATGCTTATCTATTTCTTCTAACTACAGTAAAAGCCTCCGTAAAATAATTACAAAGAATCAAACTTTATCTAATGAGATCTTTTTACAATATGTATATTTCAGGTGAATATTAAAATACCACATAATTTTTAACAAGTTTCTAAATGTTTACCCCATTTCTTCTAACTACAGTAAAAGCCTCTATAAAATAATTACAAAGAATCAACGTTTATCTAATGAGATTTTTTCACAATATATATATTTCAGGTGAATATTCAAATATCACATAATTTTTAACAAGTTTCTATATGCTTATCTATTTCTTCTAACTACAGTAAAAGCCTCCGTAAAATAATTACAAAGAATCAAACTTTATCTAATGAGATCTTTTCACAATATTTATATTTCAGGTAAATATTAAAATACCACATAATTTTTAACAAGTTTCTATATACTTATCTCATTTCTTCTAACTACAGTAAAAGCCTCTATAAAATAATTATGAAGAATCAAACTTTATCTAATGTATTTTCTTTAACTCTAGATATATTTCAGGTAAATATTAAAATATCACATTTTTACGAAGTTTCTAAATGTTTACCCCATTTCATCTAACTACAGTAAAAGCCTTCGTAAAATAATTACAAAGATTCAAATTTTATCTAATGAGATTTTTTTCACAATATATATATTTCAGCTGAATATTCAAATATCACATAATTTTTAACAAGTTTCTATATGCTTATCTATTTCTTCTAACTACATTAAAAGCCTCCGTAAAATAATTACAAAAAATCAAACTTTATCTAATGAGATCTTTTCACAATATGTATATTTCAGGTGAATATTAAAATACCACATAATTTTTAACAAGTTTCTAAATGTTTACCCCATTTCTTCTAATTACAGTAAAAGCCTCTATAAAATAATTACAAAGAATCAACGTTTATCTAATGAGATTTTTTCACAATATATATATTTCAGGTGAATATTCAAATATCACATAATTTTTAACAAGTTTCTATATGCTTATCTATTTCTTCTAACTACAGTAAAAACCTCCGTAAAATAATTACAAAGAATCAAACTTTATCTAATGAGATCTTTTTACAATATGTATATTTCAGGTGAATATTAAAATACCACATAATTTTTAACAAGTTTCTAAATGTTTACCCCATTTCTTCTAACTACAGTAAAAGCCTCTATAAAATAATTACAAAGAATCAACGTTTATCTAATGAGATTTTTTCACAATATATATATTTCAGGTGAATATTCAAATATCACATATTTTTTAACAAGTTTCTATATGCTTATCTATTTCTTCTAACTACAGTAAAAGCCTCTATAAAATAATTATGAAGAATCAAACTTTATCTAATGTATTTTCTTTAACTCTAGATATATTTCAGGTAAATATTAAAATATCACATTTTTACGAAGTTTCTAAATGTTTACCCCATTTCATCTAACTACAGTAAAAGCCTCCGTAAAATAATTACAAAGATTCAAATTATATCTAATGAGATTTTTTTCACAATATATATATTTCAGGTGAATATTCAAGTATCACCTAATTTTTAACAAGTTTCTATATGCTTATCTATTCATATTATTCTATATTTATTCATATTATTCTTATATTATATATTCTATTCATTTTTTTCTAATTACAGTAAGAGCCTCTATAAAATAATTATGAAGAATCAAATTTTATCGTATGCCTTTTCTTTAACTCTAGATATATTTGAGGTAAATATTAAAACATCACATTTTTACGAAGTTTCTAAATGTTTACCCCATGTCTTCTAACTACATTAAAAGCCTCTGTAAAATAATTACAAACAATCAACGTTTATCTAATGAGTTTTCTTTCACTCAGATATAATTCAGGTGAATATTAAAATATCTCTTTCACAAAAGCCATGTTTGATCCTTTGTTATGTGATGTTTTTCGTCATTTGGCTGGAGAAGTATTAAGATGGATAATTATGATATGCTGGAAATATTACATCCATCATTCGTATTGGAAATATCACTCTACGGTTAGCCAACAACCAGATATCCTTTTCCACAACTAATCAACATAGGTCATAAAAATAATACTAGATTATTTTGGTGTGCGTGTACATCTGTTAGACTAGAAATGTCTCTATTTTCCCAAAATAATTATTCTGTTATTTATAGACCATTTAATTAAAAACAAATTTAATTGCACATAGTATATTTCTAGAATTCCCTTCAAAATCTTCGACGTAACAGCTTTTTTCCGGCTGATCATGAAGCAAAAAGTTCTGATATTTTTGGAAGGATTTTTATTCGGTTTTAAATAACTATCTGGCACTAAAAATATTCTGTCATTTCCAGTAATGTATTTTTCAAAATGGCAATCTACAACAAACTGGAAAAAAAATTAAACTTCTTTAAAAACAAAATTACTTTTGAAATTATATTAGAAGTTAAACTATTATTTTAATTTGAAGTAAAATGTCTCTTTTATTTTTTGCATCTAAATATTTAAGGATGACATTTTACAATTTCAAAACAAAAAACTGTAAAAAATTAGTTTTATTAAACTTAAACTAATTTTGATCCTGCTATAAAATCAAATGCATCATTCGTATCAATATAACTGGTGTTCAAAGAATAAGATTTTGTTTTGTTTTGTCCCTAACTCTTATTTCATATGATAAATTAAATTGTAATTTACAGATTTCAAATATTATCTGAGGATAAGTGATTTTCCCCATTTTTCCCTTTAATGCATATTTTATTATTAAAAATTTGATACATACTAAGCAAACGTTTTACTCTAAACAGAGGAAAACATTTTATTTTACATTGAATCAAAGTTAGGCTATATTAAAGGAGACTTCTTCAGTCCCAAAGACACTATGTATGCTTAAGACATAATCTAAAATCAAAGAAGATTTGATATTAATTTATACAAAAATTTAGTGTTATTTTTTTCAACGAAAATAACAAATTTTAACAATGCCTGAATCACATTTTAATGGTTTTTGCTTTATGTCTGTACGTACATACAAAGAAACTTAAACTTGACTAAGAATACACTAATGTATACAGTTTGACTATTCCTGAATAAAATTGTACTAGTTTAATCAAGACGTCTCTGCATGCACGTAAGTATATATTTCGTATAAAGCATGATTAGACTTAGAACTGCTAGAACATGATGTTGAGCACTTCCATTTTTAATTGCACACATTGTATATAGTTCTATATCTATGTGCTACATTAAACTGACAAAGTTCCTAATAAACATTCCTTCATGCATTTGTTAAAAAAAATTTAAAAAAAGCATATTTACCTAGATAAAACAAGGAGAAGCTCTACTATTATACATATTAACACTGTCATTTAAGTAATCACACTAGAATAGAGAACTATTTCTAAATACTAGCACGGTAGCAAAGTAAAAACTCATTAGATAAATGCAACAAAAGAATAGCTTATTAACTGATGTTCTATAATATGTACAGAAAAAAAAATTTAAATGCTACTTTATGTATTTAAAAAAATACAACTTTCAGTTCAATTTCTTCCAAAAATTATTTTTTTTTAACTTTTGACATGATATCACAAAACGACACACCCGTATTACCCTACATGCATATATATATATAAATATATATATATAAATATATATATATATATATATATATATATATATATATATATATATATATATATATATATATATATATATATATATATATATATATATATATATATATATATATATATAAATATATATATATATATTATATATATATTATATATATATATATATATATATATATATATATATATTAAATATATGTATATGTATATATATATATGTATATGTGTATATATATATATGTATATATATATATGTATGTATATATATATATATATATATATATATATATGAAATATGGGCGAGATTCATCCAAAAGCACAACACATTTTATTTCTGGTGAGATACATGAAATCCATAAAACTGGTCAGAACTTTTAGATCATCTTGGACGCCCACCTTTGTAGTAGGGATTTCTCAGGTAAAAGGACTAAGAATAATCCCTAAGAACAATGGATCACGTGACGAAAAATACCCATTTTTAAAGAGAATTCGTATACTATTGGCTAAAGAAGTACAGACAGAGGCTGAATTAAATCTATAGCTTGTCTGGAGGGAAAAATCAGAATTACCGCGCAAACCCCAACGTAATAGAACGTAACAGAAGTTATTAAATTAATATTAAAACATGTAAGTAAAGGATTTTAATATTACATATATATATATATATATATATATATTGACAGATAGATATATATATATATTATATATATTATATATATATATATATATGTATATATATATATTTATATATATATATATATATTTATTTATTTATGTGCGTGTGATAAAATTATTATCCGTAAAATAGATATCCAAGATTCTTCCTTTTCTTTTTCTAATTTTTAGTATCTTATTTCATATCCATAAAATATGAAATAATGGTGTGTTCTCAGAATTAAATTCTTTTTACCCATCTCTCAAAACTAAAGCTGGCATAAATGCTAATTTTCTCTCTACTGGTCACATTTTTCAACTGTCTTAAGAAAATGGTATTATTACTGCAGTAACTAAATTAATACCTGAGTGGTTTTCAAGCTTACTTAAATTATCAAAGTTCACTCAAAAACAATATTTTTACCAGTAGTTAATATCCAAACTTATTCCACAAATCAACAAGTGCCCAATCAGGTATGAAGACAATTAAAAAATAACCTCCTGCATTTACTATGAGCTGTCTTCACAATTGTATAAAATAAAATGTACCGTAAGTTTCTCTGTAGAGTCTTTAACCTTACGTTTTGATCCCCGCTGGCAGGCATTTATACACTAACATAATATATTTAGTAGTTTTAGAAAGTACATTCAAAATACTGTGTTTTTGCACTTTGTGACTTAATTAAAAAAGTTCTGCTTTCCTCTTTTAACCCCTTCCGGTATGATTTAATAATGAAAAACTGTGCATGAAATAACCATTTAATTTTTATTTAAAAATCTTGTTTCATTTTACAATTCTTACATATTCTTAATTAAAATACACTTTTTACATAGTGTTAAATAATATCAGAAACAGTAAAATTAAGAAAATATCAAAGCAAAACATTAATAAGGTATACAGATAATAGTCTTCAAGCTAGTGGTACTTTTCAAAACAAAGTGCAAAGGATTTCTTAATTGTTTACACCAGCAAGTAGTCTCACTTTTAATTTGATTCTTGTAACACACACGGCATTTCTTAGTAAGTTTTCTTTTATTCTGACTCATTAATTTGGCAATGACTTGTACCAAGAAATTCTAAGTAAACAATATGCAATAGTGACTTGTGATTTTCACAAGTGATAAAAGTGTTGCCAAATTCAGTACACTAGAAATTTTAAACTAAATTAATTATCATATTTAACAGTAACTTTAATCGCATGACGAGAGTAGCTCGTCATTGTGCGGTATGGAATGAAAAACTAATGATGAGCTAGACTCGTCATTTTACCGGAAGGGGTTAATATCATTCTAGATGTTACTTATCATCAAGAACATAATTTTAACTATAGTTTCAACAACATACATTTGATAGTTAAATTTCAAAATTTTCATCTATCTACTCCTGTATTTCATTTAAACTGATCTTTCTGGATAATTTAAAATTCGGTGCATTTGAAAATCTATGAAGTTTGAATTCCTCGTATATGTCTATACATAGCAAAATTATCGCATGGATTATAATTAATCAGATTCAAAATTAATTTATTCAAATGAATACCTAATCAAATTTTAAAAAATTTTGCAAATTTTGAAAAATTTCGGACTTTTTCATACGATTTATATATATTGCTGATAATATTTCCCATTAAATT
Organism: Pardosa pseudoannulata; assembly: GCA_032207245.1. Classification (NCBI taxonomy): domain Eukaryota; kingdom Metazoa; phylum Arthropoda; class Arachnida; order Araneae; family Lycosidae; genus Pardosa; species Pardosa pseudoannulata. The sequence continues at coordinate 57,499,627 of CM063503.1, forward strand.
ACTTTCAATATAATTGTACATTTGCAACCTTTCAAAATATTTTTCAGAATAAGTTCTTTTGATACTTTTGGGGGACAGCAGTCTACATTATTTGTTTCAAACTAATATTTGAAATTAAAGCATGTTTGTACACCATTTCCATGTAGAAAAATTAATAATATACTTCAAAGAAAATGTCTTTTATTTCTTCCAAAGTATTTAGAATAAAATTGAATTTTCTAATACTAGAGTCCTTTTAATAATCTTGAAAATTTGAAAAATAAGTTTAGTTAGTGGTGTAAATGTATTAAGAAAACTTCTGGACTACAAAATTATAAACGATTTTTTTGGATTAAATACCAACACCATTTACGTCTTTGATATGAACTACGTTTTAAATCTGATTATGATCCATGTAAATACAATCTTTCTCACCAGAGTTGAAATTTTTACACTTGATGCAATCTCTCATTTTGAAACTAGGAGGGATTAAAATGAGAATAGCGCCATGAAGATTTTCTAAAGATAGAATGTTATTCTTTATTACCTAAGGCATTATATATTTATTAATGTGATTTTCATTCAATACATCTTCTTCAGATAGAAAAACTTTTCCGCTTCTGCAAAATCATGAATAAACTCCTATTTAAATTAAATACTCCTGGTAAAAATGCCTATTTAACTTTTATATAAACTACTCTTTAAAACTGATTATGTTTAAATGGTTTTCCTTTTCTGGAATAGAAATTTTTATACTTGCGGAAATCTCTCAGTTTGTACTTGGGGTTATTGCGAATTAAAATGAGAATAGAGTCATGAGGTTTTTTCAAAGATAGCATGTTTCATTGATAGCTTTACTACAGATTTCATTATCTACTTACTGATATCACTGTCGTATCATTATATATATATATATATATATATATATATATATATATATATATATATATATATATATATATATATATATATATATATATATATATATATATATATATATATATATATGTATATATATAAATATAATATATATATTATATATATAGTATATATATATATATGTATATATATATATGTATATATATATATGTATATGTATATGTATATATATACATATATACATAATTATATATATATATATCTATATATATATATATATATACATACATATATACAATATATACATATATATAGATATATATAATTAAATATATATATATATATATATATATATATATATACATATATACATATATACATATATACATATATATATATATATATATACATATATATATATACATTTATACATATATATATTTTTCTGATACATTGATGCATTTCATCGTTAATTTAAACTTGTGAAGCAATTTTATTATCGTTATTAATCAAAATTATCAATATTAATCAAAAATTTAAAAAAAACATGCTATCTAGATTTTAGAAGTATTGAAACCATTAAACACACTAGCTTTTAAAATAAGTACATTTTCTATGGAAAAATTATTATTTATTTAATGATATTTATATACTTAAGTGTGAAACCTACATTTTTCCAAAAATATATTTATAAAAATTAAATAATCTCAATTGTAGTACTTTCGAGATGTTGATTTATTTTGTATGTAATTGTTTTGAAAATGTGCAAACTTCTGAAGTATTTCCGTATAGGCTTGAAGTCTTATGGTCAACTTAATTCTACATGAGATCTTCTTAGTCGAAGATCTACTATTTAAAGACAACTCTGAACAACAAGATATATACAATCTCTAATATTAGTGTAACTTATTCGGCTACCATCCAGCATTAAGCACTCAAATATTATTATTAATATAAATGATTCTACTGAGTGTTATACTGCATATATTGAAGATTTATTTTTGAACGTTTAAATGTAATCTTTTGTAAATTTTTCACCATGCGTTTATAACAACTACTGGATAAAAAGACATAACATTCTAATTTTCTTTTTAAAGGGCCAAATTTTGAATGCGTTATTTTATAAACTCTTATCTAGTCGCAATGGTTTTAAAAATAGTTATATGCTAGAGTTCACACCTTATAAACGTTGTTTTACTTTTATAACATTATTGTAATAGCATACTAGTTTTTTAATACCAGGATGAAATATCTAAAATGTGCTAATAAATTAACTGCTAAAAATCTTCGAAGTTTAACAGAAAGATTATATTATACAAATTATGTATAAAGACTAATAAAAATAATGGCATTTATTAATATTTACCTTCTTATGTAAAGCTTCTAAACGGAAATATTACTCAATTATGACTTAATAGTATTATATAAGTTACATTCCATAAATTGTTCCTTTTAACAGCTTTTAGGTTTTAATGATAAAATAAGAGTAAAATACCCTCAAAACAATAAAAATATTGTCATTTGTGTTATTTTTATACTTCAGATGGAATTAAATAAAAGTATTTTCAATATATCCGAAACTTTGCTATCTATTAATTTTGTGGTATCTTTTAAAACATTAAACTAAATATATTAAACGCAAGTACAAATTTCATTGTTTCTAAAGGTATTTTGTTCAATTCTCTTGTTCTGCGCCAGATATGCCATGTTTTTAAAAATTTCATAAACTATTTTTATCTATATACTCTCGTAACTTAAATTTTCAAAGTTAACGAAACCTCAGATAAGCATTTCTAATATTAGCAAAGCTTTTATAGCTTTCTAATAAAAGTTTCTATGTTTATCCTGATAAACGGTGAAATTTTAATGGAACGCTCCAAATTCTGGAAGTATTGCACATTGTCCATTACATTAATGTCCGTTTAATTTTGCTTTAAAAGCTTAACGAACCACTTTAAAGTGAAAGAGGTAAACATTGTGCCACGATTCGCATTGGAATTAAGATTCCATTAAAAGCATTCTAAAAGTTATAGGCTTACGATATAAAATTAAATTAAAGACGAAGATCAAATTAAATTGGAGAAATTATTTCTAATTAGCATTTTTAATAACAGTAAAACTGTTATATCTATCTAATAAAAATTTCTATGTTTATTTTAGAAAATTAAAAATTTTAATGAAAAACTCCACAGTCTGAATGTATTACTCATTGTCCATTAATGTCGTTTCAATTTTGCTTTAAAACTTCCTTAAAATATCACTTTAAAGTGAAAGTGGTAAACATAGTGCTCCGATTCGTATTAGAATTAAAACTCTATTGAAAGGATTCTAAACGTTATAGACTTACGATATTAACTTAAATTATAGAGGATGATGAAACTAAATTGGAAAATTATTTCTCATTAAGCGTTTCTAATAATAGTAAAGTTTCTACATTCTTACATAAGTTTCTACATTTATCCTAGAAAATGTAAAACTTTTAATAAAAAAAACTAAACGGTCTAAATTTATAGCTCATTGTCCAGTAAATTAATTTTCCGTTAATTTCGCTTTAAAACTTGCTTTACCAGTTTAAAGTGAAAGTGGTAAACATTGTGCAGCGATTCGTATTAGAGATAAAATTCTATTGAAAGGTTTCTAAAAGTTATAGACTCATTAAATTAAATTACAGAGGAAGATGAAATTAAATTGGAAAATTATTTCTGATTAAGAAAAATTATTTCTAATGATAGCAAAGCTTTCATGTCCATATAACAACAAATTCTACATTTATCCTAAAAGACTTAAAAATTTCAATAAAAAACTACATGGTCTAAATGTATTACTCATTGTCCAGTACATTAATGTCCGTTTAATTTTGATTTAAATTCTCCTTAGCAAACCACTTTAAAGTGAAAAAGTGAAAAGCATTGTGCAGCGATTCGTATTGGAATTGATATTCCATTGCAATGATTCAAAAAGTTGTCGTCATATGATAAAGGAAGATAAAATTAAATTGAAAAATTATTTCTAACAATAATATAACTTTTATATCTATCTAATAAAAGTTTCTACGTTTATTCTAAAGCACGTAAAAATCTTAATGAAACACTCAACGGCTAAAATGTATTGCTCCGTTCTTCATTACATGTCCGTTTAATTTTGCTTTAAAAGCTCTTTAGCGAAACACTGTAAAGTAAAAGTGGTCACCATTCTAACACGATTCGTATTGGAATTGGCATATTATTGAAAGAATTCTAAAGATTATAGGCTTACATTATTATTTTAAAGCATAGAGAAAGACGGAGAGGAATTTGAAAAATTATAATAGATAACTTCTAATATGGATACTAATAATGCTCTACTATCTTACTAATAATGTTTATTCTAACGAACGAGAAAATTTTAATAGAACACTCAAAGTTCTGATAGTATTGCAAGTTGTCCATTACACTAATGTACGTTTAATTTTCGTTTAAAAGCTCTTTAATGAGCTACTGTAAAGTGAAAGAGGTAAACATCTGTTGAGATTTGTATTGGAAGTGACATTTCACTGAAAGGATTCTAAAGGTTATAGGCTTACGATATTATTTCAAAGTATACAGGAAGATGAAATTGAATTGGACAAAACATTTCTGCTGAAGGCCTAATATGTTGCTAAAGTTGCTAAGTCTAAACAACTTTTGAAAATATTTCACCATTATTTGTGTAAAAGTTATTTGTGTGAAACACTGAAAATAAAAAAAAATGAAGGAACTTTTGTGCTTTTATACATATATATATATATATATATATATATATATATATATATATATATATATATATATATATATATAGATAGATAGATAGATAGATAGATAGATAGATAGATGGAAAGATAGATAGATAGATAGATAGATAGATAGATAGATAGATAGATAGATAGATAGACAGATATAATATATCAAAATCATTTAACTTTAATATTTCCTTAAAAATCTCCTCTCATTCTAATTCCTCAAAATCTTTTTCTCAGCCTCTAAATGTCTTAATCAAAGGAGAATCCTTGACTTAAAATTCTTTCGATACAATTCCCAAACTTTTCTATCCTATAGATGTAAATTTTCTGTCTATTCAACACGTTTTCCAGCTGTCGCCGGCAAATGGCTCAAGGTTTTCCTGATCTTAACACTTAAATTCGCTGACTAAGTTTCTTCTCCCTTGGGAAACTTCTTTCTGTCTTCGGTCTTGGGTTCATCTCTGTTCGAGCAGAGTGATTTTTGTGTTTTTGTATTGTCCGTCATTGTCTAGTAGACATGTCCGTTTTAGCAGCTCTGAAATAGTTTTTTAATTAGACTTGTGCAGTTCTCTTCAATGTGGCCAGACTGCATCATTATTATTGTTAGCTGATTAGGCTTCTTCTTGCCCAGTAGCCAGGGCAAGTAAAAAATAATAGGAGCTTTAATGTCCAGCAGTTTTATAATTATTAGATTACATATATATATATATATATATATATATATATATATATATATGTATATATATACGTATATATATATATATATATATATATATATATATATATATATATATTTATGTGTGTGTGTGCATTTATATAATGCAACACATTATATCAAAATTGCATTTATAAAAATTAACTAAATACTTTCATTATGATACGTACAATATTCATTATATACTCAAATGTTCTAATTTATGTTAGAGAGAAATATGTTTCAAATATTTAGAAACATTTAAAACATGCTCATGAAATCAATAAGTTTTCTCTTTTTAATTAATTTTCATTAATAATATTTTCATTGACACAACTACTTATATCAAAAAAAGTCTTAATAATAATTTGAATAATTTGGATATACTTCTCACACATCAAAAATTATTTAACACTAGATTGTCCGAGATTTTTTGTATACCTATATTGCCCAAAAACAGTCAAAATGACTGCATTGTGAAAAAATAACAAATATGTAAAGAAATTTGTTTAAAATTAATTTTAAATATTTCTTATATTATTTACAATTAAACAACAAGTTATTAGTAAATATTAACAATAAAAAAATTTACTTTAATTTAAAAAAAATAATTTATGCATTATTATTTGTACATTTTATGCAAATGAAAGTGGAAATCTTTTTATGTGTACATCTTCCGCAAACATACTTTTGACATTTTTCACATATATTATTTGTTTTGTTGTTGTGACAAAGTCGTACTTGACAAAATTTGTGTTTGTGAGAATGGGTTGCATTTGATGATGTTGCAGTTGATCTTTGTGGATCTTCATGTTCTGATAAATTTTTCTGTCTTGCAACTCTATATTCGTTGGAAAAATGTTCTGCTAATTGAAATAAGAACTCTTTTCGTTCTATTTGTATTCCTGTTGTTTCTTTGTAAATGATCCAAGCATTTATGGCAGCCAAATCTAAAATATTGAAAAATATTTGGAGGGGCCATCTACAAGAACTAGCTTTTACTGTATATTTTCTGGCCATTTGATCCGCCATATCAACTCCAAATTTTGTACTGTTATAAAATTGAATTGATTCCGGTAACATTTTTTTATTACTTTTATCAATTTTAATAAATTTATCAAAAGAAATAAAATAAACAACTTGTTAGAACAACACTTTATAAAGATTCGAATAACTAGTACTACTTTAGCTTATTGAGCAACTGACACTTATCAAGTATACGCCCAAATCGACAATTTATCATGCATCGGTATATTACCTTAATCGAAAAAAAAATGTTATTTCAATACAAAGCCGGACAGGTCATATAAGAAATTTACTCAATTCAATAAATAAAAATCTTTTGATTATTTAAAATTTCTCAAGCAGTCAAAATGACTGCTTCTGGGCAATATAGGTATAACACACACACACACACACACACACACATATATATATATATATATATATATATATATATATATATATATATATATATATATATATATACGGAAATAAAGGAGGGCGGAAGTAACTACAATTATTCATAAACCCATATATATGTTATAGAAAAAGTCACCAAATTCTAAGAAATTGTGTCATATTTCATAATTGTTTTTCTAATTGAAATTAAAAAAAAACAGTCCAAATGACTGCCTTGGGCAATCTAGTGTTAAAATGAAGTCAATTCACATTCAATCTCTCTTATTGAAGGAAATTTTCTCTTCTGTTTGAAATGCTATATCTAAATGCTATTTAATAAGAAATATTTATTGAGATAAAATAATATTATTGCTGTTACAATCTGCTTATAATAGTTCGAAGTTGGAACAAATATTAGATCTATCTACCATATTGGAAACATTGTTTGGGTTAACCAGTGGCATCATATCCTGTTACTCATTCAATAGTAAGGACAGATAAAAGGAAAAATCCATCGCTCTTTCATTCTGGTATTAGAATTCTTATATGTCACTTTCCCCCAATATTTGCTAAAATCAAATTAACTCTGCATCTTTAGTCGAAATTTCTTGATATATTTAGTATATCTGCTTCAGTAAATCGAAAACAATTTTAGCAGAATGTTTTTAAAGTGTTTTCTCCCCCTTTTTTTTTTGTTAGATATAGAAACTGTATTAAGATTCAAAATATCTTTGTTCTCACATAATTTACATTTTAAGAAGCTCTTTATTAACAATATATTAGTGTACATGATTTAAACATGCAACTGTGTTGTTAAGAAACACACCGGCCCTTCATGAAAAGTTAGATATTTTTGTATAGTTAAAAATATTCAAATATCCTCTTGTTCTGTTATAGGAAGATTATGTTGTAAACTTGATTCAGTTTCTTCAGATGGCCAACTGGTGTCCTGTCATTAAAAATTGTGGTCAACAGGGGAATTCTTAAAATTTATAACTAAAACAAATATTCCATTTATTATAGTGTTATAATATTTTTTGTTTAATTTACTGATTATTATTATAGCTATTTATGTCAATTTAAAAACTTTTAACTGCTCTCTAGCTAACACTTAACTAACAATAACAATATAAACTTTAATCGTTATGTATTGTTTTCAATTTTTACCTCACACACACACACACACACACACACACACACACACACACACATATATATATATATATATATATATATATATATATATATATATATATATATATATATATATATATATATATATATATATATATATATATATATGTAATATATGTAATATATCAAAATTATTTAACTTTAATATTTCTTCAAAAGCCTCCTCTCTCCAATTTTAATTCATTTAAATATCTTTACCAGCCTCTAAATGGTTTAATCAACGGAGTATTTTCCACTTAACATTCCTTACTGTCATAAAACTGTAAACTTTCTGTCTATAGAGCAGTTTTCAAGCTGGTGGCAAATCATGATTTCGCGTTTTGCTGATATTGCATTTAATTCGCTTATTAAGCTGTTTTTGTTGTGGGAAAATTTTTGTTGTCAGCGCTCTTGGGTGCACTTGTGTCAGAGCAGAGTGAACTCTGTGGCTTTTTGATTGTCTTGTCCAGAAGGATAGATGTGCGGTGTTGCCGCTCTGAAATAAAGTTTTAAAATTAGACTTCTGAGTTCTCTTAAATATGAAGCCCGACTGCATTCTCATTACTTATATCTGTTGAGCTTTCTCCTTGTGAAGGAGTGTTATAAAAAATGGATTACACACACACACACACACACACACACACACACACACACACACACACACACACACACACACACACACACACACACACACACACACACACACACACACACTCACACACACACACACACACACACACACACACACACACACACATATATATATATATATATATATATATATATATATATATATATATATATATATTATATATGTAATGTAAAAATTTAAATAGTTTAATCTTAGAATTAAAGTCACTAAATCCTATATTAAAAAACCACAAGTCCGCGATTTCTCTGTCTTTCTAGTATCCTCTTGGCGTTAAACTCCTTGTAATAGATAAAATCTCCTCTCTGTTGGCAAGAAAAACTCGCCAACCTACTTTCGTTGAACTAAGATTTCTAAAATTCTCCCAGCAACATTCTTAAGGTCGCACCTAGAATTACTTCCTCACGCTGGTAGCGCCCCTAAGGTTATAACAGACCGCATGCCTAATTTTCGTGAGAGTTGATTGGTGGAGATGACCAAATAAAGCTGCTGCTAATTTACCTATGAAAATTCTTGTCTTTCTCTTCACCACCACAACATCATTTTGGTCCCGACTACAGGGCTCCACAGATGAACCATTATGTATTTCATTTACATACATATACACACACGTATACATATATAAAGTGCAGCCCACTGGCATACGATTGTCCTTCAATGCTTCCCGCCTTTATAGACTGGTTAGGCATGTCTTGACCTATAGTTATTTTAAATATATAGACATTTAAACAAAAAACATAGTGAAGTTGTTTCAAAATAATCATTAAAATAACCATTTATTTCAATTTTAAAAAGATTTCGAAAATTTTACAATTATAAAATTACAATGCAATTGTATCGTTTTACCCCTCTAAGCGGTTTGCACGTACAATTCCGCCAGCTGTCACAGACAATTTTCGACCTCCAATGAAATGACCTCCAAAAGTAGATGTATTGTACATTTCTGACAGTGCTTTCCCCCATGAAACTATCAGGTAGGAGGGTCAGGTCGATTGTTTAGGAACTTCACCCCTCTTTGAGTGACATTTATTGAGGGATGCACCACTACTCCCTGAGTCACAAAGACGCTGATAGCTTCTCATGGCTTTGTCAATCTCTATTTCGAAGTATTTCGTTTGCGGTAGCAGATATATCTCTAATTGCACCACTGAAGTATCTTGGATGACTTTAGTAAAAAATATAAATAATTCTCAAAAAAATTTTTTTTATTCGTACTTTTAGAATCCATTATTTCTTATGTGATGATCTTCGAGACTTTACGAGCTTTATGTGTATTAAAAATTAACAATCAATAATGTATATTTATATATCTATTCATAACCGGAAGTAAAGGGACAGTAACGGGGGTGGCGCAAAGGGTGAAGTAAAAAATCATAGAACACTTTGGTCACTGACACAATAAAGCGTTAGCGTATTTTTTGGAGACTTTTTCCCCCCGGTGTGTTCCACTCGGAGGGTTAAAATAGGAATGATCTGAGGAAGACTGTTGGTCTTCATACTAGCCACTTGCATCTTAACGTGTTTTCAGTCTTGATCAGTGCTGATTCCTTGCGCCGTGGCTGTCCTCCTCAGGAGGATACGCTAACCTTATTCTGTGTGATTGCTAGTTTTTCTCAGCTCGTACATTTAAGCACCTTGGTCACCAACATCTTAGCCTTTGTAGTTTTAGGATATTCCTGTAAGCTGCCTGCAGAGATTTGCTGCAGCCACTGGCCTCCTTTTTGGATACAATAGACCTTTCAAAAATTTTACAAGTATAAAATTACAATGCAATTGTATCGTTTTAAAATAGGAATGATCTAAGGAAGGCTATTTTGTCTTCATACTAGCCACTTGCATCTTAACGTGTTTTCAGTCTTGATCAGTGCTGATTCCTTGCGCCGTGGCTGTCCTCCTCAGGAGGATACGCTAACCTTATTCTGTGTGATTGCTAGTTTTTCTCAGCTCGTACATTTAAGCACCTTGGTCACCAACATCTTAGCCTCTGTAGTTTTAGGATATTCCTGTCAGCTGCCTGCAGAGATTTGCTGCAGCCACTGGCCTCCTTTTTGGATACAATAGACCTCTGTTCACAGTGCCTTGCTCTTGGGGACCAACCAAATGGTGAATTCTTTCAATAACCATTTAAAAAAATCAATTATTTTAGCAACCAAAAATTTCACATTAACATTATATGAAAATCTCTAGCAAAATCATATCAATGGCAAAACTTTGTAAAAAATAGTTTTGTCCGACAAAAAGCCCAGCTATCCCTATAAATAAGAGACATTACGTAAATATCCATTCTTTAATATTTAAAAAGTGACGATTATTTTTACCCCATTCCATCAATTATCTTGATCAAGACCTGCGTTTTTATAAGGATTAAATAAATTAAATAAATATAACAAAATCCAAGAATTTACATAAATAAGAAACAAATCATTCATCTATATGTATGTATTAATCTTACAGCTAACAACAGATAGACAATTCTAGGATTCTAGTAGTACGACTCTAAAAACAATATTCACTCTCAAATGTGAGGTTATACTTATATACGTCTTTTCGTGATAATAACGAAAACATAGTGTAGAAACGTGTTTCAAAATGTACAAGACTATTTTTGTAGAAATATTTTTGTTCAGAAAAAAAGTGCCCAAATCCAAAAAAAGTACGTAAATATTCAATCCTTGATATTTAAGTCACGAAGGGTTATTATTCTCGACTCTCCATCAATGATCTTTCCAAGACCTTTCTTTTTTTACATAAAAAGAAGTAAGATCAAATTTAATAAAAATCAAGAATAAATATCAAGCATTAAATAATAAATATTTCATTAATCAGTATATCCGTATTAATCTAACATCTGACAATATACGTAATATTATGCAGTTCTCGACCTAACAGTCCCAAAAAATATTAACACTCAAATATAAATTACGCGTGTGTGTTTGTTTAAGAGATGATAACGAAAGCAAAGTGTGGAAACGTTATTCATAAAGTACGTGCACACGAAAACGATATTTCTCTATACCGAAAGCAGCTAAGCATCGCAAAATTCAATCTACTAAAAGAGAACGATAAAAAAAGAAACATCTCTTTCAAAATATTCTTTTTCTTACGAAAGAAAGAACTAAGAAAGAATCTCATAAAAATTGAGCACAGAAATCTATAAATAAATAAGAGACATTTTCTTCACCAGTATAAGTGTATTAATCTTATATCTGGCAATATACGAGATATTCTATTATTCTAGTTCCAAGTAGTCTAAAAAATATTCAGTCTTACACTCTAAAATATGAGGTTACACGTACGTACTTGTTTAGGTTATGATAACGAAAGCAAAGTATTGAAACGTTATTCAAAAAGTACGTGTACACGAAAACGATATTTCTTCACACCGAAAGTAGCTAAGCATCGTAAAGTTCAATCTACTCAAAGAGAACGATAAAAAGATACATCTTTATCCAGACATTCTTTTTATTACGAAGGAAAGAACTAAGAACAAATCTCATAAAAATCGAGAACAGAAATCTATAAATAAATAAGAAACATTTCCTTCACCGGTTTAAGTGTATTAATCTTATATCTGGCAATATGCGAGAAATTCTATTATTCTAGTTCCAAATAGTCTGAAAAATATTCACTCTCTCACTCTAAAATATTAGGAATGTACTTATTTAGGTTATAATAACGAAAGCAAAGTGTTGAAACGTTATTCATAAAGAACGTGTACACGAAACCATATTTCTTCACACAGAAAGCAGCTAAGCATCGTTAAATTCAATCTACTCAAAGAGAACGATAAAAAGAAACATCTTTATCGAGATATTCTTTTTATTACAAAATAAAGAACTAACAATAAAACTCATAAAAATCGAGAACAGAAATCTGTAAATAAATAAGAAGCATTTCCTTTACCGGTATGAGTGTATTAATCTTATATCTGGCAATATACGAGAAATTCTATTATTCTAGATCCAAATAGTCTGAAAAATATTCACTCTTACACTCTAAAATATGAGGTTACACGTATGTACTTGTTTAGGTTATGATAACGAAAGCAAAGTATTGAAAACGTTATTAAAAAAGTACGTGTACACGAAAATGATATTTCTTCATACTGAAAGGAGCTAAGTATCGTAAAATCCAATCTACTCAAAGACAGCAATAAAAAGGAACATCTTTATCGAGATTTTTTTTTCTTACGAAGGAAAGAACTAAGAATAAATCTCATAAAAATCGAGAGCAGAAATCTGTAAATAAATAATAAACATTTCCTTCAGCAGTATAAGTGTATCAATCTTATATCTGGCAATATACAAGAAATTCTAATATTCTAGTTCCAAATATTCTCAAACATATTCACTCTCTTACTCTCAAGTATGAGATATGTGCTTGTTTAGGTTATGATAATGAAAGCAAAGTGTTGAAACGTTATTCAAAAAGTATCTGTACAAGAAAACAATATTTCTTCATACCGAAAGCAGCTAAGCATGGTAAAATTCAGTCTACTCAAAGAGAACTATAAAAAGAAACATCTTTATCGAGATATTATTTCTCTCACTAAAGAAAGAACTAAGAATAAATCCCATAAAAATAGAGTAGAGAAGTCTATAAATAAATAAGAAACATTTCCTTCACCGGTATAAGTGTATTAAACTTATATCTGGCAATATACGAGAAATTCTATAATTCTAGTTCCAAATAGTCTCAAAAATATTCACTCTCACACTCTCAAGTATGTGGTTACACTTATGTACTTGTTTAGGTTATGATAACTCAAAGTGTTGAAACGTTATTCCAAAAGTACGTGTACACAAAAACGATATTTCTTCATACCGAAAGGAGTTAAGCATCGTAAAATTCAATCTACTCAAAGAGAACTATAAAAAGAAACATTTTTATCGACATATTCTTTTTCTTACGATGTAAAGAACTAAGAATAAATCTCATAAAAATCGAGAACAGAAATCTATAAATAAATAAGAAACATTTCCTTCCCCGGTATAAGTGTATTAATCTTATATCTGGCAATGTACGAAAAATTCTATTATTCAAGTCCCAAATAGCCTCAAAAATATTCACTCTCAAATATGAGGTTACACGTTTGTACTTGTTTAGGTTATAATAATGAAAACTAAGTATTGAAACGTTATTCGACTATATTGAACAAGTACGCGTTCACTGATTATAGATATTTCTTCATAACCAAAACAGCCAAACGTCGTAAAATTCAAACTACTCAAAAGAAAAAAAGTCAAGAACGATAAAAAGGAACATCTATATTAAGATATTCTTTTTCTTACAAAACAAATAAATAAGAATAAATACCATAAAAATCAAAAACAGAAATCTATAAATAAATAAGAATCGTTTCCTTCACCTGTATATGCGTATTAATCTTACATCTAACACTATACGGGAAATTCTATGATTCTAATCCTAAGAGTCTAAAAAAATATTCACTCTCAAAAATGAGGTTGCACTTATGTGCGTGTTTTGCTGCTGATAACAAAAGTGAAGTGAGGAAACATTATTCAAAATGTATGAGGACACGAAAACGATATTACTACATATCGAAAACAGCTAAACATCATAAAATTCCATTCACTAAAAGAGAACGGAAAAACAATATTTTTTTTGTGTGGTGGCGGCGGGAGATGGTTGCTTGTTTTTTTTTTCTGCAGAGTTCTGTTGTAGCAATTTGTAAAGTATTTTTAGTGGAAAATATCATTAAAATTCGTATTTCTCATTTCAATTTAACAGATCGCAAAATAGATCATTAATATGTTTCCCTTCATTTCAATATCTGAGTAAGATCTTTTGAACATTTTTATGTAAAAGATTATCTGAAGAGTGAAAATCATGATAAGAATTCATAAATGCGCTTAATAAAAAACATTCAAAGCTTCAAAATTATTCTAAAATAAAGTGTTGATCTTCGGGAAACTCCCAAATAATACGGAAGATACATCAATGGTTAAATAAGAAAAATATACACATCTGTTTACATTTATAATGACAAAGCTAATTCCAGGCTATCAGTCTCGAAGGCCCAAAAGATATTTTTCTCATTTATTATGCTATACATATATACGCGTTTTGGTGAGTCTAACAGAAGCAGAGATTCGTAAATGCGTTTAATAAAAAACATTCAAAAGCTTCAAAATTATTCTGATATAAAATAAATTGTAGATCTTCGGGAAACTCCCAAATTGTACGGAAGTCACATCAATGGTTAAATAAGAAGAATATACATATCTGTCTACATTAATAATGACAAAGATAATTCCAGGCTATCAGTCTCGAAGGCCCAAAAGATATTTTTCTCATTTACTATGCTATACATATATACGCGTTTTGGTGAATCTAACAGAAGCAGAGATTCGTAAATGCGTTTAATAAAAAACATTCAAAAGCTTCAAAATTATTCTGATATAAAATAAATTGTAGATCTTCGGGAAACTCCCAAATTGTACGGAAGATACATCAATGGTTAAATAAGAAAAATATACACATCTGTCTACATTTATAATGACAAAGCTAATTCCAGGCTATCAGTCTCGAAGGCCCAAGAGATATTTTTCTCATTTACTATGCTATACATATATACGCTTTTTGATGAGTCTAACAGAAGCAGATATTCATAAATGCGTTTAATAAAAAACATTCAAAAGCTTCAAAATTATTCTGATATAAATTAAATTGTAGATCTTCGGGAAACTCCCAAATTGTACGGAAGTCACATCAATGGTTAAATAAGAAAAATATACACATCTGTCTACATTAATAATGACAAAGATAATTCCAGGCTATCAGTCTCGAAAGTCCAAAAGATATTTTTCTCCTTTACTATGCTACACATATAAACGCTTTTTGCTGCGACTAACAGTTGCAGAGATTTGAAATAAAAATGTACATGGAGGCGAAATTTCACCAGATCGAGAACAGCTAAACAACATAAAATTTGATGTACTAAATGAGAACGAAAATACAATATTTTATTTTGCAGGGTGCAGGCTTCCTTGCTTTTTCTGTACACCTAACTACTTATGTCGTGCCTATTTTTGAATTTCAGTCGTAAGTCTTATTTAAGTTTTTATTTCCCATCCGACCGTAAAATGGATCGTTAATATGTTTTACTTCATTTCAATATTTTAGAAGAATCCATTTATTGTTTTTATGTAAGAGATTATCTAAAAAGCAAAAATCATCATAAAAATTTAGAAATAATTTAAATACATATTACTCTAAAATAAAACTGTTAATCTTCGAAAAACTCATAAATTGTATGAAAGACACATTTACCGATTAATTAGAAAAAATGTACACATTTCTATACTTATGTTCCATACTAAATTATGGGTGTTTAGCCTTGAAAGTCCCAAAAAATATTTCTCGTCAAATTTAAAACTACAATTATATGTGGGTAGTGTAATGCGGCGATTCAGATCTTTTTAAAAATATATTAAACTTCCATTAAATTACGAAAACGAAACATGTGAGTACTAAATCAGACTTCAATGTATTGTAAACGTGTTTTGTTGCGACTAACAGTTGCAGAGATTTGAAACAAAAATGTACATGGAGGCGAAATTTCACCAGATCGAGAACGGCTAAACAACATAAAATTTGATGTACTAAATGAGAACGAAAATACAATATTTTATTTTGCAGGGTGCAGGCTTCCTTGCTTTTTCTGTACACCTAACTACTTATGTCGTGCCTATTTTTGAATTTCAGTCGTAAGTCTTATTTAAGTTTTTATTTCCCATCCGACCGTAAAATGGATCGTTAATATGTTTTACTTCATTTCAATATTTTAGAAGAATCCATTGATTGTTTTTATGTAAGAGATTATCCAAAAAGCAAAAATCATCATAAAAATTTAGAAATAATTTAAATACATATTACTCAAAAATAAAACTGTTAATCTTCGAAAAACTCATAAATTGTATGAAAGACACATTTACCGATTAATTAGAAAAAAATGTACACATTTCTATACTTATGTTCCATACTAAGTTATGGGCGTTTAGCCTTGAAAGTCCCAAACATTATTTCTCGTCAAATATAAAGCTACAATTATATGTGGGTAGTGTAATGCGGCGATTCAGATCTTTTTAAAAATATATTAAACTTCCATTAAATTACGAAAACGAAACATGTGAGTACTAAATCAGACTTCAATATATTGTAAAAATCTTAGGAGGATCTGAATACAGATTTATTGAGATAAATTACAGTTTGATATGTGATCCTAGACAGATAAGGGCTTCTACTCACAGCGATCATCTACACCACTAGATTATCTAATGACGTCACTATAAGTACATTTCGGAACGTTGGTTATGTCGAAGATGGGTGATTTTGCTACTCTGGAGGGGATTTTCGTCATAATGACATAGCCAGACAAAAAAAATGGACTATTCCGATTTTTTAGAATCTCTGTGAGTAGCAGCCAAGAGGAATGTCATACAGATTGAAGCTAAAAAAGAAAGAGACTTTGTACAATTATTTATGGGTACCCAAGTGGCAAGTTTGCGGTAAACAAATGATAAAATAAACCTAGAGGGACTGAAAACGTGGGCGGTGTAAAAAGTGGTACTTATAGAAGGCGATACCTTAATCAAATTAGAAATCAAGGGGTCTCAGCCAACCAATAAAATAATTCAAGATGTCTTATTGGTCATGAATGGGAGAAAGTTGTATCATGAAACAGGAAATGGTAAGTGATGAATGAGGTAAATGATGGTAAGGGAAGGTGGTAAAAAAGAAGGATAAAAAGAGGTTTGGGAGAACCGAGAAAAACAACTTCAAAGAGTGTGTGGTGAGTTCGATGCCGCCACCCTCTTAGAGGAGTAGAAAGACGGCGAGTTAAACCCCGTCAGAGATTATTCCCCAGATGTTAGAGATTATTCCCTTAGTTAGAGATTATTCCCCAGATGCCAAGTAGCCTCATTATAATCTCCTAGTTCTATGACACGTCATCAGAAACACCATATCTTGACTCTCAAGATCCCATCACCTTTCTTCAAAGAGTCCTTCTGTAAATCAGGTGTATGTTTTCATTATGAATTATTCCAACTATTCAGTAATATTTTAGTTTAAAAATATATACATAATTTGATATGTATTCTTTGTATTAGCATGCAGGCATTTAGCGTCTGTATTGTCAGCTGCGTTAGAAAAAAAATATTTTAGGAGGATTCATTGATTTTTTTACGTAAAAGGTTATCTGAAAAGGGACAATTATGATGAAAAAATTAAGAAATTTGTTTAATAAAAAAAATCCAAATGAATGTTCCTCTAATATAAAATTTTTATTTTAAGAAACCTCATAAATTTCCCAAAAGACGCATCTATGAATTTATTAGGAAAAATAAGTCCCTGCCTATATTTTGATATCGGACACAGAGTTTTAAATTGTTATTCCAATTGTACATGTAGGCCATTTTTCATCTTAAGCAGCTAAACATCATAAAATTGGATGTACTGAATGGAAACAAAAAGAAAAAATTTTGATTTTAAGGGTCTACGGTTTCAACTATTTTTCTGTGAAGCTTCATGTTGTAGGCAAGTAATTATAAAATCTTTTCAGTCGGCAGCTTCTTTAATTAGAATTATTTTTTCTAAATTCAGTCTAACTATCCATAAAAATTACCGATAAAATTCTTTGCTTCATTTCAGTATTTTATGATATTTTATTTATTCCTTTTATATAACAGATCATCGGAAAAAAAATTCAGGCGGTAAATAATGCGTTTTAATAACTGCAATACTTCGTTTCAATATATCATCTAAGGGTAAGTTGCTCAAGATAAAACTGTTAAATATTGTAAAATTATATAAATTTTATGGAAGAAGCAGCAAAATATAAATTTAAAAATTGTGCACCTGCCAACATTTATTGATTTTGTATTTAACCAAAATATACTTCCAGATAACCTAAAAAAATATTCATTTTAAATATGAAGTCACACCTTGGTTTGTGTTTTGGCATGTGAAACGCTATTCAAAAATATACGTGGAAGCTATATTTCTTCAGGGCGAGAACAGCTGTAAAAGAAAAAAATCACATCAACAGATAAATAAGAAAAAAAAATTATGCATGTGTCAACATGCATAAATTTTGTATCCAACAGCATAAAATATTCCAGAGAATCCAAAAATTTATATTTATTATTAAATGTGAAGCCACATTAAGTGTGTGTTCTGGTGTGGAATCAGGCGCTTGAAAACTATTCAAAATATGCATGGAAACTATATTTCTTCCTACGGGAAAAGCTGAAAAAGAAAAAATCACAGCAACACATAAAAAAAACCTATATATGTCAACATTTATTGATTTTGTATCCAACAGCATAAAAAAATCCAGAGAATCCAAAATTCTATATTCATTATTAAATATGAAGCCACAATGAGTGGGAATTTTGGGGCGGAAGCAGACGCTTGAAAAGCTATTCAAAATATACAAGGAAACTATTTCTTCATGTGAGAACATCTGTAAAAAAAGCATCACTTCAACAGATAAATAAGAAAAAAAACCTATGCATCTATCAACATTTATTAATTTTGTATCCAACAGCATAAAAATATTTAGATATTCAAAAATATATATTCATTATTGAATATGGAGCCACATTCCGTGTGGGTTTTGGTGGGGAATCAGACGTGTAAAAAGCTGTTCAAAATATACATGGAAACTATATTTTTCATGGCGAGAACAGCTGTAAAAGAAAAAAATCACATTCACAGATAAATAAGAAGAACATTTGTGCATCTGTCAACATTTATTAATTTTGTATCTGACAGCATAAATAAATCCAGAAAATCCAAAAACATATACTTATTATTAAATTTGGAGCCACATTAAGTGTGTGTTTTGGTAATAATAAAGAAATCAGACCTTTGAAACGATATTCAAAATGTACGTGAAAACGATATTTTTTCATATCAAGAACAGCAAACCATAATAAATTTGATCTACTATCAAGAAACAAAAATCAATTTTTTGATTTTTGAAGTGGAAATTTTTTTTGTCAATTTATGCTGTAAGCATTTTTAAAGTATTTTCAGTTGAAAGTCTCCTCAATCAGAATTGTATTTCCAATTTCAGTTTAACTGCCCATAAAATGAATCATAAAATGTTTCGCTTCATTTCAATATTTAAGAAGTTTTCCTTCGTAGCTTTCATTGAAAAAATCATCTGAAGAGTAAAAATCGCAATAAAAATTCAAAACTCGTTTTTAAAATAACATCCAAGTTTATCTCACTCACAGATAAGACTGTTAAACATTGTATATCAGTATAAAATTTACAAAAGAAATATCAACAAATAAATAAGAATAAAAAATGTGCACATGTTTAACTTTATTAATCTTGTATCTAACAACAGAAAGAAAATTGTTGGAGTCCAAAATATCCTAATCACTTTCAAATACGAGGTAAAACCTATCTGAACATTTCGTTGATCATTTAGGAAACACAGTTATGAAGCATTATTTAAAAGGTAAAAGAAATGATATTTCTTCATATCCAGATCATATAAACAGTGTGACAGGTATCTATTAAAAGGAAACAAAAACAATATTTTGATTTTGTGTTAGAGGGTTTCTTGTATTTATGTGAGGCCAACAAATCATGCTGTAAATATTATTAAAATATTTTCAGTCGAAAGCTTCCTCGAGTAAAGTTTTTTTTTCAATTTATTTTTAAAGGCTCATAAAATTAATTCCAAAATGTACTGCTACATTTTAATAATTTTGAATCTTTCATTGGTTGCTTTTATGTAAAACATTATATTAAAAGCAAAATTCATAATGCGTTGAAACAATATTCATTGTATTTGATTCTAAGATAAAGCTTAATCTTGGTAAAATATTCCAAATTTTACAAAAGAACTAAAAACACACAAAAAGAGAAAAATTTGTGATTCTACCTATTTTTATTAATCTTGCATTTAACATTAGAAAAGAAAGATTAGGCTTCTTGTCTTAAGAGTAAAAACAAAAAAATATTCACTCTCAAACATGAAGCTACACATATGTGCGTGTTTGGGGAAAGATAACGAAAGTAGAGTTTTAACACGTCATTCGAAATGATCTATTAAAAGAAAACAAAAACAATATTTTGATTTTGTGTTAGAGGGTTTCTTGTATTTATGTGAGGCCAACAAATCATGCTGTAAATATTATTAAAATATTTTCAGTCGAAAGCTTCCTCGAGTAAAGTTTTTTTTTCAATTTATTTTTAAAGGCTCATAAAATTAATTCCAAAATGTACTGCTACATTTTAATAATTTTGAATCTTTCATTGGTTGCTTTTATGTAAAACATTATATTAAAAGCAAAATTCATAATGCGTTGAAACAATATTCATTGTATTTGATTCTAAGATAAAGCTTAATCTTGGTAAAATATTCCAAATTTTACAAAAGAACTAAAAACACACAAAAAGAGAAAAATTTGTGATTCTACCTATTTTTATTAATCTTGCATTTAACATTAGAAAAGAAAGATTAGGCTTCTTGTCTTAAGAGTAAAAACAAAAAAATATTCACTCTCAAACATGAAGCTACACATATGTGCGTGTTTGGGGAAAGATAACGAAAGTAGAGTTTTAACACGTCATTCGAAATGCACGCGGAAACAATATTTCTTCATATCGAGAAGAACAAAACATACTAAAATTGTATCTACTAAAAGGAAAAAATAAAGTCTAGTTGCATGGATGGTTTCTTGTTTTCTTTCTGAGAAGACAACAGGCCATGCTAAAGGTGATTTTAAAATTTTTTTCAGTCATAAGTTTCTTAGATTACAATTTTTCTTTCCAATTTTAGTTAAACTGTCCATAAAATGAATAGTCAAAATGTTTTACTTCATTTCATTTTTTTTAATTTAACATTTTAGCTGTGTAGCGATCTTTTAAAAATTGAACTAAACTGCAGTTTTATATAGCTAATATCTGTTACATTTTTTTGAGACAGTAGTTAGTGTTCAATCCAAATCGTCTAGGATGATTTAAATAATTTCTTAGAAACTATATTTAGAACTACTTTTACTAATAGATTAAATTATCTATATGCACTCTATATTTTCACTACTGCTCTAATTTGACACTTTTCTGATATTATTATTATAAGAACCAGTTATTGTTTTGTAAAATCTAAGTCTAATAGAATGCATTAATTAAAATTAATGACAGCAATAAATTTAGATTTGTGACAACAAAAACCAGAATAATTCTTTAAACTAGATTTACTAGCAATTTAAATTTACATTGAGTTTAAATTTCAAATTTTCTTTTTAACTGGTTTTCCATCATATTCTTATGATACTATTAACGTAAGATCTAGGGATTTATTTGTTAAATCTCAGGCATTTAAAATATACTTTTGACGCAATTCACAGCAATATATTTAGATTTCTATCAACGAGAACAAGAATATTTCTTAAAACTGGATTCACCGACAATTTAAATTTACATTGAATTAAAATTGCAAATTGTCATGTTGACTGGTTTCCCACCATATGTTTCTGATACTATTAATATAAAAATTCTTATTCTTTATGTTTGAATACAGAAAAATTGACAATATACAATTTTGTTGAATTATAATAAAGTTTATTTGTCTACTTCCTTCCAATTTTCATATTTCCTACATTTATAATCAGAAAAAATAAAGTCCGGTCATTTCTTAAAACTAGATTTACAAGCAATTTAAAGTGTTGGTACATTAGTGTTAAAATTGCAAATTGTCATGTTGACTGGTTTCCCACCATATGTTTCTGATACTATTAATATAAAATCCAGTTATTTATTTGTTCTAAAATTTACTTCTTCTAAATGTAAGGCATATAGAATACATGTTTGACACAATCGACAGTGATATATATAGATTTCTGTCAACAAGAACCAGAATATTTCTTAAAACTAGATTTACAAGCAATTTAAATTTACATTGAATTGAAATTGCAAATTGACATTTTTACATTACCCTAAATCTCATTCCTGCACTCCAGTTTCCTGACACATTTAAGCCTTGTAACTTTTAATGACAATGATTCAAAAATATTTATTTGCTAAATTGCAGCATATTCTAGAGGGAGGAAACTGCGATTGTAGTCTGTTTTCAATCCAAATTGTCTAGGATGATTTAAATAATTTCTCACAAACTACAATTAGAAATGCATTTACTACTACCCTAAATCTCATTCCTGCACTCCAGTTTCCTGACACATGTATTTTATTTTTTTAATATAAGAAAAAGTTATTTATTTGCTAAATATAAGGCATATAAAATACACCTGGAGAAAACTGCGATAGTAGTCTGTTTTCAATCCAAATCGTATAGGATGATTTAAATAACTTCTCACAAACTACAATTAGAAATGCATTTACTACTACCCTAAATCTCATTCCTGCACTCCAGTTTCCTGACACATGTATTTTATTTTTTAATATAAGAAAAAGTTATTTATTTGCTAAATATAAGGCATATAGAATACACCTGGAGAAAACTGCGATAGTAGTCTGTTTTCAATCCAAATTGTCTAGGATGATTTAAATAATTTCTCACAAACTACAATTAGAAATGCATTTACTACTACCCTAAATCTCATTCCTGCACTTCAGTTTCCTGACACATGTATTTTATTTTTTAATATAAGAAAAAGTTATTTATTTGCTAAATATAAGGCATATAGAAATACACCTGGAGAAAACTGCGATAGTAGTCTGTTTTCAATCCAAATTGTCTAGGATGATTTAAATAATTTCTCACAAACTACAATTAGAAATGCATTTACTACTAATCTAAATCTCATTCCTGCACTCCAGTTTCCTGACATATGTATTTTATTTTTTTAATATAAGAAAAAGTTATTTATTTGCTAAATATAAGGCATATAGAATACACCTGGAGAAAACTGCGATAGTAGTCTGTTTTCAATCCAAATCGTATAGGATGATTTAAACAATTTCTCACAAACTACAATTAGAAATGCATTTACTACTACCCTAAATCCTTTTCATGCACTCCAGTTTCCCGACTCATTTATTCTTTCAATATAAGAAAAAGTTATTTATTTGTTAAATATAAGGCATATACACCTTTAAAACCCTCTAGTACTGTTTTAATAAATTCAGATGATTTAAATATCAAAACACAATTTATTTACTTATCTAAATCTCATTCCTTGACATTTCCATGGCAGTGAATTTTTTAATATCAAATTTATTTGCTAAATATAAGGCATATAGCATGGAGAAAAAATTCTGTTTTCAATAAATAATGGATGATTTAAACAATTTCCACAAATATTAGAAATGCATTTATATTATTTTTATACTAGTTTACTCATTTATTTTTCAATATTTTATTTGTTAAATATAAGGCATATACACCTTTAAAATTACCATATATAATTCAGTACTGTCAACAAAATAAAATAATTCTTAATATTGAATAGGTGATTTAATTCAAATTCTTAGAATGCAAATCATGAAGGAGAAAAATTATTTAGCAAATATATGGTTATTTATAAGAAGCGTTATTAAGTGTACATATTTTTTCCTTTTTGATATACAGAAAATAAATACTGAAAATATTAATTCACCTTGAATAAATTTCGACAATTTTGCGGGGGAGTACGCCGAAAGTGGGTGCTTAATTGAAAATTCAAATGAAAGGAGAATAACAAATTTGATAACGAGCACTGAAACATGAATTATGAAAGAACAAAGCACAAATATTTTTTGGGCTTTATGAATACAAGGAATAAAAGACTTCGTTCTTTATTAGAGAGAATGCGAGGAAGCTATACCTTATAGTGTTTTTATTGAAAAGATATTTTAGTAGCGCGTTAATGAATCATATTGTTAGTAATAACTTTTTAAAAATTAGCTTCCGAACCAAAATCTCTAGGGTTTGTTAGGAAAGCAAACTATTACGCGAAGCTCATTTACCGACTTAAGAATTTCAAAATAGCTATAAAGGTTTTATTTTCTGGTTTCCTTTTAAATTAAGTAAACGAAAGGTCGGAGGTTTATTAATGCGAGTTAATGAATTTTAGAAAAGTGGTTTTTATAATTCTTTTATTCTTAGTGTCAAATATTTGTCATATATACCACGGGAAAATAGAGTATCAATAAAATAGTTTATTTATCCCTTTATTAGGTTATACTTTTTATGTGTGGTATATTAAACCCGGGACATACAAATAAAACAGAATTTCATTCGTCCGGAAAATAGTATTTAATTTGGTTTGACTGGATAGTCAACTGCAAACTAAGATAGATAATATTTTATTTTGAAATATGGATTGTTATATAACATTTAATTGACTCAAACATTGCCATTATTGTTATTTATTGTATTACTTGAGTCCATCAGTCTCAAATATTGCTCAGAGGATCATTCGCCGTGCAATATCACTGTTATACTAAATACTGCATTCAATGTGCTTATTTCTGATTTACTGATTTGTTGAGACAACTGTGATATTGGTACTGTTTAGAAAGTGGGAGTGTAGGAACACTGTGTTTGAACACAGTTAACAAATTGGAATCTAGGCACCAGTGAAGCAACTGAATTATCTAACAATATACTGCACTGATTCTACCCAAAACAGCTCTTGGGGAGGTAGACTCGTCAAAGTCTACAATGGTACATGAAATGAATGACTACCATAACTCGTCATTGTATGCCAATACTCTTTAAATTGCTATTTATTTCAATACATAAATTTATGTAGATTGAGTTAAGTTAATTTTATTGCAACTCCTTTTTTGGTAGGAAACATGCTTACCCACTGGGTGATATTAAAATTAGGACACCTTATGATTCTTATTCCTTTTTATATTGTACTACGTATTACTTAAAAAGAATGTTTTGCAAATATTACAGTCTAAAAAAGATTTATATTGATTGAATGGAAATGAATCAAATGAACGAAGGGGCATATGCAGAATAAATTAGCTTCCTAATGTTGTCTTCTCTTTTTTCATCCAAAACTCACATTAATCTCACATTAATTATCATAAAGTGTTTAAGTCAAAATATTTATTGATTTTCATTCTTATTGTAGAAATTATTCATAAATGAAAGACTGAATATTGTATGATAACATGACTTACTATATATATTTAAAAATGGTGACTTTGGTATTGTGTATTGTTACCCCGGCCTAGAAAGAATTAATCCAGCTCTTTTCATGAGAATTGATCTAATTCAAAAATCATTTCCTTTTCCTATCTTATGTATTAAACATATTTAAGAACCCGTTTTCTTGGCTGACTGTAAAACACCTGTTGTGAACAGTTTTCTAAACAGATTCCTTTACAATAAACCTTCGACAATTGTAATCATTCCATATCATGTTGAGATGATGTCTTAAAATCATGATACATGTAACGGACTCTTTGATATTAAGAAATATATTTTTTTAACTGATTCAAAAGATTCGTAAAGGTTTCATCACATGTCAATCTGTATGTCGTAAATACAACTGATTCAGTTAAAGATCTTACCACACTTCAACATGTACGATATGATACAGGAACGGATTTAGTTTACAATATCCTCTACCGATGAAGAATGAGCAAATTTTTTGTGTGATAGCAAAAAAGTATCAACTGTTTAAACACCTTATCAAACCTCAACCTATACACGTTGGAAGAGCAACAGATTCAGTTTGCGATTCCTTTCCTTTTTCTTGTCTGACAGCAAAAAAATTTTAACTGATATATTTTGGTGCAGATTGATGTGTGATAAAATAATCGGTCCATTAATCGTTGAAAATATTTCGCTGCTGGAAAAAAAGAATCGCAAATTTGACCCATTGTTTTTTAATGCTTACAGTCTGCCATGTGATAAGACCTTCAAATCTCATTTAGCGTTATTTATCTAGCCTACATTCTCCATCGGTTAATCCAACTAGTAAGAAAAGATCTTTTTTAAACAATGCGGTGTGCATTGTCTTAGGACAGAAATGGAGAACCTTTATATAATTAGATGTCACATCTAAATTACTCAGTTATAAAAGCAGCCGCAGTCGACAATATACCTATAAAGGTGACTTTTGTTAAATTATTATACTTATTGTATAGTTATTACATAATTAAAATAAATTCTGTAGAAAAATAATAATATTAAGTTATAAAAAATGAACATAGGCACATTAAATATTAAACATTAGCTTTTATGAAAACCTCCTAAGATACTCCAAAATGCCGCATTCGGCCTGTAGCACGCATTTTTGTGACAATCTGTGTCCTGAAACATTCACTTATACCACTTCAACTAAAAAAATAAAGTAGAAATGATTTTTTAAAAAATTATTACATTATAAAAAATAAAATAGCAAATATTATAATAACTTATAAAAAAAACTAACATATGATTAATACAATGCTATTAATATTTAAAAGGTCGTAATCAATATAATTAAGTATTAATAAGAGAGCTATTATTATTAAAGCCCGCATTCGTTTCTTTTTTTTTTTTTTTTTATTTATTTTTATTTTTTTTTTTTTTTTTTTTTTTTTTTTGTTTCTTTTTTCTTTTATATTTTTTTTTTTTTTTTTTTTTTTTATTTTTTTTTTTTTTTTTATGTTTTTTTATTATTTTTCTTTATTTTTTATTTTTTTTTTTCGGTCTCAAGGCTGTATTTTACGCTTAATAAAGTGTAATA
Source organism: Pardosa pseudoannulata (assembly GCA_032207245.1). Lineage (NCBI taxonomy): Eukaryota > Metazoa > Arthropoda > Arachnida > Araneae > Lycosidae > Pardosa > Pardosa pseudoannulata. The sequence continues at coordinate 57,526,839 of CM063503.1, forward strand.
ACTGCATTTATACTGAATAAACTAATTTTTTCAGTGTAGTCATTTCATAAGGTTTAAAAAATAATTCAGCCTCTTAAAGACCTCGAGTTACAAAGGATAGAAACCAGGAAAACTTCATACATTTCACCAGGTCTATTCGTTCGTGACATAGACCATACTGAAAAAAAAGCCTTACAGGTTTAGCTATGCTTCATTCAGAATTCTTATATAAAACCGTATATTCAATAGTGTTAATAAACAAATATCCTATGATAACTCAGATACTCTAAAACCGTTTTTGTGCAAATACGTCTGATTAGAGGGCAACGACCGCATTCTCGAAGAAAAGAGGGTACTTATCGAACAAGCCTTATTCTCTAAGTTGCGTGCAAAAGCACCGATTCGCAGGGATTAAAGACTAAGTCGAAAGAGAGACTAATCCACCATCATAGGTATATAAGTACACCAAACATCACATATCCATTTAGAACTGATCACAAACCACACAATCCTTTGAAATGTACGCGGAAGTTGTTCGAATAGTTCGCTAGAGGGTATTACTTAGAGAAAAATTTTTAGAATCTTTAAATTTATTCGGAATATATGGAACCTTTCAGTGCAGTCATTTCCTAAGCTCTACAAAAATAATCCAGCCTCTTAAGGATCTCGGAGGATCTTTTCAGTATGTTTTTTGTGATTCATAAAACCTTCTTTCTAAAGTAAATATGAAATAATAGTATTTCCATATAAAACTTCAGACTGCTAGGAACTGATGAATGGTGAAACAGGAGACATAGCAAAATATGTATTTGAAGCGATTTTAAGAATCACTACGTGCAATAAATATAGATTCTACTTCTACTAAAATAAAACAAATTATAAAACAGATTATCATTTGATAAAATATTAGAGAAAGTAGTTCTACTATTGTTTCAATCTAAAAACATCTATTACCATTTTCTGGAAACATTTTGAAAAATAAAATTTGAATTTTCTTTTGTGTCATATATTTTGTGATGTATTAATAACTAGCATTGATATTAAATTATCAAGAAATATTGCAAAATAAACTGTGCTTATAATTAGTTTATTGCATCTGAAGTTTGCATTCTTATAATATAAGCTCATCTTACTATTATTTTAATCACTCCAAAGATGCATTGCAAAAGGGACAAAGAAATATATGGCCTATGTGTAATCACTGATATAATTCTTCCAGATCTTACAAATGAGAGGCTCACAGCCAAGGTAAATTTAAATTTCCAAGAATTGTTAAAATTAAAGCACATTAAGACTCAATTTCTTTAATTTTCTAAATGATATTCCTGGAAATTCAAATTAATTTTAGAAAACACCTAATAACTAGGGAATGTTCTAAAAAAAGTGTTTTCGCATTCCTATGAAATAGCATTTTATAACATCCTGACAAAAATTTTATTTTCTGAAAGAAAAAATCGACTAAGTTCACTTTGGTTGTAAACCTCTCAGATGAAAAAACAAATGCACACACACACAAACAAACAAAAAAAAGAGAGAGAGAGAGAGAAAGAAAAATTAGGAGAACATCACAGCAACGGGTTTAGTGGGGGGAAAAACGGGGGATGGGGACACCATTATGAGTTGTTTGCTGTTTGTTTGAATCCTCTAGAGGTGCGAGAGCCGATCTTGGTTTAATTTGAAGCACTACCGTCTACTTTTTTGCAACACGTGTGCTAATAACACCGTGACTTACAGCTTAAATCCAATTCCGAATGACAACGAACATCCATGTCACAGTGGTTTTTGAACTAACGAATCTCCGTACAAATGACATCGCACTGGACATCGCACTGGAGCTTCATTTACTGGCTTTCCTGGGCCTAACCCTCTAAGCCAGTATACGGGAACACATGGACATGAGAAATAACAATAAGTGCAACACGAAAGTAAGGACAGGGGTACTAAAAGACTTTTTTTTTTTTTTTTTTGAGCACAAAAAGAAAGGTGAGTTAAGAATTCTGCGGAAAAGCAAACGAATTCACAGGAGGATCCTGCTTGGGGAAGGGAGAAATTTCATTGGATCCTGAGAGCCAATGAAATTGTAGCAATTGCGGAAGGGCCCATGAGAGAGAAATCCATGCGAAGACAGAACTGAAGCTTGCGAGACAGCCATTACGGAGCGAAAGTACTAAGTAACATTATGTACAAATTAACATAAAGTACAAATGACCAGGGCTCTAACTATTTTTATTCCCTCCTAGGGGGAACCTGCCTTAAGATGCACAAATTCTATTGGCCCGTGAGAACCAACCAAATTCTTTCTAGCACTTAGTTGGATCCCTCAGACTTTCGGTTCGAAGTTACTGTGCTTCTTGTATGCTTCTATCTTCTCTTAATGTTTTAATAATTAAAAAAAAATTTTGTCTTTAACTTAGATATAACTCATCTTATCTCAGTATGTTAGTTTACCTACTATGTGATTTATTAATTTGACTACCTAACCTTGTACTTAATATCAACTTAAACTTATTATGTGTTTTTTCTCGCTTTCACTGAACTCGTGAACCTTAGCTTATTATAAACTAAATTTTACTTATTATATCTCCTAACTTCGATTCTTGTCCTCAATATCATGTTGCAATTTATCAGATATGTCTCATTCCATGCATTCACAGTAATCTGACTTAGAGGGCTTGGCCCAGGGAAGTTAGGTACGAGCAGTGTTGCCAACCTTCACAGGCAAAATTATGGATTCTAGGTCCAAAAATTATGGCATTGGCTTATAAATTATCCTACATTTTTGTAATAAGTTCAAAATAGTGTTAATAAAGGGCGCTTGTACAATATATTTTTAATCAATTAAATCTTAATATCAGATAGATTTTAAAATTGTGGAATAACATAGAAATGGAAGAATTTTTATTATTTACCATTATGTAACTAGTATGTAATTTTGTAATTAAAAAATACTCCTCTACCATTATAACTGTTGTAGATAAAAACTACTTTTACAAGTTTTATCTGTAAAGATCATATTTATAAGAAATTCATAATTGAATATTTAAGATGAATCTACATTTAAATTCACTATATATATATATATATATATATATATATATATATATATATATATATATATATATATATATATATATATATATATATATATTAATCCTAAAATAAAATAAATTAAAACTCTCTCTCTCTCTCTCTCTCTCTCTCTCTATATATATATATATATATATATATATATATATATATATATATATATACTTTTTAATAATGTTAATTACTAAAAATACCATATTTTAGTGAAAACTGCAATAGAACAAGTAAAATGCAAAATTACTTATCATCATCCATAATTATGTAATCACTAAAGAAATATCTCCAGTATAATTGTAAATATTCAGTAATTTTCCTCTAACAATTTTGTGTTTAAGGATACGACTGATTTAAATAATTTTAAATAACTAACAGATAAAAGCACTGGTCATAACCCTTTTTTAAATTCTTTATTTTATATTAGCTTCAAATAATATCAAACATCAGTACGTAGGTCATATTCAAATTCACAATTATACTTTGTTTTTATAATTGACACTTTCCCTTCTATTATTACACAGTACATTTGGCCTTTATCAACTTCTGTTACAGGATTATTTACTTTTATTTAATGAAGAAGCACCTCAAAACATGCTCCTTAAGCTGCTCTAATATCTACAACAATAATTATTTGATGGGAAAAAGTGATAAAAAATTAATTAGACATTCTCAATTTTTGTTGTTGCTCTTTATAGAGTTACAGTCAAATTACCTGTTCTTTTAATTCTCCATTAGTCTACTGTTGCTTTATCGTACAAATCAGGAAATTACCGTAAAGTTTTTCAGATTTATGTCACATTTTGAGATTATTTTTCATAGTACAGAGTCCTAAGTTATCGTACGTATACGATAATTATCGTATGGTTGGTAACACTGGGTACGAGAGCTCCTGAGCGATGTCCTGAGCGATGTTTAACTATTTGACCATTGTTCGGTGAGCCTATTTTGAAGAGTTCTTACAAAAATCTTTCCGCCCCAATCGGAAAATCTGTTTACTTTCTCCCTATTTACAGTTCAGCCTTTGTTACAATTCTCTAACGGGGGTGAGTGGGGGACCTTTTGTATCCTGCCATCCCCCGAGGTGTAGATTGAGAGAAGAATAAAGAACTTTCATGCGATATTCAGAAGATTTTTATAATGTACTAAATAAAAATAATAATATAGATATTTCTGTGTATGGTGGTCCCTAAATATTTAAAAATTTCAATATATATAGCTTAAAAACCAAGCTTTCATTTGTAAATATAAAGCTTTTAGTTAGAACCTATTTTGTTATTTATCTTACTATTTTTTCTAAGTCTTACTATAATTTTAAGTGCCACATTCTGATTTTTTTCAAGGGTAAACTACATAATCTGAATGGCTTTAGCCGGGACAGAGTATCAACACTCTTACATAATATGGACATTAGATTAAAATAATTCTAGAAGTGTTAATATTTATTTTTGTTTGTTTACTTTAATGGAAGAAAAGAAGCTTAAAAGAACAAAAACCTATTAATATTTCCGCATATTATTTCAGACATAAACACTGTGTTTCATTTTAACATCAATTTTCAAAATATTTTATAGTACTCTTACTTTCTTTATCATCATGACAGATTAGATGCATCGCTATATTACGATACCGGAAGACAAGGGTTCGAATTTCTATGAGGAAATTTTTTTCTTTACATTTTAGAGTCAATTTTAAGCAGAATGTTTCATTCCAAATAATTTTGAGTTGCAAAAATTCATCATAGTTCTCCACATATAATCCACACCAATCATTAATAAAACAATTTCCTAATAAAATTAATATCTCACGTTAGTGTATTTTATTCCTTCTCATTCAGGATTCAATTTCTTATATACACCCAAAATATCACATCATACCCCAGCCGTAGAAAGGAGTGGTATAGACTGTCTAGAATCCCCTTCCCTCCCCCAAAAAAATGGATTCTACTGCTTTGCATTTTAAATTGAAATAAAAATACACTTTCAAATATAATTTAAGTATTGTATACCTAGTTAAAATTAAATATATAAAAAAATTTTTAACATTGTATCTATTTGATTCTAATATTTTTGCTTCAAACTCTTATACATTTACTGAAATTTATTCCATAAGTTGTGCAAAAACTTGCGCGTGAAAATATACATATACATAAAATATTACATGTACATAAATTTTTGCTAAAAGTTAATTTTTGAGATTTTTAGGTACACAACAGTGAGATTTAGTGGATGAGGGGGGAGAAGGGGGCTCAAATAGGACAATTTTGTTTGAGCTCTACCCCTTCCTCTTCCGAAACTAATTCCTAGCTACAGTCCTAAAATATACAAAATTATTTATCGATTTATATAGCAAACAATCACTTCAAATACTGAGGTAAAATTGTATCCTCGTCTTTCTACTCAAGTTAAAAAAAAATTCTATCTAGATATGATTTCAAAGAAAATTTTTAAATTTTATATTATATGCATGCTTAAGGCGCTATTTTTATCTGCGCGCTTACCCTCTGACTGCTCAATTTTTAGACCGAAATCGCTTTAAAAATGACATATTTTTTTATTGCCTATTTGAAATCTATATATATTGGAGAATTGAAAAATGCATGTTTTCTTTCCAGGAAATATTTTTTATATAGATTTTTATCCTTAGAAACTAAGTTGTAAGTATCATTAGAAACTAATTTCAGATGATTTCACCAAAATAATTCTTTTTAAAATAAATTTCAATTGAATTACAGTTAGTTTCTATTTATTAAATAATATAAAAACTATACAAAATTTAAGAATATATAAAGGACTGACTAAAAATATCTTAGAAATGCAGTTTAGTGTGATAGGTTTTGAATCAGGGTTCAAGGCAACTTCCCAGTCTTTGCACCAGATTCGTGTTTCTTTGCAAATGTTTTTTTCCATTTGCATCTTTTCTTAAACAGCATACACGACACTGTCTTCGAGGTTCTCTTTTTATGGGGTTAGGTGGTATGTGACTTGGAAAATAACGAGCTATCGATATCAAAGGGTTCCAAGTAGAACTCGGTCTTCCAGGACAACCGCTTTTATTTGTGTCCGAATATTTTTCGATACTTTCTTCAACAAATTTCAAACAAAATTCCAAAAGTGTTATAGTTTGTCTTTGGTTTTGCTTTTTGTAAAGTACATAGGTATTCCACAAAGATTGATCTAAGAACCGCCTGAAAATTTTAATATAATACTTCCCCTGTTGTTTTCGGAGCGTAGGGTTCCTATCAATTTTGCACCACTGCCTAACGCTTTGCACGTTTATTGAATCATAATCAGATTCATCGCTATATGAGAAGCAGTCCAAAACTTCTATATCAATATTATTATCTCAACTAAAATCGCTTTTAGAATCTGAATCAGGAATATACACTCTGTCAATCGCTGAAAGTTTTCTAGCAGCCATTTCTGATAAGAAAACAGCGGCAAAAAATTAGCGGTAATACTACGCGCCTTCAAATACGGCAATTAAATTGATAACTAATGGTATCTATTGGTCAAAACGTAAATTAAATGTCTAATACTGTATATGATTTATTTAAGTGCTTAAGCGGGGAATAAACAGGATGCGCTCATCGATAAAGGAAGAAAAAAACATGCCCGCGAAAATCGCGGGATGAGCAAAATTTGTTAAATTTGAGTGACCCGTGGAAATCGCGGGATGAGCAGGCAGATGGTTAAGAAGCTATAGTAGAATAATTGCTCTCATCCAAATTTGCCTCAAGAAACTATAAAAACCCAACATGGATTGCCCGAGAGGACAGCAATATGTACACGGTTTCACAATTATGCAGTTATAAATCAACGTCAAGTGTCTCCTTTCTCAAGAATGACCTCCCAAACTTCAGAGGGAGTAGGAACACATTTCAATTATAGCCGACGGCCTGGTTGTGAATGGAGGGCCGGAAGTTTGGCTGTGGTGGGAAACAAACACAAAAGTGGTGGAAAAGTCCGCAGCATGCGTCAGCTCACAGCTGTTGCATTAATACCAAGGATAATATTGCTATTTCTATTATGTGATATCAACACATATGTTTTACCTATTTGAGACAAAAATAATCCAGAAGGCCTGTGCAGGATGAAGCAGTGTTGCCAACCATACGATAATTATCGTATATGTACGATAACTTAGGACGCTGTACGATGAAAAATAATCTCAAAATTATGTGACATAATTCTGAAAAGCTGTACGATAATTTCCTGATTTATACCATAAAACATTAGACTAATGGAGAATTAAAAGAACGGGTAATTTAACTGTAACACTATAAAGATCAACAAAGAACAGAATGTCTAATTAATTTTTTTATCACTTTTTTTCAATCAAATAATTATTGTTGTAGATTTTAGAGCAGCTTAAGGAGCATGTTTTGAGGAGCTTCATTAAATGAAAGTAAATAATCCTGACACAGAGGTTGAGAAAGCCCATATGTACTGTGTAATAAAAGAAAGGAAAGTGTCAATAATAAAAAAAAAATGTATATTTGTGAAATTGAATATGACCTAGGTACTAATGTTTGATATTATTTGAAACGAATACAAAATAAAGAATTTTAAAAATTGTTATGTCCAGTGTTTTTATCTGTTACTTATTTCAAATCATTTAAATCGGTCTAAAACATAAGATTGTTAAATGCAACATTACTGAATATCACAATTATACTGGAGATATTTCTTTAATGATTACATAATTATGGATAATTAGAAATAATTTTGCCTTTTACTTGTTCTATTGCAGTTTTCACTAAAACATGGTATTTTTAGTAATTAAACCAATTATTAAATAATAATAGGCTTTATTACTGAATATTTCATATTAAAAAAACGCACAGTAAATAATGAATTATAACATTATTAAAAAGTATATATATATGTATCTATATATATATATATATATATATATATACATATATATATATATAATATATATATATATATATATATATATATATATATATATATATATATATACATATATATATATTAACACTATTTTTAACTATTACAAAAATGTACAATAATTTATAAGCCAATGCCATAATTTTAGGACCCAGAATCCGTAATTTTGCCTTTGAAGGTTGGCAACACTGGGATGAAGGATTTCTGAGCACTACTCTAAGACTTATTGGTTTATTGTTACCAACATACTCTTGTAATAAATGGCTTGAAACCCTTACTAAAAACTGATACTGGAGCATTAATAACTGAAATGATTGGCAAAATATTACAACAATCTATAAATAAATATGAAATGTATTAATACAAGCTAATAACAAAGAGAAAATATGCAATAGGTACTGATTCACGTTACAAAAAAAAATTACACTTGATAGTGAGCTTTACGTGAGGGAGATACAAGAACACAGAGAAAAATACAGCCTTACCATCCCTTACACAACCATATAAAATGAACAGCACGTACCACACTTACTAATTATACCCAATTATCAAATTATGTTTCATGGTCTTTTAACTAACATCTACCTTCATATGAGATATATGCATTTAACGAAACATTTTCTAAAATGATATTATATATTTCTTCAATTAACTTATAAATTTTATATTGCAGCCAATTAGCATGTTGTTGCAAGCAGTTGTTAAAATTTTACAGACATTGCTTCTCCATGAAAAAATATTTAAGGTTGAAGTCTATCAAGGAAATTGATGTAAATCCCCTTTATATTAATAGCTTAAGTTATCTGTCCTCGAATTTATGAAGAGGTTGGAACTGGAAGGGATAGGGTCATCCATATTGGATTCTTGATGAGTTAGGGTTAGCAAAAAATTTCAAAGCAAATCTTTAAAACGTTCGAAATCCCCCTCCCCCCTTTTCGACGGTTTAATGTCATTATTTCGAGCCCTATTTTCCCTGGTTAAGAGCAGGTTCTTAAGATTATCACATAATAAATAGATAAAAATAACATTTTTTTCTAACATTATGACGTCATTTCTTTAACCATCTCATTTAATCATTTCTTATTTTAAATTATTTAAATATCGTCTGCATTATTTTTATACGTTTTATCACTGAACTTAGATATTACGTAAATAATTTTCTTTCATATTTGGCATAAATAATAGATTAGGTACATATGTGATAATTTTAAATTTAATCATCGATTATTTTTTGTTACTATGAAAATTTTATGCCGGTGTTAACAACAAATTCTTTTCAGAAAATTCTAGGAGTCTATTTCACGGACTAATAAATATCTAGAGTTTAAGTTATATATCTTTAAAAATTAAGGTCCTTGCGCTGGACGTCGAGGCTCGGTTCGAACGTTCGTTGTGACGAGATTTTGATGTCAGGTTGTGGACATTATGCGAGCAAACAATCAAGCTGACGTCAAAGTGACGTCACAACGAACGTTCGAACCGAACCGCAACTTCCAGAGTAAGAGCTTAAGAAGTTTGTTCGTTTGTGTGTTTGTTTTTTATACATAACCACGCTGTTGACATAGCTAAGAAAACTTTGGATTATCTTTCTAAATTAATTCACAGTGATTATAAACTGCATTCACAGTATCGGGAGACATTAGAGGAGTGTGAAGATAAATAAATTATTGAGCTTGTACCAGATAATTCTCATCCAAAAAACAAACCATTTTTACCTGCCTTATAGGGTATTTTGAATTCTGGAAAATTAAAAATTTTACTAATCCCTTCATATGACTTGCTATTTGCTAGTAATTTTAATAACACTCAGTTTCATTTAAGGAAAAATGAGAGATAAGTTTTACATAAATAAAATAGATGTCAGATAGTTATTTTTCTATAAAAGATAATCTGCTTTAGATAAATATCTCTTAAAGGTCAAACATGAAGATATAGTTTCTGGTTTAACAATTTCGTAAAGGCTGTTATGCATACAATCGCAGAAACTTTTGGTAGGTCATAATGCAATAACAACGAAACTTACGCAATGGTTAGAATTTCTTACAATTTATATGCAGGTTCGGATTTAAAAATCCATCTTTTTTCTGCTTTATATGGCATAACTTGTCACATCTTCGATCAAAAAATTATTTTGTCTTTTAACTATGATTTTTTAAGATAATTCTCCACTGCTTAACTATTTTCAATTAGACTTTTAGGAATGAATTTCTTTTAAGTTTCTCATGATAAGTCGGAAGTTTTCACTGGAATAAGGTTTCGTGATGTTATGAAACGGAAACCTTTCAATTTAAATCATACAAAATATACCTACATAATTTACAACTTTATACTATCAAAATATACTTCTGCAGTAAATCAAAGTTAAAATAACCACTGTGAATCTTAAATCGCAATTTATTGACATGTGATGAAAAAAATTTTAGTTGAAGTTTAGTAATATATTTGTAATAAGAAAACTTAAATTTAAATTTAGAAAAATCGTATAAACGCGAACTTTTCCTTTAATAATAACATTCATTAAATAAATATTTTAAAGACATTGGGTGATTCCCTAGAACCCAATCCAGACATGCGTCATCAATAACTGAAAATGCATAATATTATGTCGCAACACTAGTATACAACTAAGAATAGTCATATTTATTACCATTAGTTCGTGGATAAACTTCTGCTACGTTGAACTTTGAACAAACCTCACCATACAGGTGTCTTGCTAGGATTTGTATCATTTCTGCTCGCTTCCTAAACCGATTGCTGACATATCAACATCCTGTAAAGAATATAAAATCTTCAAGGTCAAGTACATGTTAAATAAATATAAGATTAAATATTTCATACGCTGTATTTACCCAAAATATTTTCTTACAAACCTGAGAAATTTTAATCTGCTTCATGCTGAAGCAAATGTCTCTGAAGATTAAGACACAAAAGGAATTTTGTAACAAAAATATTTAACAAGTTTTGTTTTAGGGTTGCATCTTAACACCTGAACACAAACATTCACATCTTTTGAAATTCAGGGTAGAAATTCCCTTGTTTAATAGTTATGGATGGGATTAGTTAAGTTGAAAGTTATAGAACTCGCAAGCATGCTTACATTTGGTAGAGGTGGCTATAGAAATTTCTCATCGCCTTTACGCAACACTTTTCAAGGTGTTTTAAATCTTAAGAAGCTTTACATCTTACAAACAAAACTCCGAAATATCAAAGTTTATCCACTTACTTAAATACAAAGCTCCACGCAAATGACGAATCAACCTGTGAAAACAATGCTTTGTTAATCTAAGTTATTCGTGCTTTTATAAATAAGACAGCTTATCCATAGTCAGATAGCAGAAATTACGTGACATATCCTAGTAATTGAGGAGAAAAAAATCAAATAACCTTCATGTCCTTCTCTTAAGTAGGATACGAGAGGTTATGAAATGGAATGTCCCTAACTCGCAGAAATTTCTCTAATGCAAGTGATTAATACGCTACTGCATTCGCACAAAAGAGACGAGAAATGCATTTTGAGGTATTACAGAAAGCAAAATAAAAGTATATGCAGGAGGAAGTGAAGCAAATTAATTATCAAAGTATAACTTTCCCAAAATTTTCACGCTCTTTGAAATTATGAATTTTTATCATTGTTAAGATAGTAAAAATGTCTCGAATTTTTTAAAACAGTTTACTTTTCTCTAGAACCAAATCCAGATTTGCATCATCAATAATTGTAAATTAGTAATATTTCGAGGTATGCTACAACTCAGAATAATACGAGTTATTCTGAATTATTCATATATAAAGTTTTAGCAAAACGGAATATAAGTATATATCAACGCACAACAGCCAAGTTTTATATCAATTTTACTCACTCCGGACATCAATTTCTTTAATGTAACCGTTCTGTACTGAATAAAAAATATTCAAGGTCAAGTAAATACTAAATTTTACATCCGCGATTAAATATTTTACTCCCTGTATTTACCTAAATATTTTCTTGTGCTTTTCTTTTCTCGACACATTTTAACCTCTTTCGAGATGAAGCAACAGTCTCTGAGGACTAAACTTGTTACCTTATAGTATCTTAACAAATCTGATTTGAAAAGTATTTATTTCAGTTTTGTAGTACATTGCATTAAACAAGTAAAAAATAATTTGAAAGGAACAAAACATAAAAAGGAAAATTTGTTGGCAAAATAAGCATATTTCTCTCTCTCTCTCTCTCTCTCTCTCTCTCTCTCTCTCTCTATATATATATATATATATATATATATATATATATATATATATATATATATATATATATATATATATATATATATATATATATATATATATATATATATATATATATACATATATATATACATTATATATATACATATATATATATATATATATATATATATATATATATATATATATATATATATATATATATTTCTTTGTTTTTATTTAAATTGTTTTACACAAAAATTATCTTTGCGTACAGAATTTGAAAGTTTGAGATACCTCATTTCTGAGCAATCCGCATTTATTTTTAATTTAATGAAAACAAAGTCTATTTTAGTAATTATCATCTACATACGAAAAACAATGAAGTAAACTCATATGGAAACTATAATTAGTGTAGTCATTTATGGTGATTATGTGAAAACATTGTGTTAATTGCAGAGTTGCAAAATAGAAACAATCAACAAAGTGAATTTTTGAAAGCTTCCTGTGTAAATGACACAAAATTTGGGGTATGTTACAGATCTGCAGTATGGTGACACAAAGTGTTAAGGTAAAAAAAATTGGAACAAAAATTCTTAGGCAACTTTTTTGTATGTGCTATTTCTTAATTTCTGAACACATTTTGGGTCTGTCACTGATCTGCAACATGGTTACACAATGTGTTAAGGTAAAAAAAATTAGAAGAAAAATTTTTAGTCAACTTTTTTGTGTGTACCATCTTTTAATTTCTGAACACAAACATTCCTATCCATAGAAATCCAGGATAGAAATTTCCTTGTTTAATAGTTAAAGATGGAATTATGGTCATTGAAAGTTGTAGGAGTCTCAAGCATGTGTATAGATTCGTTAGAGATAGCAATAGAAACTTATCGTCATCTCTGCGAGACACACTTCGAAGTGTTTTAAATCTTAAGGAGCTTTAAATCTTACAAACAAAACTCTGAAATCTTAAAGTTTATCCACTTACTTAAATTCGACACTCTACTAGAATGACGAATCAACCTGAGAAAACAATGTTTTGTTAATTTAAGTTAAAAGTGCTTTGCTAAATGAGACAGCTTATCCATAGCCAGATAGCAGAAATTACGTGACATATCCTATTAATTGGGGAGAAAAACTCAAATAAACTTCATGTCCTCGTCTTTACTTAAGTAGGGTACGAAAGGTTATGAAATGGAATGTCTCTAACTCGCAGAACTTTCTCTAATGCAGGGATTAATACTCCACTGCATTAGCGCAAAAGTGATGTAACTCATTTTAAGGTATTAAAGAAAGCAAAATTAAAAAACCCTTCAAGAAAAAGTAAAGCAGATTAATCCTTTGTCTTTAAAGAATTCCAATTTGAAAAATATTTGTTTAGACATTAGAATGCATCATTTCAATCATGAAAAAAATTCCTTACCATAAACGTTAAAATTTCATTGTAAAAAAGGGTCATTGTTACTAAAGACCTTGGGCAGATAACTAATTCCAAAATTAGTTCGAAGTATAAATAAGAAACATATACAAATACGGAACATTATATACGAAGTTCACTCTGAAATTGAGATACAACTAGGTTTTTAAAGTTATACTTATATAATTTTAGGTCTTCAAAGTTGTCTCCTCCACCATCAATGCACTTTTGTAGACGAATTTTTCACAGATTAAATGCCTCAAGCCATTCATTTCTTGGAATAGATGAAAAATGCATTTATAGCCACATCAATCTCTTCTTCTGAATGAAAACGACGTCCACGTAAGTTCTTTTTAATTAAAGAATAACCAAAAGTCACACATAGCTAGATCAGGTGAATACGGCGGATGTTCTATCACTTTAATTTGTTTTTGTTTAAGAAACTCAACTATTAATCCGGCTGTATGTGAAGATGCATTGTCATGGTGAAGCATTAGTCCCCTAACATTCACTTCTTGTAGAATTTGTGGAAGACATTTAGTGGTATACCAATTTGTTGTTACTGTCTTCTGTCCTTTCAACTTGATGGATTTCACCAATCCCGTACTTCTGAAGAAAACGGCATACATCAATTTTTTTCAGTGAGCGTTGTTTTTTCACCATTGTCGGCGCTTGATCATCTTCAAAGTCCCATACTTTGGTTTCTTGACAAGTTGGAACCTCAAAAAAAGATATGTACGTTTCATCACCGGTCACAATTTTAGAATTGATGTGGTGGCCACCATCATTTAGCAATTTAAAAGTTTATTTACTGATTCTGAAACGCTCCCCTATTTGGTGCTCAGATTATGGGAAACCCAACGGCAAACTACTTTTTTCATATGTAATTCTTCATTAATGATTTTGTGTATGGCTGCAGATCCAATGTTAAGTTCCTTCTGCATAATTTGATAGGTACAGCGATTATCTTCCATTAACATTTTTTGCATGGCAGACCCATTATCCGAGATTACTGCCAACGCCGACCTTCCTGTGTGTTGTTCTTCATCCTGAAGAAAATTGTGACCTCTGCAAAATTCTTTAAATCATCTTAATACAGTAGCACGAGCTGGAGATTCATCACCAAATGCCAATTGCAACCGTTGAAAGCATTCTTCTTGATTTAATCTTGCTTTAAAATCGTAGAAAATCATAGCGCAAAAATGTTCTCGCGTCAACTCCATTTTCTCTTCTGTTTAAAATTTATTCTACGCTAAACAAGTTGAAGTAAGTCAGTAAAAAATTGTCTGCTGTGTTAAAATACTTTGCATTTTAAAATTAAACCGTTATTTTTATTCTGTAAATTCCTGTCTGCTCGTAATTAAAAAGTTTCAGAGTAACCCTCCTATTATTTATTTCAAAACACATTTGATGTGGGTGACTGACTTGACGACTTCATCCTTTGGGGACAACTAAACCTTATTGCAACCCATGCCCTCAAACTTGTAAGCGAATACGTTAATTACCATATCAACCAAATGGAAAAAAAATGTTATCTACTACAAACACAAAAATTACATGTTTCTAATAATCTAAAATTTCTTGCATAAAAATTTCCTTACTGATTTTTAATTTTCTTTGTGCAAATACTAGTTTTAATCGTATCTTGTCCTTATAAACTCAACAAATCAAAAGCTTATATTATTGAGAAGGGAACAAATATTGCAGTGCATTAATGCGAACATGGTGTAACTCATTTTAAGAAAAAAAATTAAAAATATCTAGAAGAAAAAAAAGCAGATTCACCCTTTGTCTCTCAAGAACTCTGATAAGAAAAATATTTACTTAGATATTACAATACCTCATTTTAAGTATGAAATAAAAACTTTAAAGTCTATAACGTAATAAAAAAAATTCTGTCATACAAGTGTACCGAAAGCAAGCAAAAAACACAAAAATTGTCTTTACATAATTATTGAAAATCTTTTTATGTATAATAATACTTTTAGTCATCTCTTGCCTTTATATATTTAAAAAATCAGAAGCTTATATTGAAAAAGGAATGCATATTCCACTCCATTAGCACAAAAAAGATATGTCTATTTAGTAAAGTAAAATTAAAAATATCTACAAAAAAAAAGACTGATTAACCCCTTTGTTTCTCAAGAACTCCAATAAAACAAATATTTACTTATACGTTAGAATGCATCTCCTCAAGTGTGAAAATTATTTTAAAGTCTATAGAATAAAAAATAAAAATGCATTTTTAATATAAGTGTGACTACAACAAACAAAAAACTATATTGATACTACAATCCTAAATTTCTAGCACAAAAACTCTCTTTCCATAATTATTTTCAACATGTCTCTGTGTAAATATATCTTTTATTTGTCTCTTGCCTTTACAAATTTAACTAATCAAAATTCTAAATTTTAAAAAATTGAATAAATATATTAACACAATACATTAATGCAAAATAGTGTAACTCATTTTAAGAAAGCAAAATTAAAATGACTTCAAGAAAAAGGAAAATAGATTAATTCTTTGTCTCTTATTAACTCCAATTAGAAAAATATTTACTTAGAGGTTAGAACGCATCTTTTAAAGTAGAAGAATAATCTACTGTTAAAGTAGTATACCTACAGCAAACGAAAAATTACATGTAACTTATATTCTAAATTTCTTGCACAAAACTTGCCTTTCTATCATTATTTTGAACATGTCTTTGTGTAAATACTACTTTTAGTTTATTCTTGCCTTTATAAATTTAACATCTTAAAAGTTTAAGTTATTGAATAAGGAACACATATTACACAACACTATCGTAAAAATCATGTAACTCGATTGAGTTATGTAAAATTATCTACAAGAAAAAGAAACATAGATAAACCCTTTGTTTCTAAATATCTCAGATAAGAAAATATTTACTTAGAATCCATCTGTCTAAGAATGAAAAAAATTAAATTCTAGAGTATAAAAAATAAAAATTCAATTCATTCCAATACAGTAGTGTGATAAAAAAGTGTTTCTTCAACAAACAAAAAAACTACATGTATCTTATATTCTAAAATTCTTGCACAAAAATTGCCTTTCTATAATTATTTTGAACCTGTCTTTGGATACATACTACTTTTAGTTTATTCTTGCCTTTATAAATTTAACTACTTTAAAGTTTATGTTGTTGAATAAGAAATACATTTCCCCTACATTATCGCAAAAATCATGCAACTCAATTGATAAAAGTAAAGTTATCTGCAACAAAGAGAAACACATATAAACCTTTGTCTCTAAATAACTCAGAAAAGACAATATTTACTTAAAATGCACCTGTTCAATAATGAAAAAAAATATTAAAGTCTATAGCATAAAAAATAAAAGTTCAATTCATTCCAATACACTAATGTCATAAAAATGTATTCCTACAACAAACAAAAAGCATGTATCTTATATTCTAAATTACTTGCACAAAACCTGTCTTTGTATAATTCACTTGAACCTGTATTTGTGTAAAAACTAACAAAATGACTAAAAGTACTAAAAACTACTTTTAGTCGTCTCGTCTTTATGAAATTCGACTAATAAAAATTTTATATTTAGTGATAGTCGTATAAAATTGATCAAGAGATAAATAAATTTTTGTCATTTCATGTAAACATGGCATTACCACTTCTATATGATACTTTAAGAAAAATTATTATTCATTTCAGTATTGTAGAGTAGCAGCAATCAATAATACCATCTATTAAAGCTCACCAAAGAAATGACATTGACTTTTGACTATATTGCAGATTTCCAATCCAGTCATACAGAAGTTTAATTATTAAAATGCTACTTTACTAAATTTTCAAGGAAACATTTTGCAATTATAAATTTTAATCACTATTAAGGGCATAAAATTATTTTACGTTTTACAATAAACCTCTAACATATAGGAAGCACAATATAATATTAAAATGTATGCTTTGTGCAATAAGAAGTGACTGAAACAGTTTATTTGGGACAAATAGCTTGTTTAATTTAGGAGATTGATATCGTTCACATAGTATCAATCTAAAGTGGTATGAGTCATAAATATCATTCCTTTCGGAAAAGCAGAATAGAAAAACTCATATGGTCAAATAAATATTTTATCGACGGACGACTAAATATAGCAAAGATGTTGCAGTAGATGTTTGAAGATGATTTTAGAATCGGAAGATTAGGTATATTTGTGCTCTTTCAACGATGCAAGAATATTTCATTTGATAAATATAATTCTCATTTGAGTTGTTTTAAGATTATGCTAGCTATTTAAGGAAATATAGAACATTTAGAGCTAAAAAGTCTTCATTAAAAATAGCTTATTTTTGATTCAATATAAATACAAAAATGTTCTGCTATGTTTAATATAAAATTTTCCTAGATTATTAATATGGGTATATATTTATAAAACAATTTCGTTGTGTTATATGCATTTTTAAATACATACAAAAACACATACATATACACTCATGTCCATAAATTAAGGATAATGAAGTTCAGGCAATGAAAGAGACAAAAGCAAAACAAATTTGACTTATTTGTAAAGTCTATTTATTAAACAAAAGGCAAAGAGCAAAAAAGATGCTATATGATTGACATAATTAATAAAAATTGCGATTTTTACTCCCTTACGCAAATTTAAAAAAAAACCTATTTACAGAAAATAGTATAACATGGTTAGTATGATGGTTAATACGGAGTATGTCTCCCGGACGATGCAATACAAGCGTTACAACGTCTACGCATGCTGAGTATCAGATTATCAATCTGATCTTGGGGAAAATTACACCACTCATCAAGCAATGCCCTCCGAAGTTCCGATAGACAGTTGGGAGGGGGTTGACGAGCTGCAATTCGTCGGCCAAGCATGTCCCACACATGCTCTATTGGATTCAAGTCCGGTGAGTATAGTAAGGGGAACACATCTGACAGGCCTACGAGCATATAGACCAATGTTCCCTGGGCGTCTGTACACGGTCTGCCTTGAAACTGTCGTACCGGTAGCTGAAGAGAGCTGGCGAGACAGGTCTGATACTGTGCTCCGTCTGTTTCTTTTGGCAGTAACTGCCAAATACCGGTCATCATTCGGCTTAGTAACTCGGGGGCGACCTGTGCTGTAACATCTACTCACATTACCATCATGTTTGAATCGTTGCCAAAGCCTGGAGATGACACTCTGGGCGATTCCAAGTTCCTCGGATACTTCCAGCTGGGTACGTCCACATTCCAGTCGTCCGATAATTCTACCACGTAAAAAATCATCTAAATGCTTCCTTTGTGCCATAACTATGCGGTTATTGCACTGAAAGGCTTTTAAAGCGCTTGTGAACAATTTTACTTCTTTGCTACCATTCCTTATATACCCCTTTCATACACTCTCGTCATTGTGACGTACTATCCGCGCCATCTGGTGGTTTCCTGCAATTTGCATATTCTTCTTCAAGATGTGTGTGATAATTCTACAGGTGAAATTTTTATTTCAGAGTTCAATTTCTGTGTGATTCTGAATTATCCTTAATTTATGGACATGAGTGTATATAAAGAACTTTACATATATAGATTAAGGATATATAACACAACATGTTTTCATAAAAAATCTAAGTAAGGATTTTCATTTATAATATTATATAGATGGGCTTAAATCCATTTTAATTTTTAATGAGGGGAAAGAGTCTACTTGTATTTTTTAAAGTTATACTGAATTCAGATAAACTTAGGAATGTATATATGCCCATACATACACATGCACTATAATTAGGTGTGGGTGTGCGTACATATAGTGTATTTATAATATTGATAACTTATTTATTTTAATCTTATTTATTTTAATCTCATTTATTTTAATCTATTTACTTCATCTTTCTGGTACCTCCTTTCTGTCTGATGAATTACATTCTGTAAAAGATTAGAAATACTACTCATGGAGAAATTTGTCCTTATAAAATTTTAACGAATTTATATATGTGTCATTGTTTAACATTTATGATATGTTGTGCGTACATATAATGTATTTATAGTATTGATAACTTATTTATTTTATTATTATTTATTTTAATCTCAATTATTTTAATCTATTTACTTCACCTTTCTGCTACCTGCTTTCTTTCTAATGAATTGCGTTCTGTAAAAGCTTAGCAATACTACTTATGGAGAAATTTGCCCTTATAAAATTTTAAAGAATTTATGTAGGTGTCATTGTTTAACATTTATAATAAGTTGTGCGTACATATAGGGTATTTATAATATTGATAATTTATTTATTTTAATCTTATTTATTTTAATCTCATTTATTTTAATATACAGTCAAACCTGTCTATCTCAAAACCTGCTTATCTCGAAAACCTGTCTATGTGGAATTTTAAAATGTCCCTACATTTTCAATAAAAATTTAACGTATTTTCCAAACCTATCTCAAATTATTTTTTCCCAAACCTGTCTATCTCGAATTTTTGTAAGAAACACAACATTCCAGTTTTGAGCCTTATTGCGGTGACAACCGCACACGTTCCCATTTCCAGGAAATACACTTCTAGTTTTCTCTCTCAGAGGGTTATTTGGTCAGGGACTCGGTAGGAATTGTACTAAAATCGGGTTCTCTGCTCTGGAATAATAAGGGGTCGGGGTTGAGGAGGGGGGAATAGGAGACAAGAGAAATTTCTTTTTGGAAATAGAACTGGTTCTCAGTCTATAGCCTAATGACTAAAGTATCATCTCGCAACTTGCTGTCTCAATTTTAGAGTTAAAAATGGCAGGTGTTAAAAAAAAATTAAATGTTTTAACCATCGAAAAAAAAATGGAAATTCTGTCATTTTTGAATGAAAACCCTTCTGTGAAGAAAAGCGTAGTCGCCGCTAAATTTGGAATTCCTCCAGTACTATTTTACTATCATGAAAAACAAAGATATCGTACAAAAGAACTTCGAAAACGGCTGCAAAACAATGAAAAAGAGCCGTGCATTGAAATAAAACTAAAAGTACTTCAAATTTTCAATCTTTTGTATTGCGTAAAGAAATTTTCTTAGTCTATTTT
This sequence comes from Pardosa pseudoannulata, assembly GCA_032207245.1. Taxonomy (NCBI): domain Eukaryota; kingdom Metazoa; phylum Arthropoda; class Arachnida; order Araneae; family Lycosidae; genus Pardosa; species Pardosa pseudoannulata. Next base: position 57,547,459 of record CM063503.1, read on the forward strand.
TATAAAACCTGTGTATCTCGAAACCTGTTTATCTCGAATTTTTTTATTACTCCCAAGAGATTCGAGATAGACAGGTTTGACTGTATTTACTTCATCTTTCTGGTACCTGTTTTCTTTCTAATGAATTACATTCTGTAAAAGCTTAGGAATACTACTTATCGAGAAATTTGTCCTTATAAAATTTTAACGAATTTATGTAGGTGTCATTGTTTAACATTTACAATACGTTTGTAGTACGCGTTTTAATAACTGTGTATATTGAATAGAAATATTTCCAAGGCAAGAAGGGAATATTTTGTGTATACCTCTAGCTAAGAAAAGAAATAAACACTTACAAATGTACTCAATCTTTAAACGGAAAAAATAATCTCATTTATAATAGCGTGTGATGAAAAAGACGTCAAAGGTGCTTATTTACTTTTCATTAACAGGAAAGAAAGTTTATATGGAAAGAGACTAAGAACGAAAGTGGGAACTCCGATCTTCATCCTTGAGAAAACATTGGACTAGAGAGATCCAAAGAGATCTGAATAGAAGCTGAATCCCTGCGATAACTAAAACTTGAAAAGAATCTTTGGAAAAGTATCAGATTTCCTTTGTTGCGTGCGTGAGAACCTGTCTCTGGGATTAAATTTAATGTTCCACTCGCGGAGAGATAAATGTAATGCACTAGCCTAGCGGGAAAGGCAAGAAACATAAATCTATTTATAAATGATCATAGACATTTAAGAATAAAGCGTCTACATTTCATAAAGGATTATTTCAAGAAGCAGAGACATACGAAGATTTTCCAGTGGATATCGACTCAGTCAAAAGTTTGGAGAAAAAAAAAAACTTCTGTTATTTATTTATCAGCTAAATTCAATAAAGAAGACGGAGATATTAGAAAATATTTTCACAACAAATGAGGATATGCTTTACAAAAGAAAATTTCTTCCCACGTTAGCAGCTAATAATTTGTTTTTGGAAGATAGAGGCTCAATAAAGAGGGTGAGAAAGATAAAGATTTGTTTTGCGTTCTAGAAATATTTCATTCAGTTATTTTAATGGACATGTACTTACGATAGTATTCATATACATTCATATGCAGATTAGAGTCTTATTATAATGATTGCCAAATATACGAGACAGCTTTTGAATAAGATTTTTCACTCCTTCATTTCTGAAGCACATTTAATGAACACAATAAAAATACCCCATCTGTCACTACGATGTATTAAAATATGTCTCATAATTACTTCGAATTAACACTTCGACTGGCAAGTCTAGAAATTTGCGACATTGGGCGCGGTGTATATCAGAGTTGCATTTTTGTTTTATATGATTTCTGTAGATTTTTATTACTTCAAATGGTTGTTTGTTGTTCTTTTTAAGTTCAAATTGGTTGCATTGAAGATTTTATTTCCTTTTAATTTTTTTTCTTTTTTATCTATTAATTTTTACAAACGCTGATACATACTATGGAAAATGTTGTTTTATAAAACATTTTACGAGGAAACTAACGAGGTTTAAAATATAAAAATGACATGGTTTTGCACAAAAATATATAAACCTCTGTAACATAGAAATAACAATGTAAATCAATTACACTCTAATTAGATTCTCAGTTTTAAGATCAGTTTTCAGATGTATATTTGTGGCACAGTATTACATATTGAAAACAAAATATTTAGTGTATTTTATACCTAGCAATATTGTGTCAATATATATATATATATATATATATATATATATATATATATATATATATATATATATATATATATATATATATATATATATATATATATATATATATATATATATATATATATATATATATATATATATATATACATATATATATACATATATATATACATATATATATATACATACATATATATATATACATATATACATATATATATACATATATATATATATACATATATATACATATATATATATATATACATATATATATATATATATATATATATATATATATATATATATATATATATATATATATATATATATATATATATATATATATATATATATATAGCGTCTGTCACACCTTTGCCATTTATTTAACATACTGAAACCATTTGCATATTTTCGTCTTCAGTAGTTGATCTGTAGGTTTGAAGTTTCTTTTGCAAATCATTTAATATCTAATTTTCTTCACTAAATAGAATATTATGGACTCATTTAAGGTCTTTTTTTATTTATCCAAATCTAAAACACGTTTAACAATCATCATGAAAACAAAAATTTGAAAACTTATAGATCTTTATATTACTATAAAGCTTTAAACGACGAACATTAGTGAGGGTTTTTATCACAAAAATATAAAATTTCACTGAAAAACTGAAAAACAAATATTTCTAAACTGTGCTGGTAGCTACTGCATTATAGAGGAGCAGGTGACCAGATGAACATACTGCATTACAGAGGAGCAGGCCAAGACATTACCCTCTCAGAAATATCCGACACCTTCTCTTTTAGGAGGGGGTAACAGAAAATATTTTCCGGGAGGGTAAATTACAAGTATTAATATGTATATCTGACAGATCAGTACGCAGGTTAGAGTGTTAAAATTTTTTAAATAATTTTTACTCTTTAGTGGCTTGAGTGAACTTCCAGATACATTTTCTATATAAACTTCAACCGGATCCTAAGATTAAATACTGTAACTTATTTGAAGTATTAAATTATTAACTTAATTATGTTATTTAAAAAACAATCTAAATATGAAAGATAATTTTGACAAAAGCTCTATTTTTGAATCTTTATTTTCATTAGTTTATTTTAAACATATTAATTCAAATTATAAAAATACGCATTACACATTCCACCCCGGTAATAAATTTAGCTGTATAAAAGCATTTAATGTACAGGCTAGTTAACTAAAAGTGATTTTATTTCCTTTATTATAATTAAAAAATATTTAAGTATTGAAAATGGATCCTCTGCAGTTGATAATTTCAGATGCACACAAAAATAATTCTGCTTAAATTTAATGGTGCTTTATTCTCTTTAAATTCGAACCAGTTTCTTAAGATAAAATATCCCAATTTACTAGATTTGTGATTTTAATTAATTTATTTTTGCTAGGATATAGTTTAAATAAAAATACTTTTAATTTGAATATCAAGCATAATTTTACGAAAAGATATGTTTTTAATCGTTTTACCTATTGCTTTACTTTAAAAATAGTAATCAAATTACTGAAATGTGCATCGAATTTCCCACCCACATAATATTTTTGCACAATATAAAATCATTTAATTTGCATGCAAGATAGCTAAAACTGATAAAAACTTCTTTTTTCCTAATTTCTAACTTGGAAAAAAATTAAAGATTGATATTGGAACCTCTAGAAGTGATACTATAAAATACTAACAAAAGTAATGCTTCATGAATTTCATGCCTTTTTTTCCTAAATTACAACCAGTTTTCTCAGACTAAATACCCTAATTTATTAGATTTGGGCTTTTACTTCTTGCTGAAAAATTGTTTTAATAAAAAATACTTTTAGTCTGTATAAAAGATTATTTTACGAAAATCTCTTTTTAACGCGTTTAAACACAATGATTGAATTATGAAAATATGCATTACATTTCCCACTGATATATTTTTTTAGCGGTGTAAATCATTTAATTTTCAGGCAAGTTAACTATTGATTATGATGTGATTATGATTTCTTTTTATAATTCCTATCTTGCAAAAGTATTTAAAGATTGAAATTGGAACATTTAGCATTGATATTTTTTAACAAAAATAATGCTTTTTTTTTAAATAAAAATAATGCTCTGTAAATTTTACGCTACTTTTTCTTCCTAAATGCAATCGGTTTCCTAACATTTAATTCCATGATTTATTTGATATGTTTTTTTAAAGTTGTTTAAATAAAATTACTTTTACTCAAAACAGCAAAGATAATTTTACGAAAAGCTCTCTTTTTAATGGTTTCACCTAACAGCTTACTTTAAACACATAATCTAATTATGAAAATACATTACTCTTTATAACAATTTTTGTACATTATAAAATTATCTACTGTACAGAAAAATTAACTTAAAATGATTATGAGTTCTTTTTCCTAATTCCTATCATTGAAAAACTATTTAAAGACTAAAGATGGAACCTCCAAAACTAGTGCTTTTAAACAAGAAATACATTTCATAAAACTTTTTACCTAGTATAAATATTTCGGCAGTAAGCTTTTAAATCGCAATTGGAACTGAAAATGAATAAAAATTTGTTATCGCAGAAGAAAAATCCTTCCAAACTTAATGGATATTTCTGAAATTCGAATAGAATAATTTGTCACAAGTGCGCCGGTAATTGTGATGCTCTACCACCCTCTATGTCTGATAACTACGACATGATAATGATTTCCAAATTGTTTCCCTTTCGGAGTAGGGTTTCTTCATAATGACGTTGCTTCTTATAGAATGTATTTCCTGTATATCTTTCGACATATCTTTATTCAGGCATTTCCGAGTTTTAAACACCGTTTCAAAATTATCTTATGATCTGATACTTAGTTTCTTTTAATAGGGTTTTATGGGAAAAAGTAAGCACACAATTCAGTATCCAAATGTGTCTTCAGCTGTAAGTTAAAGCATTTTCGCCCATTCCTTTACAACCCAAAATCTATACTCTGGAACCAGAAATGGATTTGGAAGACTCGAGCCACAGCCTGGATGACCAATGAAACCGATGGTGAAGAGTATACATTTTGTTTAATTCATCAACAACCTCACCCCGTTGCTCAGCAAAGGATGAATCAGTCCAGTCTAGTATTTAGAGTTATCTACTCGTAAATTTCAACTTGTTGAATTTCGACTTCAGCAGTGGAATCTCCTAGAAAAGTATTCCTGCTTGAATCCCGAATGAACCGACGTCGTACAGGTAATCATCCAAACTCTTTTTGCGATGTCTTCTAGAATTTCTCTCCCCCCCTCCCATGAGCATTTAGCCAATACTTTTGCTATTTTTTTTTTAAACTTTGGGGAAAGGAAAGGCAGGAGTAAACTGATGAAGAGAATACTGCTTGTTTAGTTCATCGACCACACCTCGTTACTTAGCTAGCTATAAATTATCTTGTTAAGCGTTTTAAGTCACCTAAGAGTAAATCTCAGATTTTTGGATCTTGACTTGAACAATAGAATCTATTAGAAAAAGGTTCCTCCACAAATCATGGAGCTCAAGAAATATTCAGAACGCTGATGTTGCACAGAGAATCTTCCAAACTATCTTGCTTAGATTTCGAGACCTTCAATCCACATTCACCCGCATTTAGCCAAAACTGTTGCTATATTTTTTTTTTTTGGGGGGGGGTTGGGAAAGGAAAAGGTGGTTGGAAACTGAAACATGTAAAAATAAGTGACAAACTGCAAAATAAAGATAATTTTATTGATTTTTTTTACAATTTAAGTGGGGGTGAATCTCTTTCCCCAAAAATATCCTTCCTTGCTTCGAATGTTTATTTTAGAGCTTTTAACATCCGGTATTCCACAAAAGAAATTTAACGGTTAAAACAGCCTTCATTACCCATCCAAATCTAATTCATAGCCATTAAATTATCGAAAGCATAGGGGAAGGTGCATACACAGAAAATGGTGTATGGTGGTAGAAAATAAAAGTCTCAGAAGGTCTTTTTACATAAGAAGCAGTAGAAGGGGTGAAGGGGCGTCAGATGTTGAAATATTATTTTTATTTTTATTTATTTATTTTTCAGAGCAGTATAATCGGTCTGTTATTCCACTTGTTAAAAATTTCGGAAATCGAATCAATTTTCTGTGTATTATTCTTTTCAAGTCTGATATCCTACTTTTTTTTCCTCATTTATCATTACTGTACAATCAAGGAACATCTTCTATGATGTATTTCCATCCTCAAAATAAAATTTTCATCTGTACTATCTTTAGTTAACTATAAATTATACTTAATACTTTAACTTTACTCTTACATTTATATTTTTAACTTTTTAAACTCATTATATAAATTCAGTAGAAGCGTTTTACGCTTGAAATGAGACACGAACAATGTTAAGAAATCATAATAAAAATTTATTTGGATTGTTAAATGTCTACAGAAAAGAAAATTCTTTTGGATTGGGGATTCCTTTTAGAGGGGGGGAATAAATTTACAACAACATAAAATTAAACCGAATATTTTGATCTCGGAAACTATATATAGAAAAGCGTAGGTGTACTAAAATAAAACTTATATTTATCATTTAAGATTTGTTTAAAGAATAAATTGTTCTAAGAAAATGAAACACCTCTAAGTTTACATTTGACCTTAAAAGTTTTGAGATTTTCTTGGAACTTTTAATTTCTTGGATTCGTGCCAAACATGCAACAGGGTCTTAAAAATTTGCATAAAGTAATATATAGGGCTAATAAAATAAATGTCCAAGTTCTTTTTTTTTTTTTTTTTTTTTTTTTTTAAGCTGTGGAAATCTCAAAATTTCCTCTCTAAATTATTTTAAAATTGAATGCAGTGTCTTACTGAAATTCAAACCAGTCATCTTAATTGTGGATGATATTACCATTTTTTAAAAAAAGGTTTCATTTTAAAAGTACAACTCGATTTTAAATTATTGCATCACAAAATGGGTTCTCCTTGCTATCCAACATTTTTTTTTTGGTTCACTGTATGTGAATGTCTGTGTGCATATATATATATATATATATATATATATATATATATATATATATATATATATATATATATATATATATATATATATATATATATATATATATATATATATATATATATATATATATATATATATATATATATATATATATATATATATATATATATATATATATATATATATATATATATATATATATATATATGTATATATATATATATATATATATATATATATATATATATATATATATGTATGTATATATATATATATGTATATATATATATATATATATATAAATATATATATATATATATATATATATATATATATATATATATATATATATATATATATATATATATTATATATATATATATATATATATATATGTATATATGTATATATATATATATATAATATGTGTGTATATATATATATATATATTTATATGCATATATAAATTCACATATATGTATATATATATATATATTCACATATATTTGAATATATCTGTATGTCTGTGTGCATAATATATATATATATATATATATATATATATATATATATATATATATATATATATATATATATATATATATATAGATATATATATATATATATATATATATATATATACATATATAAATTACATATGTATATATATAAATATATGTAAATCTGGAAATGATGATAGATATTTTGACAGATGCTCCAAAGAAGGAGGTATATAAATATATATATATATATATATTACAATATATACATATATATATATATATATATATATATATATATATATATATATATATATATTACAATATATACATATATATATATATATATATATATATATATATATACTACTGTAAGCAAAAAGTATTTTTCCTTCAGCCTTTCTTGAAGACCCTGTGCTTCCAGCTTCATTATTAATCCTTAAAAGTTTTGAGATTTGTTTCGTTTCTTTAACCTGTTATGACATAATCTGCTCTTTTACATATATTTATGGAAAATCTTTTTATGTTTGTGAATAAGCATAATTTCTATTAAGAATTCCTTACACATTTTCTCCTAAAATGATATATAGCGGAGCATTTTGTTTTTTCAACGACTGGAACAAAATTCGAAAATTAATGAAAATTATTCAGCATTTACGCAAGCAAAACTTCCCTAAAATTTTATTTAACAGTTTAAATGGTATGAGAAATCGGTTTCTGAGCTTAATAATTTGCTTCTTTTGAAAAATTGCATTTTTGCACCAGATAATTATGTTAATTATGCATAATTATCCAATTCATTACATAACTGATAACCCTTTAAAATAATTATATTCCTTTAAAATTACAATCTTTAGGAAAACTCTAGTGTAAGTGTAGAACCGTTTCAGTCCTTAGTGTGTTAGAGTTTAGAAGCATTTCTCATTTTTTTTTCTAGTGCTTTCTTTTTTGCTTATTATAGTCAAATAGGGATTAAAACACGTTATGTAACTAGATATGGCTTTGCTTTACTGAAACTGTTAACATTAATTCTCTTAACCATTCAAAGACCAAATTACATATGAATAGTTTATATCACAATTTGAATATGATATCGTAATCATCTATTTACAGTTTAAGTTCATATAAATGACTCGTAATCTTACTGGGATATTATAACTTTAATGCATCATTTTCAATTATTTGTTTATGTGTTTATTCATGATGTTACACTGTATAAAGGAATTGCATATAAAATTGTCTAATATTTAAAAATTGGCTACATTTAAATAAAGTTCTCCTCTAAAGAATAAAATGTCTATAAGTTTATTTACTACGTAACAACAATGAAAAAACGTAAGAAATAATTAAAAATGAATGACTATAGCAGTTAATAAATTTTTTCTTCTAGTATTTGTTTATTTAAAACATTGGTCTGCTATCGCATCGTCTATTTCTACCCAAATATTATTTTTCTGTAGAATGTACAAATTGTACATTCTACAGAAATATTTCTAATGGTTGCAATTTTTTCTTCTTTTGTAGTATTCTCAGATACTTCTTAACCCCTTAACGTACATTGACGAGTTGGGGTCGTCGTTCATTCATGTGGCATTGTAGACTTTGACGAGTCTAACTCTTTGCCTGCAACTACATTGGTGCTTCACTTGAGCATCGATTGGTTTGTTTACAATGTTCAGGAATCCAAACCTCTCATCTTCTCAACAATACCAGTAACAAAATTGCATCCACAAATCAGAAAAAGCACATTGAAAACAATATTAATACAGCAGTGATCTTGCACGGCAAATGCCATACTAGGCCATATTTGAGACTAATAGACTTCAATATTATGACGAATACGAGAAATAAAATGTTTGAGTCTATTAAAAGTTCATTGAGTCTATACTGAGTTTATATCAATCAAATTTCAAAATAAAGCCCTCTCTTTCTCAGCTACTTCATAACAGTTGAACCAAATTTAATAGTATACTTCGGACGCATTAAATTTCGTTTTATTTATATCTCAAAGGGTTAAAAAGGTTTATTACTACTATAGGGCTAATTAATATCAGATTATGTTATGATGGAATGGTATTATATTTACAATGTGTTATAAATATTTCTCTTTCTTCTAATTTATAGTCAACATAATTAAGACTAATTTTTTTATCTTCAGGAAGATCAATGGTTTTAGATTCCTTTCATTCCACTCTTTTAGGACACGTAATAATGGTCGTTCCATATCAAACTTTTGAAGGAGAGGGGAGTAAGATTTCTCTATTAGAGGTGGGATTTATGTATGAATCTCTCATATATTTACCTTTTCTGTTAGAGAAAACCCTCACGTACCGCATGCAATAGATTTGTCTAGATTCGAACTGTTTAAGAGGCTTGCTGTTTTTGCCTGATCAGAAAATGGCTAAAATACTTAGTAGATCTGACTAATACCAGATTATGTAATGATGATTTGCATTCTGCAACTATATAATTATGATTTATTTCTCTTATTTTTAAACTTTTGAGATGATTTCTATTAGCAAAAAGCTGTAGTTGAAGATTGTTTTTTTAATTCTAGTCGATGTTGGTATTTGGAAAACAGAAGGAGAAATGCATCCATAACGTTTTGAAGAAAAGGGGAGGAAGTTTGTTTCAGTGGAGGTCTAGTTTTAAATGGAGCTATTATTTGTTCCATACTTTGTGTATCGGAAAAACATTTTATCACCTAATCAATTAGTCTGAATTTGACCCATTTAAGATGTTTAGTGTCTTTAAACTGTGGTTAAAGGGGACAAAACACTTAATGGAGTTTAAAACTACTAGGTTATATTACGATAACATTGCATTCTGCTATAGTGTAATATAGATATTTTTTCATTTTTCTAATATCTGCAAATTTAAAACCATTTCCTCATTTCATATTTGAAATTTTTTCCCAATGTGCAGTTCCTATGTGAAGCAGGAGTGAGGTCAGTCTAAATCAAACTCTCTTAAGAGAGTTAGGGAGGTTGCTCCGTTAATGGTCTTATTTAAGTAGGGAGCTCCCATTTATTTTACACTTTTTGTTATAGGAAAACTTCTTTTAACTAACCCAATCGATCTGTCTGGAATCGAAGCATTTGAAAGGTTTAGCGTCTTTTAACTGCTATAACAGTATTCAAAATGCTTAGTTTGCTACTTAATACTTATTTAAGTTTACTAATATTAGATTATGTTATTATGATATAGAAATGTGCTACAGTGTAATACATTTGTTTAAAATCTGATTCTAACGGTTACAAAGTTGAGATTATTCTCTTATCAATGGAATATCTATAGTTACAGTTATTTTTCATCTCACTCGTTGTTGTTCTGGGGAGAATACAAGGATTGATGTCATTGAAAATCAGGCTCGTTTAAGGTGTAAAGGTTGCTGGGATGGATGTCTCATTTAACCCTACAGAAGGCACTTATAAGTACCAATCACTTTAACTCTTTATCTACTGACGGTACATTTAAATACCACTTTAATTAATTAGTAATAACAAATTAAATTTCTCCCCGGGAAGATTATTTCTTGTATATTCTTTAATTAACAATATGGCAAATATATTTATGAAGAAATTTTCAGTAGTTCATAATACTGTAGATAAAGGGTTAAGTACGGGAGCTCCCATTCTTATCACAATTTGTGGGACAAAAACACATCATGCACTTAGCCCAATCGATTTGTATAGATTCGGACAATTTATGGGATTAGGAGCCTTTAACTGCTCACAATAAGAACAAAATATTTAATAGAGCTTAATATCAGATTATATTATGACGATACTGCATTCTTCTACACTGTATCTTTCCCCCCTATTTCTAATGATTAGAAAATTAATATTACTTTCTCATGCGCGGAACATTCATAACTGAAAATAATTTTTATCCCACTCAGTGTTGCTCTCTATGAAACACAAGGAATGGAATCGATCCGTATCAGACTCGTTTCAGCGGACAGCAGTTGCTCCGTTGAAGGTCTAATTTAGGAAGGTGGCTTCTATTTGTTTAGCACTTTGAGTTTTGGGATATCATAATGTACCTGGCTCAATCGATTTGTCTAGATTTGAACCATTTAAGGGACCAGGTGTTTTTACTACTGAGAAAGGGGGCAAAATTGTTAGTAGATCTGATTAATACCAGATGTAATGATTATATTTAAATCCTTCTACCATGTAATTATAGAATTTTTCCTGTTTTTAAGGCGAGCGCAGTTGAGCCTATTTTTCTTTATCTTGGAAAGATCGATGATTGTAGATTTTTAAATCTCACTTGATGTTTCTCTGTGTAGAAATAAGGGAGTAGTCGACCCATTCATTTAATGGAGGTGGCGAAAGGTTGCTTCATTAGAGGTCTCATTTGGTATGGATCATCCATTGGTTTCACACTTTCTAGTACAGGAAAGTGTCATTAAGCATTCTCAATCGATTTATCTAGATTTGAACCATTTAAGGGGCCAGTTGTTTTTACTACTGAGAAAGAGGACAAAATAGTTAGTAGATCTGATTAATACCAGATGTAATGATAATATTTAATTCTTCTACTGTGTAATTATAGAATTTTTTCCTCTTTTTAAGGAGAGCAAAGTTGAGCCTATTTCTCTTGTTCTTGGAAGGATCCAGGATTCTAGATTTTTTTAATCTTACTTGATGTTTCTCTGTGTAGGACATAAGCTACCCACTCATTTAATGGAGGTGGTGAAAGGTTGCTTCATTAGAGGTCTCGTTTGGTATGGATCATCCATTGGTTTCACACTTTCTGTTACAGGAAAGTGACATTGAGCATCCTCAATCGATTTGTCTAGATTCGTACCATTCCAGGGGAGGTCTAGTGACTTTTAACTAAATTAAAAGTGAAAAAATGCTTAGTGGATCTTAATAACATATCATGTTTCATTGATATAGCATAATGTTATTGTGTAATGTAGATGCATGTTTTCCCCTTTCTAATGGCTATAAAGTTGAAATATTCCCTATCTGAAAGGTAGCATGCTGTATATTTTGTTTGTTTGTGTGTGTGTGTGTGTTAAAATGTGACGTAGCTCACCCAATCGATTTGTCTAAATTGAAACTATCGCCATCGATATTAGCAAATGTAATATGTTAACAACATAGGAAATAATAATTCTGTATACAGTAATGACCATAAATAATAATTCCTTAAAAAATATTGAAATTTCGAGAAAATAAAAGAAGCTTAATTTCAGAAGAAGACCATCAAAAAGAAATTTTAAAAAAACCTCATCTGGATACATTCAGTGCATTTTACTTGATGTGCAAATACATGTAAAAGCCTATTATTTTATTATCAAAGATAGCATAGTACACCTTAGCTTCCTATCGAGTCACCTACAAAAATCACCAACCTGAAAAGCTGATAAAGCATAAATTATAAAAAAATATTATTCAAATTTCGAGAAAAAGTATGACTTAAGATTTTGTGTTTTTGTAGGATATTCCTGAAAGGCAATCATTCTGGCAATATACAAATCAGGAATATCAAACGGCTGATAAGATATGTTACAAAAATTGAACTATAAAAAAAGTTACAGAAAATGTTAAAATGATATGAAATCTAATTTAAACATTATTACAACCTACAGATTAGTTTCCATTCAGTAAATAAATGTTCTAGAAAACACAAATGTATTTAATGAAAAGTCCTTTGCCTGTTTTCTCATTTCATGAATGTATTAAAAAGCAGCAATCTACTGAAGAACATGTAACCCCTTTTTCTCAGAGTATAAAAACAATATTGATAAAGTCAATATAGTAGGGGATATTTTTGGGGATTTTGAAGGATTATATGAATTCGTCTAGAACACAAAGCTCCTATATTAATTAAATACTAAAGATATATTAGGGAATAAGCTTCTGTAATTCAGGGACTTTTTCGACTAATTCCTTATAAATGTACACTACGATATGCACAATTTGGCTTCAAGGCACTTCATACCCGATTCACTCAGAGTTGTGTCAAATTTCTTACTGTTTGATTTGTATGCCGATGACATATTATGCTCTCTGATTGAGAATACTGAAGTTCTTATGTATGCAGACGGTCTAGTATTTTGGACATCTAGTCCTAAATATAAATCTAAAGAAAGAGTTGAAAAGTCCCTAAATAGAGTCATGTCAAACATTATACATGCTGTTCTAAAAACAATATGATTGTTGATACACAATAGTTTACCAGACATTTTCTTTATGCCACCAACCTACTTTACTTAAATATATTATATTGCAAAACTATTAACCCATGTATTTAGAATAGTCCTTTAAAACTTTAATGTAATACTGATAAATTTGTCTCTGTATATATAGATAAATGAAAATAGGAGCTTTGTATCGTAGCTCTATATATGAGAGAAAAAATTATTTTGTGAAATTTGTGTAGCTGTTTTATTCTTGTCGCTGAGCGATGGCTGAATGGGTAAGGCACTGTTTTTGAGTAACGAAGTTAGTTGATCCTAATCCCTCTGCTGGCATGGATGTCCGTAGTCGTTCGAAATTCACTTAAAGCAGCAGGCCCTTCTTTCATTTGTCCTCGTGTAGCAGAAAAGTAGACCATACCGGTCCAAATCAAACCAAACCGTTTATTCCTGCCATCACTCATTTTAGCAAGGCACCCTATCTGGTAAATCCCTATCGAAAATAATCTAGTAATGGTTCAATATAATATTTCTAAACTAATATCTTTACCCCAATGCTACCAATTTTATTAAAGCATATGAAATCAGTATTCAGAAGTTTTTAGCTTGAAAACACACATAAATTTATCAACAATCAAATGGTTTTTAAATAGATCTACTCATTCTGATTGATCTACATTAGTCTCCATGTATAAATAAATTTCTATTACAGCAGTTCCATATTTCAAAAGAATTTGTACTCAGTTCTTTTTAGCAATAGAATTGCTCAAGGCAAGCCTGATATAGGACAGTCAATGTTACAATTGTAACAAAAATTTCACTGCTATAAATACATAAATGGTATTTGTAAAGAAAGTAATCAAGGGCTGTTTCCTTGGTAATCATATTTCCAACATATCTTCCCTATTACTAATTATTCTACTAAAGCATACAAAAGAGTATTCAGATCGTGGTACGAAATTCCTATCTATTAGAAATCAAACGGTCTTAAACAGCTCTCGTTCCCATTTCATTAGTATCCGTCTATAAATAAATGCAAATACGAGGTTTGTATCGCAGCTCGATATTTGAAAGTGCCTCGTACTCGTGCCTATCCAGTAATCGAATCGCTCAAGGCCCCCCTGATCTATGAGAGACAATTTTATGAGAAGGGAGACATTTTGTGTAGCTCTTTTATTCCTGCCACCCCTTGCTCTAACAAGGCACCCTACTATCCGGTATCTGCACTTTTACTTCCTGCAGAGTTTTCCCGGAGCGCGAGCTGCTCTCTCTCAGTGAGGGCGATTTTTTTCCGGATCCCCGGATGGCGCAAGAGCACGCGCGCGCGTATATGGTTGTGTACACGTATTTTCTCGGAAATAATCCGTTCTTCGTGGGAAAGCGGAGCGAGTTCTTTGATGTATCTTCTGTCGAACGTGCGGATTAGAACGGGGGGTTTCATCTTCGGAAGTAAATCCTTGGGAACGCGAAGAGTGTACCTGCCAAATCGATTGCTGGCCCCGAATCTATCGCTTTTATCAGCCCCGGCCGCTTGTGGGGACTTCGTTAGGTCCCGGGGATCTAGTCCCCCAACCACTAGATATTTTTAGACGGAGCTGGGGTGTGAAGGAACTGTATGTCATTCGGGCTCCGCTTTCAGAGTCTTGCATAACGCACTGCATTTCAAGAGCACGGGCTCCCGGAAAAGGAGATTGCTTCACTTAAAAAGCAGCAGCTCCTAGGAATTACACGGTAATGCGCAAATACGGTATTTTATTCGTCATGAGTCTCTTTTAATAGCAAATAATAGAATAATCAACCCTTTGTATCTCAACAACAGCAATTTGCAAAAATTTTTCCTCTAATAGTAGAATACATTTTAATAGGTAAAAACAGTTTTAAAAGTTTTAAATATAAAAATATAAATGTATCACCAAATGATATATATACTACAAGCATAAAAGTATATGTTTTTTATAAATATTGTAAACTTGTTTTGCACAACGTTGGCTATGCAGCATAAAATACGGCTAAATATGGTATTTTAATTATGATTAGTCTCTTTTAATCGGAAATAATGCAATTATTATCACTTTGTAACTAACAGCTCTAAATTAAATCTTCAGTGTTAGAATACATCAGTTCTAACATGTAAAAAAATAGTTAATAGTTTTTAAAATATATATTCATTATCAAAGAAATTTACTTTATACAAGCATGAATGTCTGTATTTTTATAAAAAAGAATTCACAAAAGTTATCTATGAATAAATACTTTAAAATTACCTTTGAGAAAAATTTACTTCTAGGGCTTTAACATTTGTTTTCTACAATGATATAAATCCAAAAAATATTTCAGTAATATTAATGTACAGCTGATCAAATGATAAATGAAACTTTGATACGAATATTAAAATTAGTATCACTATTTGATAGGAATTCAAGAAACAAACTGTGCTAGTTGCAGTTAACTACTTAGTAGCAAGAAACAACTATACTATCTTTTAAATCTCAATGTATCAATTATATCAATATATGGTACGTGGCATATCATCAACACAGTTATATAAAAGGTTAATACGTGCAATGCATTAATAATAAATTGTTATCTTATACAATTTCGGATGCACTTAAAACTTTTAATGTTAAACATTTTACCAAAAATTTGGGAATAAAAAATTACTAGAATTAGAAGTAATGATAAACTTTATCTGCAGTTATATAGTATATTCTTATATAACTTATTTCTTAGAGAGACCTTGAATAAATTCAAAAAACATTTATGTAATATTAATGTACAATTGATCAAATGATAAATGAAACTTTCATAGAAAAATTATACTTAGTATCACTATTTGATACAAATTCAAGAAGCAAATTTTATTAGTTGCAATGAAACAGCTTGATAGCAAAAAAACAACACTACTATCTTTTAAAGCAAATTGTATCAATTATATCAATTTTGGAGTACGTTGCATATCACTAACACGGTAATAAAAAGGGTTAATGCATTCAATGCAAGAAGAATAAATAAGTGTTACCGTGCATAGTTTAGAATGAATTTAAAACTTTTAATATGAAATATTTTAGCAAAAATAATTAATAAAAAATCACTAGAATTAAAGGTAATAATAAACTTTAATCTGCAGTATCCATAAAATGATCATATAACTTATTATTAAAAGAGATCTTGAATATTATGCTTGTAAATTTGTTCTTTATTCCCAAATTGCTCATATGCTAAATGACATTTACCCGATAAGTGTAATAAATAGCAACCAAATAAACAGCTCAATTGAAACTTTAAATATACTAAAAACAACCTAAATTACTTAGTTGGTCTTCAAAATCAAAATTAAACATACAAATGGATTCTACTTAAGAAGAAAAACATGTTTGTACATCTTTATTTAAACTTTATATGAATTTGAAATAAAATCTTCTTTTTAATTATGAATAATATAAAAGTTTGTAAATAAGGCCAAGATTATTTTATAAAACACTGCTACAAAAATTCATTTGTGCTGATACAATTATATATAAACTGTCATTTATTTTCAGTAAAAACTATTAATTGTCTTCCTTCTATGAATAATATTTTTTCTAATTTAATAACTATTAGTTAGTTTTTATATCTTGTAGGACATTCTATAGATATTAAAATTTAACAAATATGAAGCACAAAGTTTTGCAAACTTAAGAAAATTACTAAAATTTACTTTAAATTCTTACTGAAGGAAAATTACCCATCTGTAAATAAAGTATGAAAAATAATTTCAAGCTACTGACACTTACAACTATAATTTAAAAAATGCATTTTGTTAAATGTTACTATCCAAGCCAAAATGTTACTATCCAATAAGCATTTAAACACTAAAATATTAAAACCTATTACCCTCTCAGTTTTTTATAAAATAATTTGGATTGCAATTAAAAACTAAAGCTAATTAAAAAGAATATTACCAGCATTTTATCAATTGGTCTGTTATTAAGTAAATGTTTATTGATATTTACGCCTTATGCTTAAACGATTTATTAAATTCCGGTAAGCAATTTGGTCACTGGTTAAAACTGTTTAAATCACTGATATTAAAAGATTTTAATTCTTTCAGTTTCTATAATTTTAGCATTTTACATAGTCTAAGAATTTTAACTTGGTTTTATACTAATTAAAAGAATAGAAGGTTTTTTTGACGGATCAAAAACACATCAATTTCCTCCGGTAAATTCATGCTTAGGAGATATGTTATTTAAGCAAGTACAAAAGGACGGTAGAGGCAGTGAATTGTTCGCTCTCTACGCGTTTTGGCTTAACTCTTTTCTGCCCTCAGAGTAGGATGGGACCCTATATTACATGATAATTATTGCTCATCTGTATAAGTACTATCATCCTTCATAATTTAAGCAAAGTAGACTCTTATGACACTCTGTGATATATGTGCATGTGTTAAATATATTTTAGCAAATAGGTAAGTCCATTTCCTGTACTGAGTTTATAAACTCATAAAGTGTTTGTAATCCTTACATAAAGCTGCCCTTCACCAAGGTGCTTCATCCATTTAGCTAAAATTAGGGGCCGCGGCAACCTGGTTGGTAGAGTGTCAGTCTCGTAACCGAAAGGTGGCGAGTTCTGTCAAATGGTTCTGTCAAATGTTCTGTCCTCGTCTCGGCCAAAGACCGCCATGTTGCTAATGTCAGTTGGGGCCAGTTAAATACCACGTAACTGCAAAGTCCTCCAAGTTCCCATAGCAAATTATACCTCTGGGGGTACTGAATCAGAGAGGAGTGGGTCTTTGGTTTGGATCTAAAATTCTGACTTCCGGATGGTTGAATGAGTTCGACTCTCCCCGTTCTTGTCGTGTGTGTTCGAGCAAAGTCGTAATTTCACCTTAACTGTGCTAATTAACAACAGAAGGCTCTCACCTCTGCCTTAATTTGAAAGAGCAGCTCTCAGTCGGGCTTCGTATGATCAAGTGGCATTAGACCCACCCACTCAGCTAAAATTAAAAATAAAATTCAGAACAAATATAATCAAAAACATTTCTACGGAATTAATAGTTCCCTCTCATTTTGACATTATAGTATGAATGTATTGTCTTTGGCACTGTAAAAACTGAGAGTTTTGCAACCGTGGTTGGACTAGGCATAATTATATTGTCTCTGAAATTTCATGTTTCTTATTTTAAAATTAAGTTATCTAGCAAGTTTAAAAAAACGATAATTTTGTTCATATCAGATGATGAGAAGTTGCATTTAATTTAAATATTTTATCATTAACAGAAAGAAATAGAAGCTGTGTTTTTCAATTCAACTTTTGAGTTTCCTCCAACACAATGACTTATAGCATAGGATACAAAAAATACTATTCCTACATATTAACCTGTACAAACTGAGAGTTTTACAGCCGTGGTTGGACTAGATATGACTATATTGTCTCAGAATTTCAAGTTTCTTACTTTAAAATTAAGTCATGTAGCAAGTTTCAACAAAGGACAATAATTTTGTTCATATCAGATGATGAAAAGTTACATTTCCTTTAAATATTTTATCATAACAGAGTGAAATAGAAGCTGTGTTTTCAATTCAATTTTTGCGTTTACTCCCAGAAAATGACTTGTAGCATACGATCAAAACAATACTATTCCTGCATATTATCCTGTACAAACTGACAGTTTTACAACCGTGGTTGGACTAGACATGATTATATTGTCTAAGAAATTTCAAGTTTCTTACTTTAAAATTAAGTCATGTAGCAAGTTTCAAAAAAGGACTATAATTTTGTTCATATCAGATGCTGAGAGATTACATTTCCCTTAAATATTTTATCATTAACAGAACGAAATAGAAGCTGTGTTCTCAATTCAGCTTTTGCTTTACTCCTCCCACAAAATGACATAGCATACGATCAAAAAAATACAATTCCTGCATATTATCCTGTACAAACTGACAGTTTTACAACCGTGGTTGGACTAGACATGATTATATTGTTTCCGAAATTTGAAGTTTCTTACTTTAAAATTAAGTCATGTAACAAGTTTCAAAAAAGGACTATAATTTTGTTCATATCAGATGCTGAGAGATTACATTTCCCTTAAATATTTTATCTTTAACAGAACGAAATAGAAGCTGTGTTCTCAATTCAAATTTTTGCTTTACTCCTCCCACAAAATGACATAGCATACGATCAAAAAAATACTATTCCTGCATATTATCCTGTACAAACTGACAGTTTTACAACCGTGGTTGGACTAGACATGATTATATTGTCTCCGAAATTTGAAGTTTCTTACTTTAAAATTAAGTCATGTAACAAGTTTAAAAAAAGGACAATAATTTTGTTCATATCAGATGCTGAGAGATTACATTTCCCTTAAATATTTTATCATTAACAGAACGAAATAGAAGCTGTGTTCTCAATTCAACTTTTGCTTTACTCCTCCCACAAAATGACATAGCATACGATCAAAAAAATACTATTCCTGCATATTATCCTGTACAAACTGACCGTTTTACAACCGTGGTTTGACTAGACATGATTATATTGTCTCCGAAATTTCAAGTTTCTTACTTTAAATTTAAGTCATGTAACAAGTTTAAAAAAAAGGACTATAATTTTGTTCATATCAGATGCTGAGAGATTACATTTCCCTTAAATATTTTATCATTAACAGAACGAAATAGAAGCTGTGTTCTCAATTCAGCTTTTGCTTTACTCCTCCCACAAAATGACATAGCATACGATCAAAAAAATACAATTCCTGCATATTATCCTGTACAAACTGACAGTTTTACAACCGTGGTTGGACTAGACATGATTATATTGTCTCCGAAATTTCAAGTTTCTTACTTTAAAATTAATTCATGTAACAAGTTTAAAAAAAGGACAATAATTTTGTTCATATCAGATGCTGAGAGATTACATTTCCCTTAAATATTTTATCTTTAACAGAACGAAATAGAAGCTGTGTTCTCAATTCAAATTTTTGCTTTACTCCTCCCACAAAATGACATAGCATACGATCAAAAAAATACTATTCCTGCATATTATCCTGTACAAACTGACAGTTTTACAACCGTGGTTGGACTAGACATGATTATATTGTTTCCGAAATTTGAAGTTTCTTACTTTAAAATTAAGTCATGTAACAAGTTTCAAAAAAGGACTATAATTTTGTTCATATCAGATGCTGAGAGATTACATTTCCCTTAAATATTTTATCTTTAACAGAACGAAATAGAAGCTGTGTTCTCAATTCAAATTTTTGCTTTACTCCTCCCACAAAATGACATAGCATACGATCAAAAAAATACTATTCCTGCATATTATCCTGTACAAACTGACAGTTTTACAACCGTGGTTGGACTAGACATGATTATATTGTCTCCGAAATTTCAAGTTTCTTACTTTAAAATTAATTCATGTAACAAGTTTAAAAAAAGGACAATAATTTTGTTCATATCAGATGCTGAGAGATTACATTTCCCTTAAATATTTTATCATTAACAGAACGAAATAGAAGCTGTGTTCTCAATTCAGCTTTTGCTTTACTCCTCCCACAAAATGACATAGCATACGATCAAAAAAATACAATTCCTGCATATTATCCTGTACAAACTGACAGTTTTACAACCGTGGTTGGACTAGACATGATTATATTGTCTCCGAAATTTGAAGTTTCTTACTTTAAAATTAAGTCATGTAACAAGTTTCAAGAAAGGACAATAATTTTGTTCATAACAGATGCTGAGAGATTACATTTTCCTTAAATATTTTATCATTAACAGAACGAAATAGAAGCTGTGTTCTCAATTCAACTTTTGCTTTACTCCTCCCACAAAATGACATAGCATACGATCAAAAAAATACTATTCCTGCATATTATCCTGTACAAACTGACAGTTTTACAAACGTGGTTGGACTAGACATGATTATACTGTCTCCGAAATTTCAAGTTTCTTACTTTAAAATTAAGTCATGTAACAAGTTTCAAAAAAGGACAATAATTTTGTTCATATCACATGCTGAGAAGTTACATTTCCTTTAAATATTTTATCATTAACAAAACGAAATAGAAGCTGTGTTTTGAATTCAACTTTTGCTTTACTCCTCCCACAAAATGACATAGCATACGATAAAAAAAATACTATTCCTTCATATTATCCTGTACAAACTGACAGTTTTACAACCGTGGTTGGATTAGACATGATTAAATTGTCTCCGAAATTTTAAGTTTCTTACTTTAAAATTAAGTCATGTAACAAGTTTCAAAAAAGGACAATAATTTTGTTCATATCAGATGCTGAGAAGTTACATTTCCTTTAAATATTTTATCATTAACAAAACGAAACTGTGTTATCAATTTGACTTTTGTGTTTACTCCCACAAGATGACTCATAGCATACGATCCAAAAAGACTACTCCTACATATTATCCGAATAAATATTTAAAACTAATGTTTGAAGTTAATTTCTGTTGTGTGTTTTATAACACTAAGGCCTCAGAGGCCCGGCGCTCGTCCTCGCGGCTAAGTGAATGAAATGAAATAAAATAAATATAGGATATATAATAACTAGGTATGTGTTAAGTGTTGGTAAGTTTAATGTTAATAGGAACTATTAATTTCATCATGGTCTGTAAATTTTTTCCTGTCATTCTATATTACCTTTTTTATTACAAATTGTTAAGTATTGGAAACAAAGGTAATAATCTGTATAAATAAAATCCACTTAAAGCCTTTCTATCGACGTACCCCTTGCTACTAAGAAGTGCCATAACATAAAACTAAGAAAGTATCGGCTGGGCTGGATGTGTATGCGATTAAATGGAACACTACGCTCGCTTAACTCAATCGCTTTCCTTTTTATTCAGATTAAAGGGAAATACGATTGAGTTAGGATAAATGGGATTTGGATTTATTTTGATTTTGGGCATGAAAAGGCAGCCTGATCTTCTTAACATATCATAGTCGTTTATACTCCCTGCTTTGATCTGACCAATTTGTTGTTTTTATTTTATTTTCCTTTTTATACAAATTTCTGATTAAGCAAAATTAACGACTTTGAGTAGTATGCATTGGAAGACAAAATGTCTTGTATGTCAGTTTTCATTCATATCAAAGAATTTGCCTCTGTACTTTAGTTGATATTAAATTATATCAGTCTACGTTTTAATATAATGGACTACTTTAAGAGTCAATATTTTTAAATGTAATTTATCGACATTTTTTAAATTTTTCTAAAATTTAGTTATAAATTTTCCAAAAATACTTAATCACATATATGTATTGTTTGCGTATATAGTTTTTTTAAAAGTTTGACTAGATGAAAAAATTCCGAATCAAAAATTATATGTATAATATAATCTTGCATAAATGTATACATATATCCATTATGCATGATTTGATCTAAAATATTATCTAGTCATTGAAAATTAGTATTTTTTGTAAGAGTAATCATTAGTTTTTGATTAGTAAATAAATAAATATTTAAACAATAATTTTTGCCTACAAAAAATATGAAGAAATTTAATATTTTTAATAAATATTATATTTCTGTAGTTGTTCACGAATTTATGCATTAATAATAAATTTATTATTAAATAAATAACCATAATATGAAGATAGATTCACAACTAACTATCCGATAGCTTAAACATTAAAAATTGAGTAGTAAATCTATCATTGTTTCTTTTACTTAATATAGTTTCTATAAATCATGTCACTGTAAAAGCTTTACGGTTGTTTAGAAAATGTGTTTATCTAACTATTATTTTTATTTAGTAAATAATAACTTTTGTCCTTCAGACGCATTCCTCTGAATAAGTCTTCAAGAACACAGTTTCATGATATAAAAGAATTAATGTATCTCGATTAACAAGTTCTTGTTGAATTAAATCCCTACTTTTAATATTGCTTGTCTTACCTTAAGAAATTAAATGTTAAATGAATATTTCCCATTAAGTTAATTAACATATTTTGAAGATAAATACACTGCTAAATATGCGATAACGTAAGCATTAAAATAGGAGTAGCAAAAGCATTTATATTTTATTCCTTTTTTATGTTTCCCATAACTCTTCTTCATAGAAAAGCTTTACACAGGTTTAGAAATTTTGTTTATATAACCAATGTTTATCGTTTCTAAACATTGCATATCTATTGCTCTTCAAACGCATGTCCCAAAACAAGGTACTCGAGACCACAATTTCGTGATACAACAGAACAAAAGAATCTCGATTAACAAGTGCTTTATCAATCAAAGCACCACTTTTAATATTACTTGCCCTTATCTGTATCATGAGGTTACATAAATACAAAAATTTATGATTTTATCTCTGAAAATATACCGACTTTATAAGTAATTGAAATGTGATTAATTCGTGTATAGAAATAAATATTAAAAAATAAGTTTTGTAATAATGGATTATGTACTACTAAAGAGTTTACCTTCATTAACAAAAATTAAATCTATGAATAGCTTGAAATAGCAATGGTGCATTGCTAGACATCATACTTTAGTTATTGTAAGCTGTATATCGAGTAAATCTTTATCTTCCTAACCCTCTATTTCACCTGAATATTACACGAAACTCCTGAGTTAACAAAAATATCTTGTTTAAAATCCTTTTTTCTTTACCTTGGTCTCACATGGGGCTTCAAATTTGAATTATTGTTCGATAGCATTTGGTAGAATTATACTGAAAAGTTGATACTATTGATTTATTGCAGAAGTGAATTCACAAAGAAAACATATTATTTCTGTTTCATTTTTGTCTCTTTACTACTAATATTTTAAATACCATTTAGGAATATGTGAAGTATAAACATTGTCAATTACATTTATCATCTGTTTTGTTTAATTTTTTTAAATATAAATCCTTCTAAATATATATCCATACTTGAAGGATGCATCTGAATCCTTCAAGATTTTTGTGAGTAATTTATTTTGTATGATCCTATAAAAAAGATAGACTTTTTATATGGGATTTCTTTACAGAAATTTTCTTTACAGGATCATATGGAACAAATTATCTTCTAAATAACACTAGATAACATTTTAATCATGCCAATACACACAAAAATTTAATTTTCATATAAAAAGTGAGCGAGGGGTTTAAAGGTATGGTATGTTACACAATTACATTTTTGTAATTTTTGTGTGCAATATTTATGAAAAAGTTCTATCATGGGACGTATGATTATTTCTTATGTACACAGATATGACGTTGTCTTCACACAAATATTCAATTGGGTTAAAATTATTAAGTTTCCCATTTGAATTTTGACAACTGTTTATTTGAATTGTTTTTTGAAAAACTTCATTAGTTACTTTAGGTTAAAACTATATCGTAGAATCAATCTCACTACGGCAAAGGGTTGTTAGTACTGGAGAGATTGTTTTGTCAAATATACAACTCGGAGACCTTAAGATACTCGAAAACATATGCTAAAATTTAGTAATCCATTTTTAGAAAACTGATAAAAATTGTATAAACGATTATAAAGGGAAGTTACAAACCATTAAAATCTGTATAATAAAAATTTAAGTATAGCTAAATTAAACATATTAAAAAGCCTTTACGATTTTTAATACTATGAAAATGATATACTCCTTTTAAGTCCATTTTATTTTACATTTTGTTAATTTTTAATTTAATTATTAAAATTATGTTTAAATTATGGTTAAAGGATTTCTATGGACATATTTAAATAATATACTGCATTCTAAAAGAGCAACAGGTAATTAAATACCTCTATAAACTACAGTAAATATTTCGTTTACTTACAAACCAGACATCTGTGTTTAAAAGGTGAGTAAATATATTTAAGCATGATTAGTTGGAATCCTTATGAGATAAAATTTACATCAAAGATTTAACATTGATTCTAATTCTAACGTGTCTGAGCAAACAATTTAGTCTGGTATTTGAATCATTTGCAAATGCAATGGAAATGTATCACATAGCTATAAAATATATCTGTCAAACAAAAAAGGAGAATTAAATTTCATTTAAAAAGTCATAATTTTAAAACGTTTGATAATGTATCGTCAATGTTCCTTTATCAACGCATTTATTCCAGTACATTTATATCGTATTTATTGGCTATATTAATACATGATTACTAAAAAAATGAAATGAAGACAATTTAAAAGCTTTTTTGCCTTAGCAACAGTTTGGACCCATATTTTCAAAGTAACAGCTTTTCAAACAAGATAATTTTTAAGGTATCTTGTTTGAAAAGCTGTTTTGGAATAAATTAAGTTACATTTATTCCAAAACAAAACGATTCTATTTCCTACAAGGTATAAAAAATCTTTGTTAAAACCATATTTTAGTCCCAAATATGGAATTCTATTAATATCAAACCTATTTCTATCACCTGTCAATATTTGCGAACTTATTTTTTTACAGCTGTAAAAAAGCCGAAATTAACATTTTATTGAAAGATCATTGATGTAAAATGTTTTATAGTGCAGAAGTAATTTTCTTTTTTTAGCGCTTTTATTAAATCACATTGATATCGAATTTGTTAAATAGCTTAATACTAGTTAACCAGCATGTAGAAAATTAACGAGGTTGCAATATAGAGGTTTCCCTTCCTTAGAAAATGTTTAAACGTATAATTTCAAAGTAACAGCGTTCAGTATTAGGTATTTTATAATATAAGATTCCGATAAATCTCTTTATTTTTCAGTATTTTCAGTTCTTTTTTATTTCTCTTTTCTGACAATCTTATTCATCCCACAGTAAAAGCATTCTATTTCCTACACATTAATATAAATCTTGAATAAAGCAATATTTTAGTCTCAATAATAAATTTTTATTCCTCGTCTGTATTCAGTACCCTATTTATCTTTTAATTTCTCTAATATAATTCCCATAAATAAAATATTTTTATTTTTAAGAATTTTCAGTTCTTTTTTATTTTCCTTTTCCTGAAAATTTTATTTATCTCCCAATAAAAGCATTCTATTTCCCACATATTAATAAAAATCCTGAATAAAGCAATATTTTCGTCTCGATGAATTTCTATCCCTCGTCTACATTCAGTAACCTATTTATCTTTTAATTTCTCTAATATTGAAATTAATTTTGTTATAGTTTTTCAGCACATTAGGTTCATAAATTTCAATATTTTCAAGCTTCAATTGTTTCATCAGAGCCGGTATTCTTTTTGCGGTTTTCCAGTCACCGAATCCCGAACAATTCGAATCTTACCGCAAAAGTTCTCCAGCAGTATATTTATTAAAATAAGGCATAAGTTGCTGGCGACCGTTTAACAAGAAGAACGCTGTCTTCATTATTAAAAGTTCCGATCGGGCCTTGCAAGTAAACGGATCGAGTTTTTGATTACATTTGCAGTAGCAAGACTCTAGTCAATGCGGCGAAATTATGGGTCACCCGATGCAGCCTGTTAGGGCTTGACCTTCAATCCGCCGGAGATAAATGGGTTATTGATTGACTGCGGGCTTCCCTGGATGATCATTAGTGAAAAAACAACAAGAAATGTAGAAAAAGAAACTCGCAGAATGTTGGGGTTCCACCATTTTTTTCATCGATTTTAAAAGGTATTTATTCTTTCTCTATCTGACAGTGACATTATTTAATAAACGACTATCAAAATAGCCCAAATGGCAATTTATGAATTTTAAAAAAGATGAATGCACCCATTACCTGGATTATTTTTCTACTCTTATCTTCAATTCATGTTTTTTTAAGAACTATATTTATCTCAGTTAAACCATTCTATTTACTGCATCTATTTAAAAACCCTTAATAAATACACAATTTAATCTCAATAATGAATTTCTATCTGTCATCAATATTCCGTAACCTGTTTATCTTTTAATTTCTCTAATATTGAAATTAATTTTGTTATAGTTTTTCAGCACATTAGGTTCATAAATTTCAATATTTTCAAGCTTCAATTGTTTCATCAGAGCCGGTATTCTTTTTGCGGTTTTCCAGTCACCGAATCCCGAACAATTCGAATCTTACCACAAAAGTTCTCCAGCACTATATTTATCAAAATAATGCATAAGTTGCTGGCGACCGATTAACAAACAGGAGGCTGTCTTCTTTATTAAAATTTCCGATCGAGTCTTGCAAGTAAACGGATTGAGTTTTTGATTACATTTGCAGTAGCAAGACTCTAGTCAATGCGGCGAAATTATGGGTCACCCGATGCAGCCTGTTAGGGCTTGACCTTCAATCCGCCGGAGATAAATGGGTTATTGATTGACTGCGGGCTTCCCTGGATGATCATTAGTGAAAAAACAGCAAGAAATGTAGAAAAAGAAACTCGCAGAATGTTGGGGTTCCACCATTTTTTTCATCGATTTTAAAAGGTATTTATTCTTTCTCTATCTGACAGTGACATTATTTAATAAACGACTATCAAAATAGCCCAAATGGCAATTTATGAATTTTAAAAAAGATGAATGCACCCATTACCTGGATTATTTTTCTACTCTTATCTTCAATTCATGTTTTTTTAAGAACTATATTTATCTCAGTTAAACCATTCTATTTACTGCATCTATTTAAAAACCCTTAATAAATACAGCAATTTAATCTCAATAATGAATTTCTATCTGTCATCAATATTCCGTAACCTGTTTATCTTTTAATTTCTCTAATATAAATATTAATATTTTAATAATTTTTCCTCACATTAGATTCGGAAATTTCAATATTTTCGAGCGCCAATCTTTTCATTAGAGCCGGAATTCCTTTAGCGGATTTCCAGTCGCTAAATCCCGAACAATTCTTCCAATCCCACCGCAAAAGTGCTCGAGCAGCATATTTATTAAAATAATGCATGAGTTGCTGGTGAACGATTAACACGCAGAAGGCTGTCCTCATTATTAAAAGTTCCGATGGGGCCTTGCAAGTAAACGGATCGAGTTTTTGATTACATTTGCCGTAGCAAGCCTGCAGGCGATGCGGCGAAATTATGGGTCGCCCGATGCAGCCTGTTAGGGCCTGACCTTCAATCCGCCGGATATAAATGGGTTATTGATTGACTGCGGGCTTCCCGGGATGATCATTAGTGAAAAACACCAAGAAATGTAGAAAAAGAAACTCATTATATGTCGGGGTTTCACCATTTTTTCATCGACTTTAAAAGGTGTTCTTTTTGTATCTGACTATGACATTACTTAATAAACGACTGTCCAAGTAGCCTAAATGGCACTTAATGGATTTTAATAAAGATAGATACATCCATTAACTGGAATTTTCCTTTTATTTAATAAATTGACGTAGATATCTAAGAAGTGTTAAGCTGTTTAACGAAGTTCAATTTAAGTGAACTGTCTACAATCTTTTTTGTTTTTTTGTTTGCTTCGTGCTCCTTATAAAACAGAGTTTTAATATCTTAAAAAAGCAAAAGGGTAAATTATTAAATAAAATTGAAATTATTAACTTTTTCTTGATTTATTCACAATTACACTTATGAAGACTTGTGCCGAATCTGTTTCAATAAACTATACAATTAAGATGAATCTAAAACGATTGGTTTATTCGACTTTTATTGACTGAGGCAATACTTAATAAAAGACTATCTAAGTAGCCTAAATGGCATTTAATGGTTTTTTAATAAAGATAAATAGATCCATTAACTGGAATTTCCCTTTTATTTAATAGATTAGCGTAGATATTTAAGATGTATAAAGATAGCGTTTAACAAACTTCAAATTAACGTTACTGCCTGCATGATATTTTTTTAATATATATTTTTAATATGCATTTAAATTTTTGAAAATATAAAAAGGAAAAATATTAAATAAAAATTGAATTGATAAGGTTTTTTAAATATTTGCAATTATAAATGTGAAGACCTGTGGTAAGTCTGTTTCAAAACACTAAAATTTAGAGGAATCTAAAATATATACAAATTTAATTATCTACTATTACCTTACTATTTAATAAATGAGCATCCAAGTTGCCTAAATCACACTTAATGGGTTTTAATAAAGATAAATACAACCATTAACTGCAATGTTTCTGTTATTTCATAGATTGACGCAAATATCTAAGAAGTGGAAAGCAATTGTTTAACAAACTTCAGTTTAACGGCATTTTTGTGATCAATCTTGCATGGTATTTCTTAGATTCTTTTAAAGAATGTGTGTAGGGGGACAAGGCATACTTAAAATGACAGAATTACATCAAAAATATGGAATTTTTTCCTGTTTTGAAATAATCCAGTTAGGTATACGCTTTAATAGGAAACGTGTTTTTATAAAGAGCATAGTTATTTAACTCGAAACTTTTTTACTGTCATACACCTTCATTTTAAACTTTAAAACATATGTCTTAGATTTAAAATTTTTCTACTGAATTAATAATTTTGAAATGTCTTAGGTGCGTTACTTCCATGTATTCCTTATCCAAAATTTTGGAGATGGTCTATTAATGTGTTTGTAATAAAATCAGATATGCAATTTTTTAAAGAATTTTTGAGTTTAACAGTATTTTTGAGATCAATCTTGCATCTTATTTCTTAGATTCTTTTAAAGAACGTGTGTAAAGGAACAAGGCATACTTAAAATGACAGAATATAAAACATTATATAAAAAATATGAAATTTTTTTTCAGTTCTGAAATAATCTAGTTAAGTATACCCTTTAATATGAAAAGTGTTTTTATAAAAAGCATAGTTATTTAGCACGAAACATTTTATTGTCATACACTTTCATTTTGAACTTTAAAAAATGTGTCTTAAATTTAAAATTTTTGTACTGAATTAATAATTTTGAAATGTTTTAGGTGAATTACTTCCATGCATTAATTATTCAAAATGTGGGAAATGTTAACATAACGGAACATAATATAATGGAAACATAACATAATGGAAACATTAATCTGTTTGTAATAAAATCAGGTATGTTTTTTTTAGATAAAATAGTTCTTAAAACATTGTATAACTTGAAATAGATGTGTTGCATAAATAATATTTAACGTAACAAAAAATCAATACCCAGTTTCGTTTTTATATAGATTCTAGAAGTGAAATGAAAAAATAAAAGCAATTGGTTAATATGATGCACACTAAGATTATTTTTAAGGAATATTGTTAGACAATTGATTCTTTATCAAAACATCTTAAATTTTCATTACAAAATTATTTTAATTAGGTTTTAGTGTCTTAATATTTCATGTAACAGTAGTATACGGTTCTCATTATACGAATATAGTTAAAAATTTAAAAAACTGAGGTTCAACATCCCATGTACAATTAAAACGAAACAAAACAGTAAGGAAAAAAATAATAAAATTTGAATTTATATAGATTCTAAAGATAAAATGAACCACTAAAGGCAGTATGTTAGTATTATATGCATTAAGAGCATTTTTAAGGAATATTCTTGGACAACTAATTCGAGTTATAGAGGATTAAACATAGTAAAAGAGCAAAAAAAGAGTTGTTAAAACATTGTATAAATTGAAATAATTGTTTTGCATAAATTACATTTAACGTAAGGGAAAATCAATACCCAGTATCGTTTTTATATAGATTCTAAACGTAAAATAAAAAAATAAAAGCAATTGGTTAGTATGATGTGCCCTAAGAGCAATTTTAAGTAATATTCTTGGACAACTCATCCTTTAATAAATAGACTTGCATTTTAATTACAAATTATTTTAATTAATTTTAGAGTCTAATATGTTTCATGTAACAGCATTATATATTTCCATTATAAAAATACAGTTACAAATTTAAAAAACTGAGATTCAACACACAATATACCATTAAAATTAAACACAATAATAGGGAAGGAAATAATAAAATTTGAATTTATATAGATTCTAAAGATAAAATAAAAAATAAAAGCAATTGGTTAGTATGATCTGAACTAAGAATATTTTAAAGAATATTCATGGGCAACTGATTCTTTATCAAATAGTCTTGTGTTTTAGTTACAAAAATTATTTTAATTAGATTTTAGAATCTTGTATGTTTTACTTAACTGCATTATATATTTCCATTATAAAAATATAGTTACAAATTTAAAAAACTGAGATTCAACATCCCATGTACCCTTAAAATGAAATAAAATAGTATAGAAGAAAATAATAAAATTTGAATTTGTATAGATTCTAAAGATAAAATTATAAAAATAAAAGCAATTGGTTAGTATGATGTGCATTAAGAGCGTTTTTAAGAAATATACTTGGACAACTCATTCTTTAATAAATAGATTTGTATTTAAAAAAAATTTTTATTAGATTTTAGAGTCTTATATGCTTCATATAGCAGCATTATATATTCTCATTAGTTAAACATTTAAAAAAGTGAGATTCAACATCCTGTCTACCCTTAAAATGAAACACAATAATAGGGAAGAAAATAATAAAATTTGAATTAATATAGATTCTAAAGTTAAATAAGAAAATAAAAGCTATTGGTTAGTATGATGTGCACTAAGAATATTTTTAATGAATATTATTGCACAGCTGATTCTTTATCAAATAGTCTTCAATTTTATTTACAAATTATTTTTATTAGATTTTAGAGTCTTTTATGTTTCATGTAACAGTATTATACATTCTCATTAGTTAAACATTTAAAAAAGTGAGATTCAACATCCTGTCTACCCTTAAAATGAAACACAATAATAGGGAAGAAAATAATAAAATTTGAATTTATATAGATTCTAAAGATAAATAAAAAAATAAAAGCTATTGGTTAGTATGATGTGCACTAAGAATATTTTTAATGAATATTATTGCACAGCTGATTCTTTATCAAATAGTCTTCAATTTTATTTACAAATTATTTTTATTAGATTTTAGAGTCTTTTATGTTTCATGTAACAGTATTATACATTCTCATTAGTTAAACATTTAAAAAAGTGAGATTCAACATCCTGTCTACCCTTAAAATGAAACACAATAATAGGGAAGAAAATAATAACATTTGAATTTATATATATTCTAAAGATAAATAAAAAAATAAAAGCTATTGGTTAGTATGATGTGCACTAAGAATATTTTTAATGAATATTATTGAACAACTGATTCTTTATCAAATAGTCTTCAATTTTATTTACAAATTATTTTTATTAGATGTTAGAGTCTTTTATGTTTCATGTAACAGTATTATACATTCTCATTAGTTAAACATTTAAAAAAGTGAGATTCAACATCCTGTCTACCCTTAAAATGAAACACAATAATAGGGAAGAAAATAATAACATTTGAATTTATATATATTCTAAAGATAAATAAAAAAATAAAAGCTATTGGTTAGTATGATGTGCACTAAGAATATTTTTAATGAATATTATTGAACAACTGATTCTTTATCAAATAGTCTTCAATTTTATTTACAAATTATTTTTATTAGATGTTAGAGTCTTTTATGTTTCATGTAACAGTATTATACATTCTCATTAGTTAAACATTTAAAAAAGTGAGATTCAACATCCTGTCTACCCTTAAAATGAAACACAATAATAGGGAAGAAAATAATAAAATTTGAATTTATATAGATTCTAAAGATAAATAAAAAAAATAAAAGCTATTGGTTAGTATGATGTGCACTAAGAATATTTTTAATGAATATTATTGCACAGCTGATTCTTTATCAAATAGTCTTCAATTTTATTTACAAATTATTTTTATTAGATTTTAGAGTCTTTTATGTTTCATGTAACAGTATTATACATTCTCATTAGTTAAACATTTAAAAAAGTGAGATTCAACATCCTGTCTACCCTTAAAATGAAACACAATAATAGGGAAGAAAATAATAACATTTGAATTTATATATATTCTAAAGATAAATAAAAAAATAAAAGCTATTGGTTAGTATGATGTGCACTAAGAATATTTTTAATAAATTGTTGGGCAAATCATTCTTTAGCAAAATAGACTTGCATTTTAATTAAAATTTATTTTTATTAGATGTTAGAGTCTTTTATGTTTCATGTAACAGTATTATACATTCTCATTAGTTAAACATTTAAAAAAGTGAGATACAACGTCCTGTCTACCCTTAAAATGAAACACAATAATAGGGAAGAAAATAATAAAATTTGAATTTATATAGATTCTAAAGATAAATAAAAAAAATAAAAGCTATTGGTTAGTATGATGTGCACTAAGAATATTTTTAATGAATATTATTGGACAGCTGATTCTTTATCAAATAGTCTTCAATTTTATTTACAAATTATTTTTATTAGATGTTAGAGTCTTTTATGTTTCATGTAACAGTATTATACATTCTCATTATAAAAATATAGTTAAACATTTAAAAAAGTGAGATTCAATATCCCGTCTGCCCTTATAATGAAACACAATAATAGGGAAGAAAATAATAAAATTTGAATTTAGATAGATTCTAAAGATAAATTGAAAAATAAAAGTAATTGGTTAGTATGATCTGCACAACGAGCGTTTTTAATTAAAATTGTTGGGCAAATCATTCTTTAGCAAATAGACTTGCATTTTAATTAAAGTTTATTTTTATTAAATTTTATGGTCTACTATGTTTTATGTAACAGCATTATACAGTCTCATTATAAGAATATAGTTAAACATCTAAAAAACTGAGATTCAACATCCCATGTACCCATAAAATGAAAGAAAATAACAACGAAGATAATAATAAAATTTGAATTTGTAAAATCTTTGTCGAGTTATTTACAAAAACAAATTTGAAGATATCTGATGAAATTCTTGTAGAATCCTAAAACTTAAATGAATGAAACTTATATTTATTATTTATAAAGTTTGTTTATTCAACTTTTATTGACTGTGACATTACTTAATACACGCCACTCCAAGTTTCCTAAATGGCACTTAATGCATTTTAATAAAGATAGATACATGCATTAACAGGAATTTTTCTTTTATTTAATAGATTGGCGTAGATACCAAAGAAGTAAAAATCTGCTATACGATAAACTTCATTTTAAGAGTTCTGTTTGCATATTATGAGTTTTTTTCTTCTTTTAAAAAATATATTTTAAAATCTTAATAAGAGATTTGAAAAAAAATTTTCAATTTTACAACTCCTCTTCAACCTCCACTCAAAATACAGTTTTCTCTTTTTTTTTTTGTTGTTTAAATTAATTTTACAATTTACACTAAATCACAAATTTGTGATGAAAATCACACTCAGTTTATTTAATTTGTGATTAAGTGAATGTTTCAGTCTATTTAGTATGAATGTTATGTGTTTCCTTTGTGTTTTCTTTGTTAATTCAATTAGATTTTAAATGTTCAATTTTTGTAAAATTTTTCCTCAAAATGTTGTTTTTGTTTAGTAATTTACAATTTTAATAAGGAAGGATTGGGATGAATTTGTATCAAAACAGTATAAAAACACCATAATAAGCAAGAAGTAAGAACTGCAGTTTAACATTACTGCTTGCACATTACTTTTTGTATCTTCTTTTTAAAAAAGTTTTAAAGTCTAAAATAATAAAAGTTAAAAATTTTAAATAAAAATTGAATTCATAATTTTTTTAATCATTTACAGTTATAAAAAGGAAGGATTATGGTGAATTTGTATCAAAACACTATAAAAAACCGTAATAAGGAAGCAGTAAAAACTGCAGTTTAACATTACTGCTTGCACATTACTTGCTTTATAATAAGGAAGAATGTGAAAAGAGTTTTTTCTTCTTTTAAAAAATATATTTTAAAATCTAAAAAAATAAAAGGGAAAAAAAACTAAATAAAAATTGGATTCATGACCCTTTTATAGTAATTTACAATTTTAATAAGGAAGGATTGGGATGAATTTGTATCAAAACAGTATAAAAACACCATAATAAGCAAGAAGTAAGAACTGCAGTTTAACATTACTGCTTGCACATTACTTTTTGTATCTTCTTTTTAAAAAAGTTTTAAAGTCTAAAATAATAAAAGTTAAAAATTTTAAATAAAAATTGAATTCATAATTTTTTTAATCATTTACAGTTATAAAAAGGAAGGATTATGGTGAATTTGTATCAAAACACTATAAAAAACCATAATAAGGAAGCAGTAAAAACTGCAGTTTAACATTACTGCTTGCACATTACTTGCTTTATAATAAGGAAGAATGTGAAAAGAGTTTTTTTCTTCTTTTAAAAAATATATTTTAAAATCTAAAAAAATAAAAGGGAAAAAAAACTAAATAAAAATTGGATTCATGACCCTTTTATAGTAATTTACAATTTTAATAAGGAAGGATTGGGATGAATTTGTATCAAAACAGTATAAAAACACCATAATAAGCAAGAAGTAAGAACTGCAGTTTAACATTACTGCTTGCACATTACTTTTTGTATCTTCTTTTTAAAAAAGTTTTAAAGTCTAAAATAATAAAAGTTAAAAATTTTAAATAAAAATTGAATTCATAATTTTTTTAATCATTTACAGTTATAAAAAGGAAGGATTATGGTGAATTTGTATCAAAACACTATAAAAAACCGTAATAAGGAAGCAGTAAAAACTGCAGTTTAACATTACTGCTTGCACATTACTTGCTTTATATTCTTTTAAAATATTTTAAAGTCTAAAAAAATAAAGAAAAAAAATATAAAATAAAAATTATGTTCAAATTGTTTTAATCGTTTACAGTTATAAGCATTAAGGATTATGGTGAATTTGTATCGAAACACTATAAAAAACCATAATAAGAAAGCAGCAAAAACTGCAGTGTAACATTACTGCTTGCATATTACGTGCTTTACCTTCTTTTAAAAAAGTTTTAAAGTCTAAAAAAATAAAAGGAAAAATATTAAATAAAAATTGAATTCATAATTTTTTTAATAATTTGCAGTTGTAAAAAGG
This sequence comes from Pardosa pseudoannulata, assembly GCA_032207245.1. NCBI lineage: Eukaryota > Metazoa > Arthropoda > Arachnida > Araneae > Lycosidae > Pardosa > Pardosa pseudoannulata. Next base: position 57,583,550 of record CM063503.1, read on the forward strand.
AAGAATTATGATAAATTTGTATCAAAATAAATTCACCGCAGTCTTGCAAAATCCTGTAAATTTCATAAGAATCTAAATATATTGGTTTATTAACACGGTAATAAGATAACACAAATGTATTCAAATAAATTATAAAGGATCGAAGTATTATTCTAATTTTTTAATATAAGCATAAAAAATTTGATATTAATAACTTCACTATTTCAAAAATTTACGTATATAATTTCTTTTATATGTGTTTTCCAAGGCCTTATCCCATATTAACATGTATGTGTTGAAAAAGAAGCAGATTCAATTTAGGATTCCTTTTCCCATTGAAGAATACGCCAATTTCTTGTACGATAGATAAATATTTTAAATTGAGCAAAGTTTTTATCATAAATCAACTTCAGCTAAAAAAAAATCAGTTGAAAATGTTTTCGATGTAACAAAAGAAATCTGCACATTTTTCACCAATAAAAGGAGTTATAAATTAACACGTACATGTTGACGTGTTATAAGGCCTTAAACCTTTTCTTCAGACCCGCGGTAGCTCAGTCGGCAAAGGCAACGCTCTCGTAACTGGAGGGATGCGGGTTCGCAGCCCGAGTCTGCCTAAGATCCTTCGTGTTCGTTAAAGGTGACTGAGGTATGTAAACTATGTTCGTCGTCACAAAGCCCTCCAAGTTTTCAATAAATTTCTCTGGGGGTGTCAGGCCAAGCCTGTGGGTCTTCTGTTTGATCCCTGCTTCTAAATTTCGAAAATTTCACCCTTGCTGTGCTCGTTAAAACGAAAGGCGAACACTTTGCCTTAATCTGACATTACACTTGCTCTGAATACACTAAGTATGACTGAGAAATATATATATATTATATATATATATATATATATATATATATATATATATATATATATATATTATATTGTTTAGATGTATAATTATATTTATTTATATGATATGTATATATGTAGGATATGTATGTATATATATATATATTTATATATATATCTATATATATATATAGAATATATATATATATATAAAACCTGCCTTTGTTATATATGAATATGAGACGCCATATATAGAGTATATATGAGATTTAAAATAAATACTTGCATATATATATATATATATATATATTTAGTATGTCATATATATATATATATATATATATATATATATATATATATATATATATATATATATATATATATTTGGGTAGCGTAGAAAGATTAACAGTAGCATTAATAACAATAGCAAGATTTCCAGCGTTTTAGTGTTGAATTATTAGTTGTGTACAAAAAAGTGACTGTCATTGTCCACAGAAACATTCCCGTATTTAAAAGCTTTATAAATGTATGTTGCTCAAAATTTCATTCTTCGAGTAGTGTCAACGTTGTAGTTCATGAAAGTTATGTGAATTTTGTTCATTTAATCCATATTTATGTAATTATTCACTAAAAAATACATTACATTGGAATTTTTTATTTTTAATTATATTTCATATTATTTATTCGGTTAAATATTAATACAAATACTTAGATATTAATACATCTTATTTTTTTTAAATAATATTATTAATACAATGTATTTCCAAACTAGAAATACATGTTTTCCTTTTATAGCAGCTGTTCCATGTCTAGAGATTAAATAAAACTTATCACTGTAAAGAAATTTTTCCATGAAAGAAAGTATGATGAAATATATTTTGAAAATTTAATTCAGTACAAGAGGTTTTCCTCCAAGAATTTGAGTATTTAATAAAATTATTTAAATTTCTTAAATTTTGTCTGCTTCAAAATGCCAGACATGTATTGACCGTAAAAATTTAATTTTTATTCTGATACATGAATACATATTTATACATTAAAAGATTTTAAAATTTCATATGTTGTATAAAAAGTAAAGTGTTACACTTATGTTTAGTATTTTAAACTGTCTATAAATGATTACGTATAAGACAGTGTTTTTATGATGATATGGTACATTGTAACTGTGGACATTGCCTAATTTTTAGTACTATGTATGGCTCAGTCATACATAGTTTGACCAAGTGGCATCAAAAACAACAACCTTTTCTTCATATTTGTTCTTTGTTGAGTTTCATACTTTGAAAATACTGAAGGTTTTATTGTATTTAATACATAAGATTTATTTTTTACGGTATGTATTTTTTACGGTACGTTATAATGGTGCATGGAATGAGTAAAATATTGCTTATTTATTTGTTTTACAACTATGTAACAAGAAACTGTCGAATTTCATTATTTACACTATTAATGTCAATTAAAATATTATAAAACAGACTTTTATACGTATTCGAAAGTTCAATAACAAGCTTAAAGTGTTTTATAAACCTTGTTGAGTTGCATGGTTTAAAAATACTCAAACTTTTTTTGTATTTAATACATAAGATTAAACAATTTATACGAGTGTTTTTTACCGTACATTATAATGCTATGCTTGGAATCAGTAAAATATTGTTTAGTTTTTTTTCTTTTACAGCTATGTAACAAGAAACTGTCGAATTACATTGCTTGTCCTGTTAATGTCAATTAAAGTTTTAGAAAATAGACTTTTATACATATTTGAAAGTTCAATAACAAGCTTAAAGTGTTTTTTTTTAAACCTTGTTGAGTTGCATGGTTTAAAAATACTCAAACTTTTTTTGTATTTAATATATAAGATTAAACAATTTATACGAGTATTTTTACGGTACATTATAATGCTATGCTTGGAATGAGTAAAATATTGTTTAGTTTTTTTTCTTTTACTGCTATGTAACAAGAAACTGTCGAAATTGCATTGCTTGTCCTGTTAATGTCAATTAAAGTTTTAGAAAACAGACTTATATGCATATATGAAAGTTCAATAACAAACTTAAAGTGTTTTAATAAACCTCGTTGAGTTGCATGGTTTAAAAATACTCAAACTTTTTTTGTATTTAATATATAAATTAAACAATTTATACGAGTATTTTATTCGGTACATTATAATGTTATGCTTGGAATGAGTAAAATGTTGCTTAATTATTTTTCTTTTACAATTATATAACATAATAACTATATAATATAATACACAACTATGTAATGTAATATTACAGTTTGCACTGTAAATGCAATAAAAATTAATGAAACAGACTTTTATACATATTTGAAAGCTTAATAACAAACTTACTTAGTGTTTTTATAAGCCTTAAAAAAGCAAAAAAAAATTAATTTAGAAAATTCTTAATTTTAACTAAAATTTTTTCAGACAGGTGTTATTTTAAGGGATATTTCTTAAATTAGATTCTATAACACAAAACAGTTACAATGTACCATATCATCATAAAAACACTGGCTTATACGTAATCATTTATACACAGTTTAAAATACTAAACATAAGTGTAACACTTTACTTTTTATACAACATATGAAATTTTAAAATCTTTTAATGTATAAATATGTATTTATGTATCAGAATAAAAATTAAATTATAATACAATTTATGCACTAATTTAAGAAATTTAAATAATATTAATACTCAAACTTAAATTACTGAATTAAATTTTAATATATTTAATATATAAAAACTTACTTAAGTTTTTTTAAGCCTTAAAAAGCAAAAAAAAAAATTTAGAAATACATTATTAATATTATTATTTTTAAAATATATTTTTAATATTAGTATTTGTATTAATATTTAAAATAATAATATAAATATAATTAAAAATAAAAATTATGTAATGTATCATTAGTGAATAATTACATAAATATATTAAATAACGAAATACATAAAATTTTAACTACAACGTTACATACTCAAATGAAATTGAAATTTTTAAATCTTTTAAATACGGTATGTTTTGTAAATAAAATAAATTTTTTTGTACACAACTAATAATTCAACACTAAAATGCTGGAAATCTTGCTACTGTTAATAATGCTACTGTTAATCTTGCTACGCTACCCATATATATATATATATATATATATATATATATATATATATATATATATATATATATATATATATATATATATATATATATATATATATATATATATATATATATATATATATATATATATATATATATATATATATATATATATATATATATATATATACATATATATATATATATATATATATATATATATATATATATATATATATATATATATATATATATATATATATATATATATATATATATATATATATATATATATATATATATATATATATATATATATATATATATATATATATATATATATATATATATATAATAATATATATATATCAAGTATTTATATATACATATATTAACATATATATACATATATATTATATATATATATACATATATATATTATATATATATATATTATATATATATATATATATATAGCAAGAAAAATATATATATATATATATGTATGTATACATACATATATATATATATACATACATATATATATATACATACATATATATATATACATACATATATATATATACATACATATATATATATATACATACATACATATATATATACATACATTATATATATACATACATTATATACATATATATACATTATATATACCATATATACAAATATATAAACTTATATAACATACAAATTACTTCGATAACCATATGAACACAAACATTAGTGTGTATATTTCTAGTAAACAATAACTTGGACTTCGATGCGTAATAAAACTAGTAAACTCTAGTAATAAAACTATGATCTATTTCTCTTAGCCGATTCCAAAATAACATGACTATCCATACCTACAAAATGATTCTAACCTATTGATAGTGTTCCTAAAATACAGCACTTTACCATCTAGGGATTAGATGACAATTTACAAAATATAGAAAAGTCTGGAAGTTATCTCTAATAGTAAATCGAAAGATGATTTAAATTGCTGATTGTCATTGCCAGGGAGAATTAATTATTTGAAGTTAATTGCCTGTTGTCTGCTGTCTACTTTTAATTCAACATATCTGTAAAAAATCTTTTCTCACACAAAAAATATTTTGTGTTTGTTCACAAAGAATTTGTTAAACAACTGAAGATTTGGTATTATGTGTCAAATTGGAAGTCGCAAAACATACCCTTCCTATTTCAACATTAAATAAAGCTGTGCAGGGACAAAGTTCACAACAAAATATTTCAATTTTTTATTTATCTATATTGAATAAACTTATATTCTATATTTTATATTGTTTATTTTTTATTTTAACACGTTGACGGACGCTTGAATCTATAGCCGTCAAAGCGAAGTTCTCTATGTGGCATGACGTCAATAGCCGTCCAAAATGAAACGATCGTTTTTAGACACTACGGCTATAGCGGCACAAATGTGCATTTATAGGCGTACAGGTAGAAGTCTAGTGTCATGTTTTGGAAACAGTTTTTTAGGTTGAATTTCGTTTTCCACCTGTTACACGACTTGCAGCTTCAGTACGCACGTGGTTGTAAAGGGAATAGTGCGATTGTGTTTCCTCTTGAATTTATATTTTTGTCATTTGTTTATTTTTGTTTAATTATGAACTAACATTTCGTGTAAAACCCCCATAAGTACTTTTTTGCACTCAAAAAATTGCTTATTTTAGTCATTAAACTTGTCATTTACGTTTTTAAATTTTTGTTGTTAGAGCCACCATCGTCCAATTATTTTGTGTATAGAGTCCGCTGGCACCATGATGGTTATAGCCGTTATTGATTAAATTTCATTCAATGCAATATAAATTATTTATTTGAATAAAAAATTTTAATTTAAACGAATAGTAATATTTTTTTACATTATATTTAAATTCCTTGTATTCACTGTAGAAGCAAAGTCACTGTCTGATTGTTAAAGATGATATATAAAGTACGGAAATTACAATATGCTTATTTACCATTTATTTAGTTTTACTTGTCAGCCATATAAGAAAGTGATTCTACCATATTATGTTCACTGTATTTTAAAAATATATCATAGCCAGATGATACCTTATCAAAGAAATTGAAAGGAAGAGGATTTAAAATAATATCTTTTTGCATGTAAGGATTTACTTTTTATTTTCTCTACAGGGTTCTTTATTTTGAAAAATGTAATTTTTATATAACTTTTACTAAGCAGGAACTTTATGAGCCAAAGAAACTTTAGAAATTAGGCTACTAGTACAGCAGTTAAGTTCTTTAATAGTTATCTTTATAATTATTAACTATAGTCATTTTCTCCCATTTTTCTTCTTTATTTGTATTTATATACAAACAATAGAATCAGATATTGTTAATAATTACCAGACTAAACATATCCAGCTAATTAAAAACACAATATTATGTAACAGCTTAGTTCTAATTTGACCTCTAAGCTGTCCTGGTCTCAGAAATAAATTAGCAGTTTTATTTTCACTACGAAATACTTGTTTTCTTTCTACACGTTAACTCTGTTTTATGCTTTTATAATTTTAGGACATAAAGACATTGTACTATACAAACAACTGTATATTTTTTCAATGTATATAATATGTATGCATACATTTTTATGTAGACGATAAATTTTAATAATTTGGATTTGCTAAAAATAATTCAGTTCCTTAGACCTCACATTGAGTACATCAAGCAGTTAAATATCATTAATTAATTTGTTGTTGCTATAGATCTTTATAACACCAGAAAGGCAAGAAGCTTATCTATTTTTATTAATAGTGTTCCCTATTTCAGAAAAACATAAACAATCTTGTATTTGATTAATAAATGTATGGAGCAATTAAAACTATGATACAACATATGTTATGCTAGATTATAGTCAATACTATACTCAATGATTGAATTATTAAATCAATCACTGAGTGCGCCAAGCAGTTAAATATTATTAATTAATTTGTTGCTACAATTTTACAACACCTGAGAGGTAAGAAGTTTATCTATTTCTATTAATAGTTTTCCCTGTTTCAGAAAAACATAAACAGTCTTGTATTTGATTAATAAATGTATATGGCACAATTAAAATAATGATAAAGAAATATTATGCTAGATTATAGTCAATACTATACACAATGATTGAATTTTTAAATCAATAACTAAGTGCGTCAAGCAATTAAATATCCTTAATTAATTTGTTGCTGCTATAGATCTTTATAATACCAGAGAGGCAAGAAGCTTATCTATTTTTATTTTATTAATAGTTTTCACTGTTTCAGAAAAACTTAAACAAACTTGTATTTGATTAATAAATGTATGGCACAACTAAAACAATGATAAAGAAATATTAGGCTAGATTATAGTCAATACTGTACACAATGATTGAATTATTAAATCAATCACTGAGTGCGTCAAGAAGTTAAATATCATTAATTAATTTGTTGCTGCTATAGATCTTTATAACACCAGAGGGGCAAGAAACTTATGTATTTTTATTAATAGTTTTCCCTGTTTCAGAAAAACATAAACAATCTTGTATTTGATTAATAAATGTATGGCGTAATTAAAACAATGATAAACAAATATTATGCTAGATTATAGTCAATACAATACACAATGATTAAGTTATTAAAATCTAAAGCCTTATATAAATAGCAAGTCTTTTCAGTAATTAAAAAAAATGCAAGATTTCTTCTAAAAATCATTAATCATAAGTGTTAAAAGGCAGGTAATTATTTCTAGAAACCCTTAAGAATTTTAATAAGACTATCGTGTGTTTGTACTATCCTCCGGAGAATATTTAGAAGTCCATATTTTCCCAGAGGGGCCTGACAAACAACTGATGAAGAATTAGTTGTTATTGATACTGACGTTTATAAATCATTAAAAATTAGGTTTAAGTAGGGCAGTATAAAGAATGATGTTGAGGCACGGGAACGAACATTTCAGCAATGCTTTAATGTGGAGAATAAAAGCATGAGTTGAGACCTAGTTTAATACATTGTTGCTCTTACAACGAAGTAACTTTCATTGATTTAGTAGGTATAAATTTATGATGGATAAAATCTCTTATCAAGATATATTGCTCTTAGGAGTTTATGTAATGATTTTAGTGACTTTAAAATTAATTATAACGGAAATTTTGATGAAACAAATGTCTTCACACTTAGTAATATATTAAGTCAAGGAAAATTTCACAAACATTCATGACTTACCTAGGAACTTCAAGGTGCTACTTAACGGTATGTTAAATAAAGTCTTAGTTTGCGGTCTAAATTGCTTGATTTTTGAACTGATCATTTTGTATCTTAACGTAACTATATTTCTTATTAATAAGGACACATTATTAATGAATTTAAACAAAATATTGAATACAATGCACCAACATGAACACAAATGTAATAGTTCTTGTAAACAAAAATAATAATTTACACTAAGAGAATATACAATTTTTCTGATACTAAATATCTATCAATTTCTATATTGTATACTGTGTTATAAAATTTATTGTATCAATAAATCATGGTAGAGGTATTTTTGGTATTAAACTGACCTTATTCCGTAACTTTCATGGAGTTATGTATCAAATCATATAAACTATATTCTATACAGTTCAAATACTATTCGATAGTCTAAATATTACATTACTCGTATACTGAAAATCAGATTATTTTTAAAATATTGAAAACTCTTTTGATTTCGCAAAACTGAAATATTTGAGTCATTTTCTTATTTTTTTCTTAATGTTAGTTTTGTTAATGCCTTCCATTTAAGGATATTTCTGAGTATGAAATCTATAAATTAATATAATAATATAGAATTTTTTTATGTTAATAAATCACGGTAAACGCATTTTGAATATAAAGGCTCTACATCAGTAGTTGTAAAGAAATCTTGCATCAGTATTACACAAATAGGAAGTTAGATAAATTTCCAAAAATTAAAAGCTTTTTTTTTTCAGAGAATAAAACACGAGACGATTTACCTTTGCTGATATTGTTTGGTTTATAGTACTACGGTGTACTTTTTTGCTACGCGAGGGTTAATGAGACCAGAAACTATTAAATAACTTACTATTATCATTTCGACCACTTGGAGTTCATAGCCGCCTGAGTCAAGAAGGTTGAAACCGACTTGTTCATTAACACTAGAACTGTATTATTTGGTCTGCCAGGAATGTCGATTCGCACACACACACACACACAAGTAAAGAGATAACATGAAGATCGATTTCTGGCAGTAAATGTCCTTAGTTATAGGAATTCTACTGCTAACCATTTAAATTCAGACTTTATGAAAAAAACCACCACTGAAATTGTTATATCTTGGGTATTATGAAGGGTATGTGTTACCAAGGGTATCCTATTATCAAGGGTATGTATTACATTGTCTTCACAAGAGTGAAGGCTAGATTTAATTGGTGCAAAGATCATCAGAGCTGCAGTAATCATCAGTGGTCCCATGTTCTCTTTACTGGGGATTGAAGGTTTAGTTTTAAAGAAGACTCTAAGCGTTTTTGCTTGTTTTGGGTGTCAGGAACACGAAATTATCCCCAAAAAATTATATAGCGTTACTGCTTGAGTACTTTAGGTGTAATGGAATAGACCTGAATAATAACCGATGGACGTACAGTCTACCAAAAAACTTACAGAACATACTGACCACTTCGCTCCCTGACAAATGTTTTAATTTAAAGCCAAAATAATTAAATATTTTACACCTTTAGAAAATACCTCAAATCGGCTTCAAATATAATTTTACGAATATCAAGCAAAAAAAACTGTGAAATCAGTTTTTGAACCTGTTTAAGAATCAAAATGGTTTCTTAACACTGATGCAAATCTAGACAAACAGGAGCTGCATTCGACCTCAAAATATAGCAAATGGAGTAACATATATATATATATATATATATATATATATATATATATATATATATATATATATATATATATATATATATATATATATATATATATATATATATATATATATATATATATATATATATATATATATATATATAAATATATATATATATATATATATATATATATATATATATATTTATATATATATATATATATATATATATATATATATATATGTGTCATATAGATATATATATATATATATGTAAGTATTTACATATATATATATATATATATATATATATATATATATATATATATATATTTTGTGTGTGTGTGTGTGTGTGTTCGATATATATATTGTTTTACAATTATATCTAAAATCTCATATATATAAAAAAATATTCTGATTCTGAAATATTATATGTCTGATAGTGAAATGTAAAAATATTTTATTATCAAATTCTTGGAATGAACCCTTGACTGTAAAATATATATTATATGACTGTAAATTATAAAACCAATAAATATTTTATATAGAAAGTTTTCCAGTATTAATAAATACGTATCCATTTTATATTTTCTCAACCTTTTCAAATAATAACCCTATAATTCAAACCAGAATGTCTTGCAATGGGGATTTTCTCAAACACAGTTACTTGGGATATAACTGCATATGTTCTAGCTTAAAAATAACTTAACGGAGGAAATAAGAATGTTATACTTTTAACATATATAATCTTAAAAATCTGATTTCCTCTAACATATATTTATTCTTATAAAATCGAGACATAATAAATGCATAAAGCATTTCGGCTTTCGTGTATTTTTTCATTAGAAAACAAAAATTGAAATTGAATTATTAGTTTCTATTCTAATATTGCTATTGTTATTTTAAGAAATCTTGTTTTATTATTTAGAAGGAAACATTCTTTGAATTTTACACTAAAGAAAACTTACCAGTTTCCATTCAAGAAAGCAATTTTTGTATAAATCAGTCTTTTTTTTTTAATCAAATGTGTATCGAACAACTTTAGCATTGCTTTGGGGGAAAATCAAATTTATATTTATATCATAAACATATTTTTTAAATTAATATAATTTTGCATTTATTCTTTGAATAAATTCAGATATTTCATTTTCATATACACAAAAAGGAAATCTGCAGATGTAGACCAATAAAATGCCAAATTGTAGCTGTAGTATACTTCTTAAAACTTAATGCTTAAAAATTACTTAAAAAAATAAAAACTGACGAAAAAATGAAATCAATACAACAAAAATATTATTGAATAAGAAAGCTTTAACGTTATCTACTAATCTTGCAAAATAAAACTTTGAAAGCTCTAAAAGCTTCATTTCTTTCTTTTTATAAAAAAATATTTATTTTCCCAAATCACCTAATTTTCGATTCCTATTTTGCACTTTTGCTTATTCTACTTTATACTTGTGTTTCCATGTTTTCTTTTAAATACATTATTTTAAAGTGACAATGCAGGAACAAAGAAAGAAAGATGGATTACAAATTATATATTGTGTGAGGTTTTACCTAAAAATTAAATTTCTTTGCGGAACAGCCCCTAGGGGACCAGGGCCTACGGTGCCAATCTCCGTTTAGGTGACTAAGGGCCCTGGAGTGTGAATCATATGTTCCGGTTAGGTGGTCAATCTTACACGGAACCTCCAGTATTTAGTTCCCAAGCACGTTTGGTCCTCAGTTCATCTACCCACTGAAGGGATAAAAGGCGGAGTCAACCTTGCCCGGCCCGGGGATCAAACTTCGGACCTGTATCGCCTAATTTTCGATTCCCATTTTGCACTTTTGCTTATTCTGCTTTATACTTGCGTTTCCAAGTTTTCTTTTGAATCCATTATTTTACAGTGACAATGCTTTTCAATCTGAGGAACAAAAAAGAAAGATGGATTACAAATTATATTTTCTGTGAGGTTTTACCTTAATAAAATATATTTGCAGCATATTGATTAATTTTTACAAATTATAATGTCTTAGGACAAAAAAACTGTATTCATATTCATAACCTGTTTAAGAGTATTTGCTTTGTTAGGACCTATACGTCTTTAGGCAAAGAACAAGCGTTTGATACACTTATTTATTTCTTTTCTATATATTTGATAAAATTCAAAGCAATTTCAGTAGTTTTTAGTATGGATTATTAAATTATTCATACTTTTGAGTTAATACATCTAATCTATGAACATAAATACAAAATAGTAGATTCTTCATATAAATTATACTTCTGGCATTAAAAATAAATCCTTCAAACGAAGTCTTTTAAAATAGAAAACGCCTTTAAGAACCATGAAATACAAGTATTTCATAATAATTTCAATTTCAGCAACATTCGTTTTAAATACTGAATGCAAATAATAAATTCTTTTATTTCATTGCATGAAACTAGATAAAAAATGAAATTGACAAATTCAATTCGCTGTTATATTTGAATACTTCACTCTGAACTATTAATAGAATAACCATTAAAAATAACTGGTCTGTTTATAGGTTTGGAGCTGTAAGATATGTTAATGCATTATTGCAAAATAAACAGTTTGTGTAGATTAAAAAACGGACAGACTTTTTCCATTTTCTCTTTCATTCCATCATTTTTTATTTATAGCATGTTCTCAAAAAGCTATTCTAAAACTCTCTAATTATAGGAATGAGTATATTTATAAATTTAGGAAATAGTACGTTTTGAGATTTAAATTCTTCCTCACAACAGAATGTTTAGAATCAGTCTAAAATAAAATGTTCTGATCGTTTTAAAATGAATTTTTACTAGTCCTTCATAAACTCTCAAACTTAAAAAAAATTTACTTTTGTCATTTTAGGCACTAGATTTTTTTTAAACAACTGAAAAAACACAGCAAAGGAAAAAAAATAAAACTAACTTTCCCGCAAGCTAACTTTGGAAATTTTTACAGTAGAAACTGAATATTTATGTCAATCTAAACATCTTCTTCATTATCTAAAGCTAAAACTTTAGAGCCATTTAGTATTTTAAAAGTAAAAGTATCTATTATAAACAGTGAAAGAATTATTTTTTTAAAAAAATTATTATTTATCATACAATAAAATTAAATTCGTGGCTTGTATTAACTTAACTGGGGTTCATCGAATAAAAAAAAGTTAGCTTTTATTTGACATGATAAATTAGTTTCTAATTTACATATTACAATAGTTTTTTTTTGTGAATTTTCTATTTTTTAGTCGGTGTATATATTTATTTTTCTTAAAAATATGTTGTACCATATAACAAAATTAAATAGTGTGTAGAAAGTTAGTTGCACATTAATTATCAACGTATATTTCCTATTTTGTAGAGAGCAGAACCTTTATTTTTATTGAGTAAAATTTTTCCTTGTATATTTCTAATTTACATATTACTTTACTTTTGATGGATTTTCTATTTTTTACTCGGTGTATATATTTATTTTTCTTAAAAATATGTTGTACCATATAACAAAATTAAATAGTGTGTAGAAAGTTAGTTGCACATTAATTATCAAAGAATATTTCCTATTTTTTAGATAGCAGAACCTTTATTTTTATGGAGTAAAAGTTTGCCTTGTATATTTCTAATTTACATATTACATTACTTTTGATGGATTTTCTATTTTTTACTCGGTGTATATATTTATTTTTCTTAAAAAATATGTTGTACCATATAACAAAATTAAATAGTGTGTAGAAAGTTAGTTGCACATTAATTATCAAAGAATATTTCCTATTTTTTAGATAGCAGAACCTTTATTTTTATGGAGTAAAAGTTTTCCTTGTATATTTCTAATTTACATATTACATTACTTTTGATGGATTTTCTATTTTTTACTCGGTGTATATATTTATTTTTCTTAAAAATATGTTGTACCATATAACAAAATTAAATAGTGTGTAGAAAGTTAGTTGCACATTAATTATCAAAGAATATTTCCTATTTTTTAGATAGCAGAACCTTTATTTTTATGGAGTAAAAGTTTGCCTTGTATATTTCTAATTTACATATTACATTACTTTTGATGGATTTTCTATTTTTTACTCGGTGTATATATTTATTTTTCTTAAAAATATGTTGTACCATATAACAAAATTAAATAGTGTGTAGAAAGTTAGTTGCACATTAATTATCAAAGAATATTTCCTATTTTTTAGATAGCAGAACCTTTATTTTTATGGAGTAAAAGTTTGCCTTGTATATTTCTAATTTACATATTACATTACTTTTGATGGATTTTCTATTTTTTACTCGGTGTATATATTTATTTTTCTTAAAAATATGTTGTACCATATAACAAAATTAAATAGTGTGTAGAAAGTTAGTTGCACATTAATTATCAAAGAATATTTCCTATTTTTTAGATAGCAGAACCTTTATTTTTATGGAGTAAAAGTTTGCCTTGTATATTTCTAATTTACATATTACATTACTTTTGATGGATTTTCTATTTTTTACTCGGTATATATATTTATTTTTCTTAAAAATATGTTGTACCATATAACAAAATTAAATAGTGTATAGAAAGTTAGTTGCACATTAATTATCAAAGAATATTTCCTATTTTTTAGATAGCAGAACCTTTATTTTTATGGAGTAAAAGTTTGCCTTGTATATTCCTAATTTACATATTACATTACTTTTGATGGATTTTCTATTTTTTACTAGGTATATATATTTATTGTTCTAAAAAATATGTTGTAGCATATAGCAAAATTAAATAGTTTGTAGAAAGTTAGTTGCACATTAATTATCAAAGTATATTTCCTATTTTTTAGAGAGCAGAACATTTATTTTTATTGAGTAAAAGTTTGCCTTGTATATTTCTAATTTACATATTACATTACTTTTGATGGATTTTCTATTTTTTACTCGGTGTATATATTTATTTTTCTTAAAAATATGCTGTACCATATAACAAAATTAAAATAGTGTAGAAAGTTAGTTGCACATTAATTATCAAAGTATATTTCCTATTTTTTAGAGAGCGGAACATTTATTTTTATTGAATAAAATTTTTTCCTTGTATAGTGAAAACTTTATAGATAGAAAGGTTCTGTGTCCCTTAAAAATAATTATATGATATAATTATTTATGTCTTCAAAGTATATTGTGTCTTCATTAAAAATGTAAATTACTTAAAAACGATTTATTTTGTGCATTAGAATACGTTATAAAAAAACAAAGCTTTATGCATAAATATGAATAATTAACATATAGAATTGCAAACAGAAAAAGTACATCAAACAGCTGTTTTAAATATTTATGTATTTCTGTCTCGATGTTATAAAGCAAATAACTCCCTGCTCGATCTGAAGTATGGGTAGTCTGAAGCAAATAAATAAAATTGCCATACAAATAAACATTGTCATGAATATCAGTCTTGTATGAGGGAGCATAAAAGTAACCAAGCTGAGTTTGAATCTAGTTATACTAAACAAAATTATATAATTGATTACAAATTTATGTTATTCATCTAATAATTCAGACTCCTAGTAAGAATGTTATGATTAAAATTTATAAAAATAATTAAAAATGGATGCAGTAAAACATGTACTTTCTTATATAAAAAACAAAATTTAAAAAAATTACTTCTAATACTACAGTGTTTATTTGTATAACACTGATTTTTGGTAAAATATCATCTTTTCCTTTTTTTCCCCAGCAGGCCAACACTAACCTCAATTTTGTATTGAAATAGTTACATAATAGTATATCTAATGTAATGTCAAGCTGGTTCGTTAAACTACTTCACAAGTCATACAATATATTCAGCAAGTATTTACTGAATTTGTTAAAGATAATATTAATGTTATTTAGAAATAATGTACTAAAAACTATTTTTCATGTATCATAATACATTTGCTATCATGTACTTCAATTTAAAGTTTGAGACTTTTCGATAGGTGATGTATACTGAAGTTTACTTTTATAAACTTAGTTACATCCTTAATGTAGAACGTTTTACAATTAATGTAGAGGATTTTCCAATTAAAACAGTTCTTTACACTTGTTTTTTTTTACGAATCAAATATATTTTTCGATAGGTGATGTATACCGAAGTTTACTTTCATAAATTTAGTTACATGCTTACTGTAGAGTGTTTTGCAATTACTGTAGATGATTCTACAATTAAAACACTTCTTTACACTTGTTCTTTTTACGAATCAAATATATTATCAATACTAGACTTTTCGATAGGTGATGTGTACCGAAGTTTACTTTCGTAAATTTAGTTACATGCTTACTGTAGAGTGTTTTGCAATTACTGTAGAGGATTCTACAATTAAAACACTTCTTTACACTTGTTCTTTTTACGAATCAAATATATTATCAATACTAGACTTTTCGATAGGTGATGTGTACCGAAGTATACTTTCATAAATTTAGTTACATGCTTACTGTAGAGTGTTTTGCAATTACTGTAGATGATTCTACAATTAAAACACTTCTTTACACTTGTTCTTTTTACGAATCAAATATATTATCAATACTAGACTTTTCGATAGGTGATGTGTACCGAAGTATACTTTCATAAATTTAGTTACATGCTTACTGTAGAGTGTTTTGCAATTACTGTAGAGGATTCTACAATTAAAACACTTCAATACACTTGTCTTTTAATACGAATCAAATATATTATCAATACTAGACTTTTCGATAGGTGATGTGTACCGAAGTATACTTTCATAAATTTAGTTACATGCTTACTGTAGAGTGTTTTGCAATTACTGTAGAGGATTCTACAATTAAAACACTTCTTTACACTTGTTCTTTTTACGAATCAAATATATTATCAATACTAGACTTTTCGATAGGTGATGTGTACCGAAGTATACTTTCATAAATTTAGTTACATGCTTACTGTAGAGTGTTTTGCAATTACTGTAGAGGATTCTACAATTAAAACACTTCAATACACTTGTCTTTTAATACGAATCAAATATGTTATCAATACTCTAAAACTTTTTAACAGGAAAAGGGAAAAGATCTTTTATTTTTAACTGATATAAATTACCAGAATAAATATGTACTTTTTTTTTTTTTTTTTTTGAAATTTTCTCCAGCATTTCCTACATACTTAGAAAAAAATGAGATTAAATCGTAAAAATTTGTTAGTAAATATTATATTCAAAATATTCAAAATTATTTTCAGTTATACTCAAGTTCTAGATCTCTACTTACCCTATTTTACTTAGCTCGTCTAAGTTTCTACCATTTTTCCATTTTAAAATTTTATTTATCTTTATCTGTAGCAAGGTCTTTAGATTAAGAGGTATAAAGCGAAATATGATGAGGAATTTATGCTATCAGAAATTCTCAGCAGGATGGTGATATGACAAAGCCAGATTTAGTCTCATAAATGGTGAAATGCCTTTCTGTAGTTTTAATATGATGACGCAGGACAAAAATTGTTGCGAGAATCTCCATTTTTTATCGCCTGCAGTAGAGTGCGTTAAATATTTGCTTTTCCTGGTAGAATCTTCTTTCATGAAGATAATACGCTGCTTGAAAAGGATGTTATTATAGGAGGTCATAATACCTTTCTTCACCATGGTAGGTCTAGGGCACTAGCGTCAACGAGAAATCACATTTCTATGTAAATGGCAGTAGTTTCTTTTTTGCGTCGAAAGCTCTGGTGTTCATATATATTTAAGAGTAAAAAACAAACTGATTTATGTTATATTGTGGAAATGATTAACCAAAGTTCTTTCCATGCATGCAGCTTTTGAAATTTCTTGTACATTTTACCAGACCAGTTTTAAATTATTTTACACTTTTTTTATGTTCATGCTCTAAATGTTTGACCAATCTTTATTTAAATACACATGTTTTATTAAACTACAAAGAAATATATAGGGTCAAAACAAGAATAATTTTCTTTGCTTAAAAATAAATTAATTTTCATTAAATTTATAGTCAAAATATATCAGACAATATATTAAAAAATTATACGGAATATTATAAATCTGATGAAATGTATGGTTAAATTTTCAGGAAAAATTTTAGGGGATTCAGGGATTTTCAGGGAAATTTTCAGGATAAATTTTCAGGTAATATAATACAATTAAAATAAAATCTTTGATATTTTTAATGAGTTTGTCCAATTTTCCTTGGATATATTCTCTTAATTTGAGAAAGCTGAAAGGTACGTATCATATAGTAGATTTTTAGCCATTATCAAATTATTAATTAAAAATCGTTTTATATAATTTTATTTGATAATTTAAGTCTGATTAATTTTCTGGATTCAATTTAGAAACAATATGATAGTTTTCAATTTCATTAAGAGATTCTGCATTTTCCTGTTCTTTTTCTCCGTGAACTTATATAACAGATGAAAGACATTTCTGATAAAAGTTAGCATTTGTGAACACATTTTGATGGTGTTTAATATAAAGCTAAAATAAAATATCTAAATATCTGGGATCATTCTAATCTTAACACCTAACGGTAAAAGTCTTTTAGATATATTTAAGTGTATATTATTGATATTACTATTATTTAAATTTTTGATAACAATTGTAAAAAATTGTAGAAAGTTATAATAGTCTCTATTTATTATTACATGAAATAGTTCTCTACATTAATTCAGTCACGGTTTGAATTTTATTTTGAAATTTAAACTTGTTGGTCAATAAAAGTCATTTTATAGTTTATTAATTCTATTTTATTATATTATTTTATTATATTCTTTTTTATTTTATTTTATTATTGTTTGATTATAATTCTTGGTTTCCCTTAAAAAATAACAAAATATTTGGCAATTTTACGGAGATTCAAAACCTTTCATGTTCATTTTTTCTGAAAATTGATGTAAAAAAATTAAAGTTTTTTGTCATAAAAGTTAGTATTTAAATTCGCACTTTGGTGTGTGTTTTTACAATACAATTAAAATACTTAAGTATCTGAAATTGCTCTAGTCCTAACATAAAAAGTCCGTTAGTTATAATTTAAATGTATCTGATGATATTTCAAATTTTGGTTACCATGTGAAAAATTTTAGATAGTTATAATAGTCTCTGTTTATCGGTGCATGAAATATTTCTCTATATTAATGTTAATCTCGGAATGAATCTTATTCTTTGAAATTCATACTTTTTGATCATTGGAGGTCATTTTATGGTATTTTTTTATTTTTTATGTATGATTAATTATTCTTGGTTTCACCTTAAAAATAACAAAATAATTTTGCAATTTCGTACAGAGATTCAATATTTTCATTGTTTTTTATTACAAAAATTGTTGTAAAAATTAAGGCTTTTCTTATGAAAGTTAGAGTTTGAAATCGCTTTTTTGTGTTGTTTATAATAGAGATAAAATACCAAATAAATCTCAAATAGTTCTAATTCTACAATCTCACGTGGGAATTCTGTCAGCTAATTCTTTATGTATGTATTGAATTTCAATTTTTGGGTTATGATGCGACAAATTACTGAAAATGACAGTAATCTCTGTTTATCAATGAATGAAATAATTCTTAATAATAATTTAGTGACTAGTTGAGTTTTAAAGTAACCTATAAACAAAATGGTCTTATTATATGCAAAAGAATTGCACATGTAATAACTTTAATAATTTTACTTTTAGGTAATTAATAATTATTATCTTATTAAATAATAATTTGATATGAAATTGCAACCACGTTTTCAAGCATATATTGCTAATAACATTGTTACAAAATTATTACTAAAGAAGTATATTACAATATTTTCTTTCCCATACCTAACATTCTCCAAGTAGCAGTTAGTATATGTATACATGTATATATGAATGTTTGTATATAAATTGACATGAATATGAAATTAAATATTAGAGACAAAAATGAACTTTACGTTCTTAGTAAAATTGCGATGAAATTTGATATATCTCTGATAAATGTCTATCGTATTTAAAAAATCTTCAAATGATTTTAAACTTTTAAAAGATATTAGTACATGTTTCAATAAAATTTATCCGTAGCTAGTTTCTCATACATTATAATTTAATAAAACAAGCTTCGTATTCATCAGTATAAATATATATGCTGTTTCATTTCATTTAAAGGATATCCTACTTCTAGAAAACAATATTATTCTATTAATTAGACAATATTAGACTATTAATAAGACAATCTTAAACTACTAGAAAAGTTCCCCATAATTATAAAAAACATTTATAAATAAAATTTTATATATCCATGGAAAAGTTTTTAATTAATCACTGATAAGTATATTTGAATATTTTTTCCCACACCTAACATTTTCCAAGTAGCAGTTAATATATGTATACACACATGTATATATGAATGTATGTATATAAAGTGACGCGAATGAAACGAGAATATAAAAGACAAAAATGAATTTAACGTTCTTAGTAAAATTGCGATGAAATTTGATATATCTCTCATAAATGTCTAAAGTATTTAATAACTCTTCAAATGATTTTGAACTTTTAAATATTATTAGCACATGTTTCAATAAAATTTATCCTTAGCTAATTTCTCATACATTATAATTTAATAAAACAAGATTCGTATTTACCAATATAAATATATATATATATATATATATATATATATATATATATATATATATATATGCTGTTTCATTTCCTTTAAATTATATCCTACTTCTTGAAAACAAAAACTTCTAGAAAAGTTCCTCATAATTATAAAAAGCATTTACAAATAAAATTTTAGATATCATTGGAAAAGTTTTAAATTAATCACTGAGAAGTATATTACAATATTTTCTTTCCCATACCTAACATTTTTCAAGTACCAGTTAATATATGTATACATGTATATATCTATGTATATATATAAATTGACATGGATGAAACGAGAATATAAGAAACAAAAATGAATTTTACATTCTTAGTAAAATTGAGATGAAAATTTATATATCTCCGATGAATGTCTATCATATTTAATAACTCTTCAAATGATTTTGAACTTTTAAATATTATTATTACATGTTTCAATAAAGTTTATCCGTATCTAGCTTCTCATACATTATAACTTAATAAAACAAGCTTCGTATTCATCAATATAAATATATATGCTGTTTCATTTCATTTAAATGATATCCTACTTCTTGAAAATAAAAAAGAATAATAATAATTAGTAAATATACATCAGACGTTAAATTATGAAGTACAACAGTCTCTAACGCAAAATTATTCGTAACATGAACATAATTTTCAATAATAATTCCATTTGTTAAATAGTATAAATCATAATACATTAGGTGAAGTTTATTTAAGGGGACATAATCCCTTTGTTGCTGAAAAGACTTCATTATAACAGCCTATTTTTCTTTTAACAATAATAACATGTCTTGCTCTGTTTAGAATAAATATTTCTGAGATCATTAATGAAGGTCTAACTGTATTAAAACTAATTAGTTAGATATATGAAGCAATACTTAAAAAAGCACAAAATTCATACAGAAGTCAAAACAAATAGAAATTCATTTACCTGCTGTGTAAGTTTTGAAATTTGTAAATATTTTATATTAAAGATAGGCTAACAATCTTTTCCCTTCTGTGCACTTCAGTTATGTTCATTGAACACATATTTAGTTATATATTGTGATACGTTTTTACTTGCACCCAAACCAGTTGTGGGATTTGAACCCACAAACTCTAGTACCAAATAGTAGTCCGCTCTCCACTCACCCACTGTTCAGCCACGGGAGAGGAAAACACAGAGTGCATCACAAAATGAAGTTTATTATACTGGTGTTTACAGATAATAAAGATAAAATTAAAAGATTGAATACACATACCAACTTTAGAGCTCCAGAATATAATGACTCCTGAAGAAACGAAAGAGGAAATATAAATATAGTGAGAAGCTGCTTGATACGAAAAGAAAATTGAACAAATGATTATTTTTAATTACTGTAAATGACAGTAATCTCTGTTTATCAATGAATCAAATAATTCTTAATACTATTTTAGTGACTGGTTGAATTTGATTTTATGGTAAAATGTTAAAGTATCCTATAAGCAAAATGGCCTTATTATATGTAAAAGAATTAATTGTACATGTAATAACTTTAATAATGCTACTTTTAGGTAATCAATAATTATTATCTTATTAAATAATATTTTGATATGAAATAGCAACTAGATTTCCAAGGATATATTACTAATAACATTGTTACTAAACTATTACTAAATTTTCAAGTAGATTGGATTAAAGTAAAATAAATTACATTTGAAACTCACTGAGTTTGATTATCTCAAATTCCAATGATAATGACATTATACGTGGTGTTAGGTGGGATGATCTAGAAGAATTAGATGGTAGAATTAAGCACTACTTCATCGCCCTGGTGAAAGCTAGCAAGCTGCAAATATCTCTTCTAACGAATTCCTCACATAATTATACATATCTGATGACATGTTGGCTATTATTTTTCTGGTCTTGTTGTTGTTTTTACTCGTCTTTACCTACACCAGGTCCAATAGATCCCGTCGCAATGTGCAACTGGTCCATAGATCAGGGTAATATGCAGCTTCACTTGAGCGAGGAACCACAAATGCCGAACACTGGATAAACCTCAAGTAAGTCCTAATAATATAGAACCACGGATCTATCAGAAGACTTCCAGGCTTAGCCTGCCGCTCCTAGAGGTATCTTTAAGGAATTTCGAGGACATTGTGAGCACGAACCTATTTTGCATACCGCTTGTAACAAAGAGTTACAGTTGAACAAAGCAGAGCGAAATCGACCTAGAGGTGAAAGCGGAGTGACCTTCCTTCGACCTCATTGGTCAAGAGGGGTTGCTAACCGCGGAGTAGCCCGCTTCGGCCCAGGAAAACGTTAACCAACGAACTTTTTAGAGAGATCTGCAGAAAGAGCAAAGAAGAAGGAGCTTGGAGCTTTGGATCTTCCGAGACAGTTGGAGCACCATTTCTTTTTCATTAAGACGCCATGTTTGATAGATCTTCGACCGAGTGTGGTCCCTTTGGCATCATAGCCCAAAAATCATTTTACATATCATATGCTATTTACATCTTTATTTAAATTTTAATAAACAAAATTCAGCAGGAACAGTTAGTTTTTTTTTCAATTTCCACTATACGTGGGGCTGGCCTTGACGCCTCATCTTAACACCGCCATACCGCCATAAAGGAATACGGCGGATCTTTGGATGGCTTGATCCTCGATTCCGAAACCCTTCGATTACTGCTTTTTTCTAACTGAGCTTCCTTCACTAACTGTCTGCTCATTAATATAATCTCTCAATAAAATTACTGGACTCACAGTGCTTGAAAATATAAACGAAATAATGTTCTCAGAATTATAACTCAATGACTTCGTCTTTTAGGGCGAACCTCTCCGAAAATATGAGGGTCTCAAAACATAAAATATTTTATACACACCCAAACCCAAACGTTAGCATCGCTATACTGATCACGTCCACTGATCGTGAGAGGATAGTAACGTGTTTTACATTCCCTCCGGATTGTGCTAAAACAAAAATTAGTCTGCAGACTGAATCTTGATACATAGAGTATTATGTGACTGCATTGATTTTTCTTTGTCTATCCACAGTATTCAAATTCCATCGCAAACGGTCTAACATTTGTGAATGAGTCAAAGAGAGATAAAAAAAGAATGGGCCTAAGTGTTGCAAACTACTCTAGGTGAACTTTTCAGAAATTACTAGAGAGCTTCCGTAAAGTCTAGGGATTACAAACAGCATAACCAACAACTAATCACTTAACGTTATGATCAGACACTTCTGAGTAATATCCTATATATAGACGTTTAAAAGGAAATGCGTGTACATTACTATTACATTCTCAAATTTGTGATCTTTAATTTATTTTTTCAAAACTAAACATCCTCAAATAAGGTTGAAAAATCTAACACAAATACTTTATGATTAAATAAATTTTTTTCACATTAAATAATCATTTTTCTTTCCAAAACCCTGTTTTTTTTCATACATCCGAATTTTTAAATTTTAAAGAATGATTTTTGATCTCGTGGATTTCGTATCAAATTAGAAAATACAACATTGTGCCAGTTGTAATAATTTTTCTCAATCTCTCTCAAATGTTTAGAGGTTGTGTTTGTTATAAACTTTGGTTTTCTTTTTAATGTTTTACAGTAATTTCTTAGGTCACAGAGAGTGTAAGAACGAAAAATTTGTTAAAACATTGTAGGTTTTAAAATATTTATCTTATAAAAATTGTATTTACCATAAGTAACAATGCAATACCCATCTTTTATCATATCCTAAATGCTGTAAAAATAGTGAAAAATGTAATAAATATGTTAACCCATATTGTACCACACCAACTAAATATTTCTGTAAGTTATTAAAACTTAATCCATATCATTAATATATTGTAACTAAGTATATAAAACCAAAATTTTGAAAAAAATATTTTTAATTTTTTATGTAATTGGCTGTCCTATAAATAGGACATCGGTCCAATACACTACTAAAATTTAACAAATATCTCTTACATTGCATTAGGCTGATTCATTCATTACATTGCATTCGGCTGATTCAAATTTTGGGAAATAGTCTAAACAAAGTCCAACATTACATTTTAAGCATCCTGTTGTTGGTTTTCCCATTGCAGTTATTGAACTGGTAGTAAGAGAGTAAGTTTATTTTGCAATCTCCAGTTTTTCTGAATAGAATAGACATCTATTTACCCCTTGTTGTGCCCAGGTGTGTGAACAGGTGTTTGAACTTGTTTTCATTGAAAGATAAGAAAATAATGTGCGCTATCAATGAAATATCGAATTCATGGAAAAATAAGCGGGATTGGACCGTCTTCTTAATTTTAGGGCACCTTTTTTTATACTTACAAAATACACGTGTAAAATATATTTTTCAACAAAACCTTTCAGCTACATTATTAGCTCTGTTTTTAAACTAAAAGTACACTCCACAATGCTCGAAAAAAAAATAATAATAAATATAAAATTAAAGATTAAAAAATGACAATTTTTAAGAGGTTGCTGAAAATGAATTTTACAATACAATATAATTTGATTTCTCAGTTTTTTTGGTTACTTTGATAAAATGTGTTTATTCTAAAGGTGTTAAAATAAAATCCACTCAGAAAATATTTATAACGTTATTATTCAATGGAATATTATTTGCTGTCCTATTTATAGGACAGCTGTCCAATATGGGTTAATATACGATGAAGTAGGAATATTATCAATATATGGTTCTAAGATTCAATTATGAGAAAATCATGTATTTTAATCAACAACTCTTTTTTAATAGATTTTAGTCTGTTATATGTTTTATCTAACAACATAATTAAAGCGTCTGATAAAGGCTTTATCATAGATTAATCTATATGTGTTAAGAAAAGCAAAGGATTCAGTTTACGATTAATTTTCCCAACGAAACTTTTGCGGATATTCATGTGGCAGCCAAAAATTTGCCACCTAATAACGGCCTTATCAGATATCATCCTGAACCAAACTTGGTTTAAATTGGTTGAAAATGTTTCTCTGTCAAATGAGAAATCCTCAAATTATTCAACAGGGAACGAAATAGTAAAGTGTATCTGTTGCTTATTCGTCTATTATTTGGTGAGGTTTTCATGAATTGAGTAATATGCAAAATATTTTAAAAAGTAAAATTCGAGTTTCCTTGTCATCTTAATTTTAAATTGTTTGGAAATGTTTCGCTACCAAATAAAAACGGAACGGAATGGTAAACTGAATCCGATAATTATTTTTCTATTATTTGGTGAGGACTTGCGAACAGACTAATATGTAAAATATTTTAAAGAGTAAAATTCAAGTTCCCTTGTCCCCTTAACTTCAAATTGGTTGAAAATGTTTCTCAATCAAATGATAAATTCGAAAATTCTTCAACAGAAAGCGAAATGGTAAATTTAATCCGTTGCTTATTCATCTATTATTTGGTGAGGACTTAAGAATAGAGTAATATGCAAAATATTTTTAAAAGTAAAATTCAAATTCCCTTGTCCCGTTATCTTTTAATTGGTGGGAAATGTTTCGCTATCAAATGAGAAATTCGCAAATTCTTCAACAAGAAATGAAATACTAAAATGAAATTGTTACTTATTTTTCTTTTATTTGGTCAGGCTTTATAAATACATTAATATGCAAAATATATTAAAAAGTAAAATTCAAGTTCCCTTTCTAACATGTGCTAATTTCAAATTTAATGCATTCATCTGGTAATAAATCCCATATTTTCTAATAACCAGCCATATTTCTAATATCAAGCTTTACAATTATTTTTCTTTCTCCGAAATCTGTATTAATATTTTCCAATAACACAAAATCCAATGCAACGCCTTTGTTGTTAAACCCAATATCAATGTTTCACCTCTCCAAAACTGAAGAAATATTTCATTTGTTTCAAAAAATGTTGCTACTTTAGTGCCTTTAAAGTATTTTTGACAATATTTTCGAGTTTAAAGCATGCTGGTAAATCTTTGTAAATGAAATAAAATTTATAAAATATCCCCTTTACCCATACTTTTGATAATTTACTAGAAGAACAGGTACTCAA
This sequence comes from Pardosa pseudoannulata, assembly GCA_032207245.1. Taxonomy (NCBI): domain Eukaryota; kingdom Metazoa; phylum Arthropoda; class Arachnida; order Araneae; family Lycosidae; genus Pardosa; species Pardosa pseudoannulata. The sequence continues at coordinate 57,609,854 of CM063503.1, forward strand.
GCTTCAGTTCTTTTATGATAGAAAATTGGCTGGCTGGAAAGAAAAGTTTTCGAGAGAATTTTTCAGATTCACGTGAATTATTGATTTTTTTTTATAGTCTGCGTTTCAAATGTGTGACTGTTAGAAAAATTTCCCATAGCTTCTAAGTTTTCTCCTCTTTAGGGATGTCCCAAAGAAGCTAGATAAGGCCAAATGCGCCAAAGATATAAGAAAAGATTGCTGTTCTTTTTTCAGCTTTCTTAGAATTCATGTCATTGTTAAGGAAAATACGATATCGTCGCTTAGTTGTGTAAAATGTTTCGGAACAAATTATGCGTTATTCGCTGAAACTGTTTCTGCATTTGATAAAATTTTATGGCACAGTATTTGCGTTCTAATTCTGGATAAAAATTTCTTACAATAGAGCCATCCTAAAAGCATTCGATTTTCTTAAGACTAGATAAATCAAAGTGCTAACAACATCTGAGACTAACCATTTTGTAAGAGATTTAAATCGATGAAAAAATTAAAACTATTCTCAATAAATCCAACTATATTGATATCAGATGATATTTAAATACAGTTCATTTTTCTTACTTATCTTAGTAAGTTATATATATATATATATATATATATATATATATATATATATATAATATATATATATATAATATATATATATATGTATATATATGTATATGTATATATATGTATATATATATGTATGAATATATATATATGTCAGGATTTAAATTGTAGATTAATTTTAAAAGATTTTAATTAAGGATTCTTTACTGAGAGTGACGCGGCGTGAGGAGTTAGCCACATAAATACGGCTCACGCGCAGTGATCTAGAGCAGAGAGCAGTGTGCACATTCCACGGACAGAGCTGTGGCTACCCGAAGCAGCTAAGCCTGCCTTTGTTAAAAGTTGGGAGCCAATGTGCGACGCCATTGAAGATGGTTGATGATTAGTGTGCTCTGAGATTTGAATAAAGCGATGAAAATGTACTCAGGACTCTAGTGTCGTTTAGTGGGACCTGAATATATATATATATATATATATATATATATATATATATATATATATATATATATATGACATGGATGAGTGGTTAAGGCATGGAAGACACATTTGATTTCATATATAAAACTTCTTTATTGTAATTCTTCTGTCCATGGCTATGCCATTTAGATATCCTTTGTTCTCATAATTTGCTACGACAAGCGTGGAGGATGTTATCAGCCCGAGTTCCCTCTCAGAACTGTCTTTTTTGGCGTTGCTACCTAAGCAAAATTCCTATGTCTACTTCCGCGTCGGCTTCTTCACTCTGTATAGTTCCGCTCGAGGGTGTGTCTTTCTCCTATTACGTTGTCGTTAATGAGTTCTAACTATTTTTAATTATAACTCGCTTAATTCTTAACCCCCATTTTTAAACCTGACATATATATATATATATATATATATATATATATATATGCATATATTTATATATATATGTATATATTTATATATATATATATATATGTATATATATATGTAATGATATTTTTAACCTAAAAATTACCCAACATAATTATGTCTATGTTAAAATAATTTTCTGGCGATTACATCCTTTTCTGATATCCTTTTCTAGCAACCTTGGTAAATATCTTCGTTTTTCCCTATTAATTTGGCGATTTCAAAGCCTTAAGCTTGATGTTGCTGAAGTGCTTTAAAATAACTCGTGACGCTTAAATTACGTAATCGGCGTCCCCACGTGACTGGCAATTAAAGCTTCTCATTGGTCGGCACATAAATTATATAACCGAGATTGTGGAGAGAAGTCCGTGAGTGAAGTGCCTTAAGAGCCAGTAAGAACACATTTTTAATTATGACATGATATATACATGTCAAGAAAACACCTCCAAATTACCCTTTATCACACCTTTAGCTCCAATTTTAACATATTAAAATACTTGACATATTACTTTATTACATATTTACATATTACTTTATAGAGCATTAAACATAATTCTATTATTTGGTACAATTCTGTGGTTGTATTCTTACTTTTAAGATTTACTCCTTACAAAAGCATAATAAAACTAAGCACTTTCATCGGTATTTAAGAAGCCAGTAACAACACATTTTTAATTATGACATGATATATACATGTCAAGAAAACACCTCCAAATTACCCTTTATCACACCTTTAGCTCCAATTTTAACATATTAAAATACTTGACATATTACTTTATTACATATTTACATATTACTTTATAGAGCATTAAACATAATTATATTATTTGGTACAATTCTGTGGTTATATTCTTACTTTTAAGATTTACTCCTTACAAAAGCACATTAAAACTAAGCACTTTCATCGGTATTTAAGAACCAGAAACAACACACTTTTAATTATGACGTGATATATATATATATGGTAAGAAAACACCTCCAAATTACCCTTTATCACACCTTTAGCTCCAATTTTAACATATTAAAATACTTGACATATTACTTTATTACACATTTACATATTACTTTATAGAGCATTAAACATAATTATATTATTTCGTACAATTCTGTGGTTATATTCTTACTTTTAATATTTACTCCTTACAAAAGCACAATAAAACTAAGCACTTTCATCGGTATTTAAGAACCAGTAACAACACACTTTTAATTATGACGTGATATATATATGGTAAGAAAACACCTCCAAATTATCCTTTATCACACCTTTAGCTCCAATTTTAACATATTAAAATACTTGACATATTACTTTATTACATATTTACATATTATTTTAAAGGGCATTAAACATAATTATATTATTTGGTACAATTCCCTGTCTGTATTCTTAATTTTAAGATTTACTCCTTACAAAAGCACAATAAAACTAAGCACTTTCATCGGTATTTAATAGAACTAGTAACAACACACTTTTAATTATGACGTGATATATATATGCATGGTAAGAAAACACCCGCAATTATCCTTTATCACACCTTTAGCTCCAATTTTAACATATTAAAATACTTGACATATTACTTTATTACATATTTACATATTATTTTAAAGGGCATTAAACATAATTATATTATTTGGTACAATTCCCTGTCTGTATTCTTAATTTTAAGATTTACCCCTAATAAAACTATAATAAAACTAAGCATTTCTAGTGGTATTTAATAGTCAGTTATAACACACCTTTTATTATGACAGGATATATGCATGTCAAGGGAACACCCGCAAGTTATCCTTTATCACACCTTTAACTCCAATTTTAACATATTAAAATACTGCTCGAACAAATCGCAGTCCTCTTATTAATTGGTAGCAATAGCAAAGGTCACCAGTTTGGCATAGTTTATAGCTGAGGTTTATTGCTGCCCAGTCTCTTTCGAAATGAATGCGCACTTCAATTTCTGAAATGAGCATTAAACTGTCTCCACTGCAAGTTTGAGCAATTACAACTGTAACTCTCTTATTTCATATGTTATCAAAGAGACGGTAAATGTTTTCTGAATATCTCTAAATCGCTCGGATTGCTTAGCGTGTTTTGTCGCATTAAAACAGCGACGTATTTGCAATTTTCAAGAACTAATATAAATCAGAAAGGAATAACTGATATTTTCAAAATCCAAATTTGTACTGGTTGCTTATTTTCTCTATAAGTACTAAATAGATAAGAATATTTCAGACAATTTTACAGTTCTTGATTATTTCTATAATGAATTTGAAAGAATATTTCATATCTAACATACACCTCATTTGTCTCATGTAAAAAGGTAAAAATAATTAGATAAACATTTTTTTCCTTTTGAAATCCCCATCTTATAGATATTGGGAATCTGGTATAGAAGAAATTATCATTGTTTTGTCCCATTAACATAGTGACATACATGAAGTTATGGATGACTTGCATCAATTAGAATTGCCATACGAATTCCGTTTTTTTTTAAAGCTGTAACTGTTAGCTTTACTAAAAGCTATAACTGATATATTTCTTTTTCGAAAACAAGAAAAAAAGAAAACAAATCTTTTGTGGAGACCACATGACTTCCTTATACGCCTGTTAAATTATACATCGTTTTCTATTTTGATTGTATGATGCGTCATCAAAAATTATAATTTTGCATATTCCCTTCAAACTTCAAAATTATTTCCTTTTCTGAAAGCAACGTTGTTGTCTGACTAGCTCTCAAGTACTGCGTAGTTAATACCCAGAGTAATTTCAGAATATGGAAAGTAGATTGCAATCAGAAAAGGAGATGCACAGTTAGATTTTACAAGTCTTAAATATAATTTATTGCAAATTCAATATTAAATGAATTCCAAAATGATGACAGCTCGATTTTTGCTCATACTGACGATTTTGTATAGTTGGTCTCAGGCAACAGTCGTCAAGCTTAGGATTTCGGAAGAAAATTTGGCTTTACAATTGGTTATTTTCTTTTCAAGATACTACCCAATTATTAAAATAAACGGTTAAAATAACTACTCTTTTGAGGTACCTGTATGTCTTGTGGCATCTCAAACTCAGATTATTCTTAGATGAAAATTTAATAAATTTAATTACACCAAAGACTTTGGCAATGATAACGGCCTTTTCCATCAGGATGCTTAGAGACTAGCACATAATTGTTATAAATCTAAGACTCACTTACACGATTGAAGTATGGTACAAATTTTTAATTGTTCATAGAAAACGTAAGATTTTATGTACCGCAAAACTTGACCGAATACTTATATTATCGTACTGCAGAAAACTGTACGAACACAGTCGAGTCACATACAAATTACAAAGCAAATTAATAGCTATATTAACTTTGAATCAAAAACCTTAGAGGAAGATACTAATTATACCTCATACTCATCAAACCACACATATAGAATTTGATTTTAACAAAATATTATTATAGAAAATAACGTTTTCATACCTTTTGCAGATGGGTATATTATGGACTTGGGAGCGATATATAATTAAGTCTATTGCAAATTCTGATTACAAAAACACATATCGATTTTAAATCTTGAGTTATGACACTTTGTACAGAAGATATTTCCAGTTTTCTTATTTAGTGGTATTTATATTTAAAGCAGTTATGAGCCTTAACACGTTGGAAAAAATGACTGGAAAAAAGTTTTCTTAGATTTGTAAATGTTAATCACAAATACTGAACCAAATATAAATAAGCCGAACGATGGCCAAATGGTTAGGGTGCTGGCCTTCGGAACCGGAGCTCGTGGATTCGAATCCCCCTTGGATGTTCGTAGCCGTTCGGAATCGGCTTTAAACAGTAGGTCCCGGTCTCATTAGTCCTCGTGTTGCAAAAAGTAGGCCGTAGCGCTCCAAAACCAAACCAACCAGAGATAAATAAACTTATATCCATTCATCAGGCCCACCTATCTCCTAAGTAATATTAAAAAACAATGTTTACTTAATTTAAAGTAGAAGGTAATAATTTCTGTAGACGTTACTTTAAATTCCAAACTCTTTTATTTATATTTTACCTTTACGTTACTATTAAATACTCAAAGTAGCATAGTAACATTGTAATATTGTTATTACATAGTTGTAAAGAGTAATTTCCCTTAAAAATTTATGACACGATATTTGATCCAATGAAAAGACAGTGTGAAAAAAATTAAGAATCACTGCTCTGAACTAAATACACTAATACTGAAAAATAATACTAATTTTCAAAGGCCAGGAAAGAATTTCGGAGTTAAAAGTTAATCCAATACCTATATATATATATATATATATATATATATATATATATATATATATATATATATATATATATATATATATATATATATATATATATATATATATATATATATATATATATATATATATATATATATAATATATATATATATATATATATATATATATATATATATATATATATATATATATATATATATATATATATATATATATATATATATATATATATATATATATATATATATATATATATATATATATATATATTATATATATATATATATATGTATATATTGTGTATATACATATGTATATATATACATATATATATATGTATATATTTATATATATATATATATATATACATGTATTATATATATATTAAATTTCAATTATATATATACAAAATTGTGTTGAATAAGAAAAATCCATGATCCAAAAGAAAGCCGTCTAATGAAGTATTAGCTCGTCAAATGCTTTGAAAGTAAATCGAGGGAAAAGGAATGACTGAAAGAAAAATCAGTCCAGGGAAGAGAAAGGCGTTACTGTGTGTTAGAAGATTACGCAACCCGTATTTACTACGAGCCAGTTCTCCAGGGGCAAGAATATTTGAAAATAAGAGTAGCAGCAGTTCAGAGAATTAATAAATCAAATGTATTCGTTGGGGATAAATTATTAAAGGGTTTAAAGTACTTAAATTTGTACATATCATTTTATCTTAGTGTCAATTATTTAAGGGAACTAGTTTCCTTTTTAATTCATCTAAACGAGGGATATGGTAAAAATATTTGTAAATCTCTAATCACTCATAGTTTACCACAAATAAACAATATATATGAATATATATATATATATATATATATATATATATATATATATATATATATATATATATATATATATATATATATGTGTGTGTGTGTGTGTGTGTGTATGAAACAATATATATGTATAAATATATACATATATATGTGTGGGGGTGTATGCGTAGAGTATTCTGTGCGAGAATTATGAATTGCGCAAAATTAGGAGTAAAATTTGGGGATATTTTAAATAATATTAAGGTAATGTATATCCCATACACTTATATAAAGGGTGTTCTGCAATTAAAACTACAAACACAGACGGTTGTTTTTAGACATCAGGAAGATTTGATTTGATTAGAAGCATTGCGGTTTACTGTTTGTTACGAGAAGGATGAAAAGACTATTCCAAACGGCTACGAACATTTTAAGAAATTCATTCTCTCCATATGGTTTGCGACACCATGTTCTGCTGCAATTTTTGTACCATTTGATTTGTTGGTTTGGTTGTTTTGGGGTGCTAGATCTACTGTTTTGCTACATAAGGGCAATGAGACCGTGACCTAATTTTTAAAACTGATTCCAAATGTCAATGACTATGCCCAACCACCAGTGAGAAGTGAACCCACGAGGTGCGGTACTGAAGAGCAGTCGGCCTTCTCTTGGCAGGTCCTATTAATGTCTACTAATAAACTTTAAGTTTGAACGTTTAGTTGTAGAACTCTCTGTATATACATATATTTGCATGTGAAATATCTTTTATATAACCTGAATAACATTTAAAATATCTTCCTTAATTAGAAATATTTCATCCTTAAAATTAATCTGCATATATTCAAATGTACACATTTCACACTTTCCTTAGCTCTCTCTCTCCCTCGCTATTTCTTCTTCTTCTTACGCACACACACATTATATATATATATATATATATATATATATATATATATATATATATATATATATATATATATATATATATATATATATATATATATATATATGTAATCCATTTTTTATATCACTCCTTCACAAGGAGAAAGCTCAACAGCTATAAGTAATGAGAATGCAGTCGGGCTTCATATTTAAGAGAACTCAGAAGTCTAATTTTAAAACTTTATTTCAGAGTGGCAACACCGCACATCTATCCTTCTGGACAATGTACAATCAAAAGCCCACAGAGCTCACTCTGCTCTGACACAAGTGCACCCAAGAGCGCTGACAACAAAAATTTTCCCACAACAAAAACAGCTTAATAAGCGAATGAAATGCAATATCAGCAAAACGCGAAATCATGTTTTGCCACCAGCTTGAAAACTGCTCTATAGACAGAAAGTTTACAGTTTTATGACAGAAAGGAATATTAAGTGGAAAATACTCCGTTGATTAAACCATTTAGAGGCTAGTAAAGGTATTTAAATGAATTAAAATTAGAGAGAGGAGGCTTTTGAAGAAATATTAAAGTTAAATAATTTTGATATATTACATATATATATATATATATATATATATATATATATGTGTGTGTGTGTGTGTGTGTGTTTTGTGTGTGTGTATTATATTAGAAATAGAACCTAAAAAAATCTAAATTACTTTTTCAAATTTTAATTCTATATCGTTAATCATATCCAGTGCTATCCATTTCGTTTTCCCATCAATAAAATCTTAATTGTTAATTTATCCTTTTTTTTATTTCCAACTTCACCGGATTTCATACGATTCAATTTAACTTGTATCTGAATGAAGTGCACACGCTGGTCTATGAATTAAAGACCTGTTAGAGTTTTTACAAACTCTTGTTATCAAATTTCACATACAATCTGTTTAAGGTGTGGATGAAAATTCATCAGAATGCTAGTATATATAAAATTTGTTAAATAATTGTTTTTATAACGGGAAAAAGACAGATCAATCACCATTTTAAAACAGATCTTGTTGATAAAAGACTTGTTTAGATGGAGCCCCGCATTGTGAAGGTAACAGAACTGACGGGGTTTTCAAAATCAGCGACTTTGAAATTTTTCTACAGTTGGAAGCATAATCCGCAATCCCTATCCAAAATATGCAACTATAGTTCAAACATGAACAACCAAGTCCGTAGTCAGCGTTGTATGTGATTCACTGTACGGCAGTAAAGGAATTCTATTGTACTTTATGTGGCAAAAACCTACAACTCAAGTTCATCTCAACCGGTCTCCCGACTGATGTTCGTCTCATTTGTACAATGCATAGATTTGCTCAATACGTGATTACACAGTCGAATGTCTCAGAGCAACCCTCTCATTTCATCCAAGAGTGACAGAATTCATTTGCATTGGTTTCTAGAGAGATGGCATTACAACACTTTGTAGAGAATCTATCGTATCGGATAGCTCCAATCTCCAAGAGAAGACGTTAGTGCATGGTACTTATGACCTATAAGCAATCTGTAATGAGTTAATGTCTACAAAATATTTATTTATTTCCACTAACATTGAATGTAAGAAATATTTTACACACAGATGGTATATATATATATATATATATATATATATATATATATAAATAATATATATATATACATACATATATACATACATATATATACATATATATATATATATATTATATATATACATACATACATATATATACATACATACATATATACATACATATATATATACATACATATATACATACATATATATATGCATATATATACACATATATATATATATATATATATAAATGTATATATATATATATATTACTTTTTATAAAATATACTAAATAATTATATTCTTAAAGGAATTACTTCGCTCAGTGAGAAAAGTTTGTAATCCAAACTATGTACTAAAATATAAGAAAACAAAATAAAATTGTTCAATATTTTTAACAGGTTTATCTAGATATTAATTCATAACTTAAGAATAACTTTAAATTATTAATGATTTCTACCACTGCTATTCTTATTTTCTTCCTAGTTTTCAAATATCTTTCCTCATATTAAACTCGCCCCTCGTGAATACGAGTTGCGTAATCTTCTAACATCCAGTAAAGCCTGTGTCTTTCCTCCAGCGATTTCTCTTTCATTAGTTCTTTATCTCCGATTCCATTTCAAAAGGTTTAAGACATAATGATTCATTGGATGGTTTTATTTCGGTTTATGTATCTTTATTAATCAGAACTTTTTTCAGATTTACTCCCCGTACTTCTTTTCTTTCGCTCCTTGTGCATGCATTAACTCTAACTTCTAAGAATATCAACGTACAAATAATGTTAATACATATATGATGCCTTAATGTCTTATCAGCATATATACCTATCAGTATGTCTAGTAGTATCAGTATATGAGTATATATACCTATCAGTATATATACGTAAAAAAGTGCCAAAAATTTCCATTTTTGCCATTTTGTTTTCAAATATATTTCACAGCAAGGGGTTAAAAACATAATATTCCTATAACTGGTTGATATAAGCTCATCAGTCATACAGTAGGCTAAAATAATTGAAAGATATAAAAAGTTAGTAACTTTAAATATTTTAACTATTAAATAATCCAACATCTAGTTTATTTAATTCATCAATGATCTGCTAAATAGAAACTACTAATATATTCTTATTACTAATATATTCTTTTAATTTTCAAATATTTTTACCCTAGAAAACTCGCTTATATTAAATAAATGTTGTGTAATCTCTTAGCACCCGGTAACATCTTTCCTCCAGCGATTTGTCTTTGATTCATTCTTTATCCTCAATTCAACCTCAAAAGGTTTTACGAGATAATTCTGCATTAGATGATTTTCTTTCGATTCTTGGATCTTTCTTAATTAATCTGAATTTTTTTTTCAGATTTACACACTCTATTTTTTTCTTTGGATCCACTTGCTTCTGTTAACTTTTATTTACAACAATATGGAAGTAATAAGCATTTTACACACATAAAAATAAATACAAATAACTTATATTGATGCATTTATTAATATACACACATATATAATGAGCCAAATTGCCCATTATATATATATATATATATATATATATATATATATATATATATATATATATATATATATATATATATATATATATATATATATATATATATATATACATATACATATATATGTATATATATGCATATATATTTGTATATATATGTGTATATATATGTATATATATATATATATACATATATTCATATATATATATATATATATATATATATATATATATATATATACATATATATATATATATATATATATATATATATATATATATATATATATATATATATATATATATATGTAATTTCGAACAAATAAAAAAACAGTTTCGTTCCTTATTTGGTATGTTTTATCAGGTGATTTATAAGCGGAAAGTTGCTTAAAAGTTAGAAGTCAGCCTTAGAACGTTCAATGTTCTGTCGTTCTTCTGCACACTGATGATATGAGACATCAAACCTTTATCAGTATTAAGCTTCTTTTGTGAAGGTTCAGACACATGTTGACCCAAGGTTCCTTTCAATATTTAAAATTATCATGGTGAACGTTTGACTTCAAGAATCCGTACACTCAAAAATTAGAAACTTTCAAATAAAGATATCTGGTAGGTCACGTGTGGGGAAAGTATTGACTAATAATGAGATCCTTTACAGATGTTAAGTGTTAAAGGCATTGTACAGACAAAGAGAAATATGTAATGTGGCTCCATTTTACAGAGGTCTGTTGCTATTTTTCCCTCAAAGAAAACAGTTTGCAAAGCCTGTAAAACTGGCAGTTCAATAATTATGTTATTCTGTAAGAATGTTTTTAAATACGTCCCCAGAAAGAACAATGTAGTATTTAAGAAAAAAGTTGGAAAGTTGTCACATACTTCTTAAGCTGATACAGGACATTTAAACGAATGTTTGAGAGTTCTCTGTGAGCTATACACAATAACTCTGTTAATACGGTCAGACAGCATGAAATATGTTTCATCGATTCAAAACACAATAGGCAACCAGTCGTGCTACTCTTCCATCTAACTGAATAACGAGTGACGATGGATGAAGCTGCTAGGTAACAGTTTTTGTTTATGTTGTAGCATCCAGTTATATAGTTACAGAATAATTCGAAATGATTGCTAGACACTTCCGTAAGATCTGATTGTATGTCTCGAAACTTCTGGAACAGTGCTTTCACCTTATATAGAAATAGTCAATATAGGTTATTCATGATTCAATAGATGTCAATATAGGTTACACCATCTGTTAGACTATCTGAAAATGGTAGAGACTACCAATGGGACACCAAAAAACCTGCACATCAACATTTCTCTCCTTTTGATTGATTTAAAACATGTCATTGGTTGTTAAATACCTCGATACTGTTCATATACTAGCATTATGTCTTTGACACTTTTAATAGAGTTTAACTAATATGGCTTCACAATGAACAGCATTTCTATATAAATAGATGTCACTACATAGCTACAGGACTACAGAAACGATGAACTCCCCAGTCCATAACCTCCAGTTGTGAAAGTCCTGGCATGAAATAATTGAACACTTTTATAGAAAAGAAAAAAATATTCTATAGATCCATGATATCAATACAAAAATAAAATAGAAAATTAATACATAGAAAAAAGCACAGCAGAGAGAAATTACAAAACAGTTTTTGTATTTTTTATCTTTATCGCCATACCTAAATTTCGATCCGAATCTTATGGCGATTTTTATGTTCGCAATAAGATTTCTAACTTTTGCATTTATCTATAACAATCTATATATATTCACACACATATAATATTATAGATTTATCTGTATATCAATCTCTATATGTCCAGAGACATATTGTAGATTTATTAGTAATACTAATGAATATAATTACCTTTTAATGCATAACAATGCAGAAAATTTATATTGATGTAAATGTTTATTTTTATTTAAATTTTTTAAACATTTTATTAAATAAAAATTATTTGTCTAGGGATTCAGTAACTTGTTTTATCCCGAGTCTAATGAAAGCTTATTTAATGAGAATAAAATGCAAAATTATTTTTATCTGTAGGTAATTTAAGTTTTACTGAGAAGCATCGTTTTTTAATTAATAAGTTGAAACTATTATTCACGTTAAGGTTTGCTTAATTATTTGTCGTAAACGAAAGCTTTAACAAAAATTTAGTTGTCTTTTCATAGATAAAATAAGATTTCTATTTTGGAAGAAAAAATTTTTTAGACTAAGCGTTATTCATATATTTTCATTTTATGTTTATGTAGGCATAAAATTGGAGACCGTTGGGAACCAATTGGTTGGAGTTTATTTGGGCACATTTTATCTTTGTTTGGGAATGTCTTTTTATGTTTGTTAGGGTTTTATATTCCTTTATATTTGAATGATGCACGGGAGAGTTCATTTGATTTCATTACTTTTGGAGGATTTAGGGATGTAGCTGATAGATTTTACAGCTGAGTTTTTAGTATTATGGCTAATGTCTATGAGTTATAGTTTGGGGTACATATCTTAATATACTTTCTTTCCTTTTCTTATTTCCAGCCTTTTTTTATGAATTAAGTTGAAAGCACATATTTAGTTTTTATAATAAATAACACCGGTCTGCATGAAAATCACAGTCGACACAATTCCTGCTGATTCTTATGCAAAATGACGTTCTGAATCCGAATATGACCCCCGTTTCCTACTGTCACCCATTGTTTTCTGTGGACAACCCTCCCATGTGAACTTCCATTTGATAATTCTTGTCCCGAATTCGATTAAAACAAGAACGAAGGTTTATTTTTAAATGAAAAAAATTTTCTGAAGTACTACAGAGGTAAACAGTTCTGAAATATGAACATTCGTAGCAAGAAATTACACTTAAGGAAGATTTTCTCCCTTAAATTGTAAAAATAAATTAAAAATAATCCATTTTTCTGAGATTTTCTGCAATTTTTCACTTACTCTCTATATATCAAAGCTTCCTTTCCCAAAGATCCCAAATAATTAAAATATATAACAACAATTTTGGCTAAAAGAGAGTGAGGGGGAGATGTATCAATGATCACTCAAAGTTTGGAAAATTTACTCATTGGAAGGGTACGATGGTTACTCAAACAATTCCTGTTTTGTGAAGGAATTGTCATTATTTGAGAAGTCAAACTTGCATTGTTCTCATAACTATAGTTATGAACTGTAATTGTTATCTTTTCTGAGTGCATGTGTCTCGACAGTTTCTAATTGCAGGGATTGATACCTAGCATTGTTTTACTGTTCCGTTGGGCTACAGAAAATCCCGATATCTCTTCTTATGTTTGCGATGACTTGAGTTTAAAAGGGTACCCCAAACCCCTTTCTCGGCTTTTTAAAATTTCTTATAAATTTTATTTTGATTTCAAAGATCGGGAGATTTTAAAGATGATTTCAAAGATTTCAAGTATAGGGATCCAATGGTTTATTGCTTTACAAGTTAAAGTTTTGTTACCGTGGCTTGAACTAACGACTGAGGTACCTAGAATTCAAGACCATTTATTGTGCTCATGGTAAGGTTGGAACCTCGTTGTCGTTTCATAGATTGCTACTCTTGTATGACTTTCACCGTCAGGTTGTCTAAAAAAATGTAAGCACGCAATTCAATATTTAAATGTTCCTTCTGCTGTAAAATCACTTCCTTACAACGGACCTTAGCCAATCTCGGTGCCACCCAATATATATAATCTAGAACCAGGATATAGAACTAGAATGGATTTGGAAGCCACAGCTTCGATCCTAAATGTCAATTTTTATGAAGAGTATTGACACTTGATTTGGTTCATTGACATACACATCTCATTAGTCATCCAGGGATAAATAATCCGGAATTTAGAGTGGCCTTAAATCTTGTAACCCTTATTGGATCTCGACTTCAGCTCCTTACAACGGACCTTAGCCAATCTCGGTGCCACCCAATATATATAATCTAGAACCAGGATATAGAACTAGAATGGATTTGGAAGCCACAGCTTCGATCCTAAATGTCAATTTTTATGAAGAGTATTGACACTTGATTTGGTTCATTGACATACACATCTCATTAGTCATCCAGTGATAAATAATCAGGAATTTAGAGTGGCCTTAAATCTTGTAACCCTTATTGGATCTCGACTTCAGCAGTGAAATCTAAAAAATTATTCATGTTTAAAATTATATTAAGCTGGTTTTATTGTTTATACGAAAATACTTTAATGAAAAGACAATATAAAAAATCATATTTAAATATATTTAAATATGATTTATTTGTACTTTTACAACAATGGAGGCTACCGTTAATTTTCAGTGGCTTGTTAAATTGGATATAGTACTCCAAATATAACCAAAATTTCTGTTTTTCATAACCGTAAATTATTATTTCATCCTTTCCATGAATGAATGCCTATCAAATAATGACACTAAGTTTACTATTCAAAATTTTGTAGATTATTTGTTCAGATGTACATGATTATTAATAAAATAAATTTTTGATTTTTTTTAAATCAGAAAAAGGAAGGGATATCAGAAGTCTGATAAAAATACTTTTTAATATACTTTTTACAATAATTTTGTCCAAAGTAATTTGCAATTTTTCTAAGAAACAATCTTACACACGTCTAAATACACTTTTTATCGATACATTTCTATTTTTATAATTTAAATTCTTTAAACTACTTTTTTACAAGTTTTATATCGTATATTTCAAGAAATACATATCAGTCAATATACAAATGAGTGAACATTATATACTTATATTTAAAAAATGATAAAACATGCATGTGCTTTTGTAACCATTATTTTTGTAATTATATTTTAAACTTGATTAAATTAGCGAAAAGACATTAAATATAATACCACTTATTTTAAGCTAAAAATGAATATTAGCAAGAATTATAAAATTCAGCACTAGTACTATTTTCACTTCTTATTCGAATGCATAAAATAGAATAAAACATAAAACTGGGCTTATATTCGGATATATTATGAGAAGAAAGATAAACCTTAAGCAGTTATAAAAAATTTTAATATAAATATCAATATAAAGATCATTGGAGTATTTCAGGGAAATATGGTTCAATATTGCGCTTCAGTTAACCCTAATTTTTTTCAAAA
Source organism: Pardosa pseudoannulata (assembly GCA_032207245.1). Taxonomy (NCBI): domain Eukaryota; kingdom Metazoa; phylum Arthropoda; class Arachnida; order Araneae; family Lycosidae; genus Pardosa; species Pardosa pseudoannulata. The sequence goes on from CM063503.1 coordinate 57,625,456, forward strand.
CAAAAAGGATAATTATGTTATTCATTTCCCTTAAATTTCATAATAGGAAAGTTTAACACTTTATTCCTTGCTATTGTTTCAGAATTACAAACTCTTATTTAATAGGGTACAGTATAAATGAGTTTATGTGCAAAAAATTGATTACATTCCATGTTCTTTGTTAAAACTAATATATTCAATAACACAATAGGTATGTCTAAAAAATCCCTATTAAATGAGAAAGGTCCAAGAACCGAAAGAAAACCATCTAATGAAGCATTATCTCGTAAAACCTTTTGAAGTTGAATCGGGGAAAAAGAATGAATGAAAGACAAATCGCTGGAGGAAAGTCGTTGCTGGGTGTTTGGAGATTACGCAACACGTATTCGCTACAAGCGAGTTCTCTAGCGTAAGAATATTTGAAAACTAAAAGAAAATAAGAATAGTAGTAGTACAGATCAATAATAAATCAAATGTTAGTGCAGGTGGGGGATTACTTACTCGTTAAAATATTTAAAGATACTGAACTTTTTATAAAACTTTTGATTATTTTAGGGTATAATTTGGCTTATGAACCAATCTGAGTAATAGAATATTAAGCTTTTAAAGGCATATATATATATATATATATATATATATATATATATATATATATATATATATATATATATATATATATATATATATATTAATAGTATATGCCATGAAAAGAAAACTATATATGTGTGTATGTGTGTGTGTGCACTTGTGTGTAACGATAAAAAAGAATGCGATAAACTCTAAATTTAAAACTCTATTAAACTCTATAATAACTCTAAATTTAAAAATTTAACTTTCAATTAAACTCTAAATTTAAAAATTTAACTCTAAAATCTAAATTAAACTCTAATTTTAAAAATTTTACTCTAAATTAAAAAATTTAACTCTAAATTTAAAAATTTAATTCTAAAATAAACTCTAATTTTAAAAAATTAACTCTAAATTAAAATCTAAATTTAAAAATATAACTCTAAATTAAACTCTAAATTTAACCCTCCAAGTGGAACACATTGAAAAAAAAAGTCTCCAAAATATACGCTAAAGGTTAACTGTGCCAAAGCGTTCTATGATATTTCTTTGACACTTTGTCGACTAGAATAGGATACGGGAAAACCACCCTCGTTACTGTCCCTTTACTTCAGGTTATAAATGGATATATAAATAGATATTATAGATTGCTAATTTTAATACACATAAAACTCGTCGAGTCTCGAAGATCATCCCATAAGAAATAATATATTCTAAAAGTACAAATAAAAATATTGTTTGAGAGACTTGTTTATATTTTTTACGAAAGTCATCCAGGATATTTAAGTGGTACAATTAGCGATACATCTGTTACCGCGAACGAAATACTTCAAAACAGAGATTTACAGAGCCATGAAAAGCTATCAGTGTATTTGTACCTCGGGTAGGGGTGCATCCCTCAATAAATGTCAGTCAAAGAGGGGTGCAGTTTCTAAACAATCGACCTGACCCTCCTACCGCAAAACTACATGAGAGAAAGCACTAAAGCAAAACTGTACATTTCATTCATTTTTGGAGGTCAAAAATTGTACGTTTTTAAGACTTCATCGGTTTGGTGGAATTGCACATATGAACCGCTTAGAGGGTTAAAAATTTAACTGCAAATTTAAAAATTTAGCTCTAAATTAAACTCTAAATTTAAAAATTTAACTCTAAGTTAAACTCTAAATTTAACTTTATTTTTCACTCTATTTCGGTAAAACTTCCTCAGAGTCAAAGATAGATAATACACGGAAAACCTGGACTTGACCTACGAGATCGCACACGTATAACGTAAGAATATTTTGTAAGATTATCACATTTTTAGAAGTCTATATATTGAAGACCTCAAGGCTATCAGAGCCCTTCCTTTGTTATTTGTGCATGGTTGTGCTTTGGGAACGGCACGCGTTGCGCTTCTGGTAAAATAAAAAATGATTATCTTTATTATTGCCTGTAGAAAAAAAAATGATATCACCACGACTATTCGAATGTAATTACTATTGTACCTGTTCAGTCTTCATAAAAGACTTATTA
>CM063503.1:57635016-57645016 GCA_032207245.1 Pardosa pseudoannulata
ATATGTTTAATTTATTTATTTATATATATATCTTTGTTATATTATATATATATATGTAAAATATATATTGTTGTTTTTTTTTTTGATTTTTTTTGGAAATATCGCAAACGTTCAGTATTATAAGTATGATATTGTGAAATGAGTTTTGAACCTGGTAAAAACAATGTTTCGAGGTCACAGATGCAGCCGTAACAGATTACAGGCAAAAATAAATTAAATTCGTCTCAACTATAAATATAATTTGTGGTAAACTATATATTATTTAAATATATTTTATATTTTTTCGTGCATTGGATAACACAAACATATATATATATTTATTTATTTTCAATATATATATCTATTTTATATGCTTTTATAAAAAAAAATTATTTAGTAATATTAAAAAAAAAAATATTTTAAATTAGTTTAAATTCCTGTCTATAACTTTTCTATAAATAGAGCAACTATAAAATATTTTATTTTTTGGATTTTAAAACTGTGTTTATTTTTGTAAAACATTCGCAGGGACCGTTAAGTATGTTCATAAAGTTTTTTATACAACTTTTATAAAAATAATTACTTTTTTTCAGTCATTGTCCGATAATGGAATATATAAAAAAAAAAAATATATTAAATATTTTAAATCATATATTTTATATATATATAAATATATATAAGATGAATAAAATATATATAAAAAAAATATATATATTATAAAAAAAAAATATATATTATATATACATATATATATAAAATATGTGTGTGTGTGTCCATATGTATGTTTTATATACGCATATGCTGTTTATAAAAATAAATAATATAAGTTTAGAATCTATATAAAGTTAGACGCTTTTAAACTTATTAAAAACTTTTTTCTATAAATAACAGAATATTTTATGTATTGTTTTAAAAATGCAGTTTTTGAACTTAAAGAGAAAATTTTCATAACTCTATATTCATCAATGCTTATTTAATCTATAGAATTTTTATTTAGTTATTAGTAAATATTTATTAAATATTTAATGTGTTTACTTTTGTAAAATAATTTAAAATTTTATCAAATAGTATAGATGATATACATATTACAAATAAACAATTCGGTGTATTTGTATTCTTTATTTTTATGAAAAAGTATTGAATATTAACCAAAAAAATTTTTTATAAATTTAGTGCCTTATATATGTTTATTAAACAGCTTATTTATGGTTATTTTTATAAGCTACTGTAAAAGATATTGTAAAAGTCAAAAAATACTTTTGAACTTTAAAAAAAATTTAACATAACTCTATATTCATCAATGCTTATTTAATCTATAGAATTTTTATTTAGTTATTAGTAAATATTTATTAAATATTTAATGTGTTTACTTTTGTAAAATAATTTAAAATTTTATCAAATAGTATAGATGTAATGATTACAAATGACATACGCATGTCTATGTGTGTATTTGTATTCTTTATTTTTATGAAAAAGTATTGAATATTAACCAAAAAAAACTTTTCTGATAAATTTTAGTGCCTTATATACTGTATGTAATAGTAATACGTATTCTTTTTTTAAGACTACTGTAAAATCTTGAATATTGTAAAAGTCAAGACAAAATACCTTATCAACTTTAAAAAAATTTAACAACTACACATCTATTTATGATTTACATTTATTTAATGTCAATCAATAGACTTTTTATTTAATTATAGTAGTTATTTATTAGAATGTTAGTTTGTTTATTTATATATAATAATTTAGAACTCTATTAAATAATATAGATGTAAGGGTTACAAAATAATTCGGTGTATGTGTGTGTGAGTGTTCAGATATACTGAATCCTTAAATTTTTTAACTAATTCCTCTCTTAAAAAGATATATTTCAAATATCAAACTTTTCTACTTCTCATTAAAGCATTTTCAACATTTCTATTGGAAGTAAATGTTTTTAAGAATTTTCAGTTGAGGGAAATTTGTGATAAAAAATATTCTTTTACTTTTTAAACGGGATTAAAAATTTAAAGATAATATTTCAATACATCTCCGAGACAAGTTACTTGATGCATTTTTCGACAAGGAAAATAAAAATGTATACATAAATGAAGCTATTGATTCAGCAAATATATTGAAACATGTAATTTTTAACTTGAAATTTTAAAAGAGTCATTTCTACAAATGAAAATTCCTTGGTAAAGATGCATTTCTTTAAAGTGACAAGGAAATTAGAAAATCAATTATTTTATTTTTAATTAGTGTGTATGAAAATTAATGACACTATTTATATAAAAGGGATAAAAATTTCAGTTTAAACTGTAAATTATTTTCAAATTTTTTAATTACAATGGGTGACCAAAAAGTTTCCATTCGAAGATTTTACACTCTAAATTTATTATGACATTCGGTCAAAATGGCCAGCAGCATTGAAGCATTCATATCGCTGCTTCACCAGGTTGAATACCTCCTTTTTTAAATCTCCTCTTTCTGCAGTTTTAAGAAGTCTGAAACTGCCTCTTGTACTTCTACGTCCAAAAGAAGACCTTGACCTTAATAGGACTTTTTAAAAGGTTCTTTTAGACATGAGAATTGTATGGGAGCGATCAGAAACGTTTGATATCTCTCACATGGGGTGCTTGCATATCTCTCACTTCGGTAAAAACTTCTGCCCTACGATTTTTGGTATGTCGTGGAAAGTAGAATCACCCTACTTCATAGTTTTTCCGGGAGTGTCATTAAGTTTCCATTTAATTAATTTTAATTCTGTTCCATTTAGTTTCCATTAACTCTATAAGCTTCCCTTAAAAATTCCTTGTTTGTAACTTTCCTGCCATGCTCCCAATTATCACGTCGGTGAGTCGAAAAACCTATTTTTTTATCACATAAACTGCTCTGGATATTCAATCAGATGACATCACACATACCAGGAGCGTCACTTAGCGTTTTCCTTGGCGAGCGCTGCATTGCAATAGTTTTATAAATTCACCCTTTTCATGATATGACATATCCCCACTCCACACATTGGTGTATTTTATTCCTGCGCTTGGCGGTTTTCTACCGTGCCACCAGCCGATTGGAATGTTGATGAGTTTTCCACCCATCAGCAGTTGCCAGCCGTTTGAGTCCTGCAGACTCGAGATACTCTTCAGTTAGACTTGATCTTGCACTTAGATTTGACTTGCTTCCCAGACTGGCGGTTCTCCTCCGGACAGACAGGATGGAAGAGAGAAAGAAACCTGGATCCCGAAACGAGAAGAGAAGCTCAGAGTTTCATCCTCCATAATCGTCTTACTTTTTTTAGTCCATTTTTGTTTTCTCATTTTTTATTAATATTTATCTTTAAAAAAATTCAATCATTTGTCTTCTAAAATTTTATATTAATATCAATAAAATCCATTAATTCAGTAACTTCTCCTTTCCTTTTATTTTAATGCCTATTGTGTGTTTTTTTTACTTTAAGATTTAAACGTAAGTTGGTGAAAAGCCAAATTCAATTTATATATTAAATATTGGGTTAAGGACATAATGCGTATTACCACTATACGTCACCCACTTAAGTAATATTTTTTATTGTCTTTTCTATGAGTTTCTTTTTCAGGTACAAACCTTTTTATGTTTTGCTCGACTTCTAGTTTCCCATAGAAAACCCACCTTCCAAAGAAAACACCATACCAGACAATAGATAACACCATACCAGAGGGAGCTTAATCTTAATTGCACGACATAATCATCCCAGTGTTTCACAATATGGTTCTTCAGTGATGGAGACACCAGTAGCTTTGATAACAATAATTAATGAGCTATGGTAATTGTCCCAGATAAAAGCACTTTAGTCCTGTTTGGACGCATTTAGTTCCAACATCGGCATTGTTGATGCTTCAACGTTTTCTACACACTTCGGAAATATATGAATATCATAATAAATTCATGCCCGAAAGTCAATGCTTATATGCTGCACTCTAATTGCATATACACTGTAGTCTTGCCCTCATACTGAAACTTTTTGATCACCTCTTGTAGTACTATGCACATGTTTATTCATATCACAACTTTAATATTTCAGAAAATAACTTACTATGTAAAAGTAGTTTTTACTATGATCATTCATTGAGAATGTTTTTCTGTACCTAAATTCATGTTTCGAATTCCATTTGGGAATGGATGTGTCTAAAGACATTCGGAATCGGCTTTAGGAAGTAAAACCTGGTCTCATTAGCTCTCGTGTTGCAAAAAGCAGACCTTAGCGCTCCAAACCAAACAATCACTAAAAATAAAAAAAAATAAAAACGATCACAGTTAAAATATATATTTTACCAGTATAAAATATCTCTAAATGTATTTTAATATGGGAATCATCTAATTACACACCTTAAAAGATTTAATTTCACTAATTTTATTTTATAAACTACAAAGTAAATAATGATGGCTGGAATTATGTATGGAATATTCCATGCAATCTTTTGTTTTTCCAATGCAGCTGGCAATATAGATACATACACTTCTGTACCAATACAAGTCTGCGAAGCTGTTACCCATTTAGCACCACCCTAAGATCACGTGTAGTTTTAGAAATACTGAGTAACAATAACCCTTGGTGGGTCCTCGTAATTTAGAATCAGAGACCAAGCAGAGGACCCCCATGCTTAGTCTGCCACCCTAGAGGTATCATTTAAGAACTTGGAGGACATTGTGACCACGGACATATTTTACGTGTACCAGTAACCATTCACGAACACGGAGGATCTTAGGACGACTGAGCATTTAACCACTGAGCTACTGTAAATCACTCTTACAGATACATAATTACTGATTCAATAGATATAGGGGAAAATGAAGTGTTTAGCTAAAATTTTCTAACTTTAAAGAGAATCATTTTCTGATTACGAAAACTCCTTAGTAAAGTTTCCTTTCATTAAAAGCTATAGAAAACTGGATGTTGATAAATGAATTATAACAGATCCTTTTGAGTTAGAAAACACATTTGAAAAGCACTAAAAATAATTGCTTGCGTGCAACGCCTCAAGAAATGTACTAAAGTTAGGGTTAAAGTAATTTCTAGGATTAATTTTTTTTTACCATTTTCATTAGGGCTGTAACTAATGAACAAACTGCACTTAAAATAAAGAAACAACAAATTTAGTACCCTTTTCTCTATCTTAATATATCCTGTGCCTCATGGATCCTGAAACAAATATTTACCTTCTTTCTCGATGTTTGTCCGTGAGGCTTTCGTAGGTATAGAATATTTTGTCCTATTAACAGGAGAAACACTGAATGTGACAATATCTTTTATCTTGAACCTTTAACTCGAGTGCTTATACTGTTTATTTTTTATTTATGATTTGATGAATGTTCTAGGGGAAAACAAAAGAAAAGCAAAAAACTTGTTGCTAAATGTGTGTTATAAATAAGGGAAAATCTTTCAAAATAATACAATAGATTACTAATCAGCTGATACTGTGGTAAAATTAACTAAACATTGCTTTAAATATTTTCGAAAGTTTTAAAAGACAGAAATAATTTAATGATTTAGAGATAATAATCATAATACTGTATATTTTTCTAATTTCAAGAGTAATTATTTATAACTAAATGACCTGAATTATTCTTTGAATTTAAATAGCTTAAACCGGAAAATCTAGTTGTTGATCTGGTAGACGAAGAACTTGTTGATAAATGTGTGTTATAAATAATTTAAAATCTTTGAAAATTATATAATAGATTACTAATCAGCTGCTACTACGGTAAAATTAACTAAACATTGCTTTAAATATTTTCGAAAGTTTTAAGAGACAGAAATAATTTAATGATTTAGAGATAATAATCATAATACTGTATATTTTTCTAATTTCAAGAGTAATTATTTATAACTAAATGACCTGAATTATTCTTTGAATTTAAATAGCTTAAACCGGAAAAAATCTAGTTGTTGATCTGGTAGACGAAGAACTTGTTGATAAATGTGTGTTATAAATAATTTAAAATCTTTGAAAATTATATAATAGATTACTAATCAGCTGCTACTACGGTAAAATTAACTAAACATTGCTTTAAATATTTTCGAAAGTTTTAAGAGACAGAAATAATTTAATGATTTAGAGATAATAATCATAATACTGTATATTTTTCTAATTTCAAGAGTAATTATTTATAACTAAATGACCTGAATTATTCTTTAAATTTAAAAGACCTTAAACTGGAAAATCTAGTTGTTGCTCTGGTAGACGAAGAACTTGTTGCTAAATGTGTGTTATGAATACTTGAAAATCTTTGAAAATAATACAGTAGATTACTAATCAGCAGTTACTGTGGTAAAATTAACTAAACATCGCTTTAAATATTTTCGTAGGTTTTGGGAGACAGGAATAAATTAATGATTAAGAGATAATAATTAAAATACTATATATTTTTCTAATTTCAAGAATAATTATGTATAACTAAATGACCTAAATTATTGTTTAAATTTAAAAGACCTTAAACTGGAAAAAATCTAATTGATGCTCTGGTAGACGAAGAACTTGTTGCTAAATCTGTGTTATGAAGAATGAAAAATCTTTCAAAATAATACAATAGGTTACTAATCAGCAGTTACTGCCGTAAAGTTAACTAAACATGGCTCTAAATATTTTTGCAGGTTTTAGGAAACAAAAAATAATTGAATGATTAAGAGATAATAGTTAAAATACTGTATATTTTTCTAATTTCAAGAATAATTATCTATAACTAAATGACTTAAAATATTCTTTAAATTTAAAAGACCTTTAACTGATAAAAATCTAGTTATTTCTCTGGTAGACGAAGAACTTGTTGCTAAATCTGTGTTATGAAGAATGAAAAATCTTTCAAAATAATACAATAGGTTACTAATCAGCAGTTACTGCCGTAAAGTTAACTAAACATGGCTCTAAATATTTTTGCAGGTTTTAGGAAACAAAAAATAATTGAATGATTAAGAGATAATAGTTAAAATACTGTATATTTTTCTAATTTCAAGAATAATTATCTATAACTAAATGACTTAAAATATTCTTTAAATTTAAAAGACCTTAAACTGGAAAGAACCTAATTGTTGCTGGTAGACAAAGAATGTTCGTTATTACTAGATTTTCTAAAATTGGATATCTAAATATATTTATATGATTAATAATACTCTCAATATTTCATGAAATTTCGAGGAACAAAGAGCTATCAGGTAGGACGCTAACTTAAGAACCGTTGCCTATGCATTCAAATTCCACTGTTGTCGGGGATTATTTCTTCAGCCATTTCGAATCCATGTAGATACGAGTCCAGAATTTAAGACCTAGATCTTGCTCACATTAATCGCTGTGTAGAAAAAAAACGTAGGATGTAGCATTCTAAACCAAGCCTAACCAAACGTAACATTTTCAATAAAGGGATTTTAAATATGAATACTGATGGGAGCAAAAAATACAGATAAACAAATTTTAAAAGCCCAAAATTGAGGGAACTGTATAGGAAAAATAGAAATAGTAAATAAATAAATGAATCTCCAATTGTAAATGTCAGCTTATAACAAAAGTCAGTATAGCCAGTTCGTAAAACAAAGAAACTAAAGTCTCCCATTTCTCCATCTAACAGAAATAAATAATTGTTGTCGTTGTTTATGTTACTTCATAATTTACATCAGATCAAGGTCAAAGTTTTTCACCATTGCAGGTAGCATTACAGTCATATATCTTTATTCTGAACAGAGATTTAAAAAACTACAGAAACACGATAATAATGTAATAGAAAACAACTGAAACACAATTACAAAAGGAAGCATTAAATATACAACGCTTATAGAATGCTGAGCAAATGTGGATATATTTGGCTTTTATAGCATCACCATTGCAACAGAAGGGGCATGTAGGACTCTCCACAATTTGGAATCTGTGAAGATGTGCATTTAAGCAGTCATGCTTTGTAGCCAGGAGAAAGCTCTACTTCTGGATTAGTCCAGGAGATCAAAGATTTTACTTTTATATAACTTATCATAACTTATTTCAAGCGACAGACCAAACTCCTCCTCAACACAAAAAAAAACAGGCAAAGTAGAACTGAATTTTAAAGATCCCACTGGCGTTGGTCACACTGGGTACGTTGTCTTCTTTTCGATATGGGGTACTATTACAGGCGACACACCAATTTTTCTAAAAAGCAATAAAAAACTGGCAACTAAATGTTTAATTGAAAAATTTTCAAATTAAACAGTAAATTATAAAAAAGTAACAAACAGTAGAATTTAATTTTAAAGATCACACTGGCGTTGGTCACATTGGGTGAGGCTGTCTTCTTTTGAAGATGAGTGTAACAATAAGTTACATTCGGATCACCCCATGGGTCTTCGGGGACATGCCGGGGCAGGACCGGATTGAATGCAGAGCGACTTCGGACTTCTCCTAGCCAATAGAGGTGTCCGTTTGGGGAGTTTTGACTCCCCCCCCCTCCGTTCTGGAGTGGACTCTTTTTTTTTTTTGTCTCCGCAGACAGTGGGAAAATTTTTTGGAGAGGACAATGTTGTTACGAGAAGAATGAGAGGTGAAAGGCTGTCATCCGCGTTTTGTGGGAGAACCCTTGGCAAAGATATTTTCGCCATTTTTGTTAGGATCGACGCCGACTCGAAAGCAGTCTTCGATCTACAAATGATAAGTTGATTCAACTATTTGTATTCCTTAGGCATTTATTATTGTATGAAATCATTTAATCAAGACCTATTTTTCATGTTTTTCTTAATGAGTTTTCATTTCTTTCTCAAACACTAGGCCAACGTAACATTATTATTTTTACAATGAGGTACTATTCTAAGCGACACACCAACTTCTCTAAAAAGCAATAAAAACAGGCAACTAAACGTTAAGTTGAACAATTTTCAAATTAAACTGAAAATTATTAAAAAGTAACAAACAGTAGAACTTAATTTAAAAGATCAAACTGGTGTTGATCCCATTGGGTAAGTTGTCTTCTTTTCGAGATGAGATACTATTCCAGAAAACACACCAATTTCTCTAAAAAGCAATAAAAAGCATGCAACTAAACTTTTAATTGAACAATTGTTTTAATCTAGATGTGCCTCTGGAAGACCAGCATTCTTCTTATTTTTATTTAGTCAAGTCTAGCTATCTATACTAAATGTTATTCACTTCTAATTCTCCTAAAATTTGCACCAGAATAATTCTAATTATGATTACTAAGAGAACTGTATACTGCTATAAAGACAGCTAAAAAAAAGAAAAACTGGATATAGCAGAGAAAGTAACAATAATCTATAGATTAGATATCATGCTTCACAAACATGCAAAAATAATGAACTCAGAACAGCTAAATTATGCTATCGGTTTCTACAGTTGTTGATGTTTATGTTACTTGATAATACAGGTCAGATCGTGTTTATAGTAAACATGATTAAAAAGTAACAAACAGAGAACATTTATTGTTTTAATTTTATATATGACTCTGATGTTAAACGAAAGAATCCAAATCTAAAGGAATTTTTATTTAAAGTGATTATGTGCATCGTACCTTTTTATAGAAATCGAACAATTCAAGTCAGACATATATCAAGTCAGACAACATCAAACAGATAATACAATTTAAACAGAAAAAATATTTTTTTTAATTTATGCATAAATTAAGGTATATGACTTGAAGATCCGTCATCATTTGGAGACTTTCTTTATTTTACCTAAGAAAAAAAGCCAGGCATATACTTACCAGAAGTCTTTTATTCTTTATTATAAGTCTTTTTCTTAAAGCCGAAGAACTGAAATGTGCAAGATTCAAACTTTCATCTGTTGATTAGGGAAAATGCCGTCTTATGGAGAGGAAAATCACTTAGATAACTTCTTATGAGAAAGAGTTTATACAGCGGCTCTGCTATTGCCCATAAAAATAATTGTGGTAGAAGAAATGCATAAAAAGGCATAGAGATTGCAAGGATCTAGGACTTTTACTGGGAGAATTGACAGCGGATTTGGGAAAGTGAGCTGTTAATAATTCAAACTTTAGTTTCGAGAATTGTGAAAGGAATTCAATC
>CM063503.1:57647516-57670016 GCA_032207245.1 Pardosa pseudoannulata
AAAATAAAAATGTGGAAATTAGATATTTATATGTCGAAACAGATTTAAAATACGTGTTAAGTTTAAAAAAATTGCGGTTTTAAATTAACTAAATTATCAAAAATGGAAAATTGCTGAAATTTCGGTAACATAGAATGCACTTATTAAAAAGACAATGAGATAAATTTAATAGAAAATAAAATATTTTAGAGACAGTAAAGAAAAAAGAAAAGAAATAATAAATAAGAACTTATTTAGAGAGATCAACGAAATATTTTCGAAAGTTAATAAATTTTTATAACCTTGTGTAAGTTAATAATTTCTATCCGTGTTAATTTTACCTTCAATTATAATTTTCTGTAAAACCTCACACACACATACAGATATATATATATATATATATATATATATATATATATATATATATATATATATATATATATATATATATATATGTGTGTGTGTGTGTGTGTGTGTGTGTGTGTGTGTGTGTGTAAGTAATCCAGGAATTATACAACTGCTGGAGAAGGAGAAGCCTAAATAGCTAGCAATAATAACGTAAGATGCAGTCCGGCCACCATTGTAGGGAACAGCACAAGTCTAATTCAAACTTTATTTTAGAGCTGCAAAAAAACGGACATCTTTGTTAGTCAACGACAGACAAAAGACAGATACAAAAATCAGTTTGCTCAAATAGAGGTGTACCCAAGAGTGAAGACAGAAAGAATTTTCCCACGGGACAAGAAACTTAGTCAGCAAATTTAAGTGTTAAGGCCAGAAAAACCTGGAGCCATTTGCCGGCGACAGCTGGAAAACGTGTTGACTAGACAGAAAATTTACTTCTTTAGGACATAAAGCTTTGGGAAATGTATCGAAAGAATTTTTAGTCGAGGACACTCCTTTGATTTAGAGACATTTAGAGATTGGGAAAAAGGTTTTAATTAATTAGAATGGGAGAAAGGAGGTTTTTAAAGAAATATTAAAGTTAAATAATTTTGATATATTAAATATATATGTATATATAATATAAATATATATATACTTATGCACATATTCATCTACATCATTTAATTGCTTGATTTCCGCAGTACCGAAATATCTTTATATAATTTTTATTAATATTTTTAGAGTACCCGAAGGCCGAGGAAAAAGTCCGGAGAAAAATAGAAAATACCCCAAATGTTTGGGAGGAAATTTAAAAAAATTGCCTGTACCTTTTTTTAAATAACAAGTAAAATATTATGATATTCATTATAAATATTAAAATTATCAAAATAGATTCTTTAACTATCGGATGAATTAATGTCTCGTTAAAAGTGCAATAAAAGCAAACATAGAATGGAACTTATGATATATATGCACCCACAGAAACATATTTATGCACATCAGTAGAGAGCTGTTAATGGTTGTTGTGGATTTGCTGGCCAAATAACTTGAAATTTTAAAACGTCAAGTGAATTTTGATAATATTTTATATTAAAATTCGTGTATATTTATTTGTCTTTAAATTTTTTTTCATATTCTTTACTTTTACTTACACGGAGAACATCAAACAGTAGTCGATTTCACGAACTTTGCGTCATTTTTATAGCAAATATTCATAATTTAATGGCCTGTTACACTGTCTTCCAATCTCTTTTAGAGTACGGAAAATTTTTGTGAGTATTATTCTCTATCGGTATACTCACTTAAAAGTTAATATGTAATAAAAAAGCTTTCTATCAGTTCTTTTAATAGAAATGGATAGTTATAATTATTAAAATTCCCTACTTAAAATTAAATATTTAGTATAGCTATTGATATAATTTTCATAGAGCAGAATATTTGACAGTTGGAAAATGGCCGCAAACCTCCGATATGTGACAAAATTTGGTTTATTATTGAGAATCATTTTTGAGATTCTAATGACACATTGGTTCTCGTTGGAAAAGTGATTGGGTATGCAGTGGTTCTCAATCGTCATTTCATGAAGTAATGGTGTTCCGTAAACCAATACTTAGTTTAACCCCTCAAAAATAACAATATTAATTTTTTTTCATTTTTATTTTTTAAGATTTTACCCACAAAATAAAGAATTTATTCCTTTCAATAGATTACTAGCGTCTTAATAAGGGAATACTTTCTATATCAAAAATGGTGTTTTTAAAAATGGTGTTAAGCTATTTTTCTATTAGTACTAAAAGTAGCGCAACAAAAGGTTGAGAACCATTGATCAAGTGAATACATTTGTAAGCTTTCTTAATACTGCATGATTTTTTTTAATCTTAAACTATTTTAATTCTATTTGAAGTACTGGATTTTTTTTCTTTCTATATTAAACGTGTTCGGGATTACTTTCTATACTAAGCATGTTGTTAAAAATGGTGCTCCGGTATTTTACTATTAGTACTACAAGTTGTCTGCCATTACAAAAACTTTGAGAACCACTGATCTTGGGAATAAATTTTTTATTTTTTTTTAATATAGCATGATCCTTTTTTAAAACCAACTATTTTAATGCTATTTTAATACTTGAGTTTGTTTCATTCAGCATTTTTCGTTTCAAATTAAGTAATTAACTTTTTTCACTGTGTATATAGAACATTTTCATTTAAACAATCTTTTTATACACTGACTGTTTAATTTATAAAAAACCATATTTTTTAATGTTCTCTTACGTTTATCAGGAAATTAAATTTCTATTACTTAACTGATGGAAGTTAATTAATTCGAAAATATATATTATTTACTCATAAACAAAAACACTGAATATAAAATTATTAATTCTGCTTTTATTTTTTATGGGAGAATATAATAATCATTGTTTTGTAGTCAGTATAATACATATTTAGTATAATCTCCTTGACAATTCATTATTAATTTACTTTTTACTCTAAAAGTTCATAATCTAAAGAATAATATGTCATCAGCTATTTGCGTCAGATAAAGGTAATTTACTGTTAAGTATAATTTATTGAGAGTATTTGCCAGAAAGCAGACCAAAACTTAGTCGACATTAAATAACAGAGATAACATTCAGCTGTTAAAGGAAGAATCCTCTTTTAAAAGTGCCACAGTGACAAAATTTTTATAGATTTGGGAGAGTAAATATAGTTTAAGCGTTATTAATGAGTAGGTGAATGGTTAATGGCTAAAGTTTTTTCGAAGTATTTGAGAATTCAAATTAAGATCAAATATTTAAGCAACGTGTAAAATCAAGCATACTAAGGATTAAAATTGTGCTCCCTATAGCAAATTTTGGACAGCTCTTCAGTGTTCTCGACAAGTGAATTTCCCTCAAACATTTGATCTGGAAAATGAAAAAAGACGTGTACCTATTAAAAGAGTAATAAGCCTACACACGGATTTGAAAATCTTCTGCTTATCCTTTCTTAATTACGGAGAAAGATGTTGCGGCTGTATCTTTTAAGATGTACATTTTTTTTTCCTGATCTTGATTTTCAATTCAAGATTTTGAAAATGTTTGACGTCACTGACTAGGTTTACGTCAATCTCGCGGCTCTCGTGGGAATCAGCGGGTGAGAAGTTTGGCCCCACACACACTCACAAAATGACGTCATATGACGTCAGAGCGCGCGCGCGCCCGCGTCATATTTTCCTACCTATAACAAGGTAGCTAGCAATATTCGCTTTTATTATTCGGCATTGGGAAAACGATCCCAAAGGAGATTACCGGGGATGCAGAAAATATTTCACGTGCGCTCACTGCTTTGTACGACGAAACGCAGCGGGAAGATATTTAATCAGGCTTTTCACAGGTTTTTAAATCGCTGAAACTGCCTGGCCATCACACGGAGATAGACTCCTATGTAATGCTTTCTTCCGATATCAATTATTTTAATCCCTCCTCAAAGCAGCGCAGTTCGATTCCAAAAGAAGTCGGAATGAGCTGCAAAATGTCAAAGCGTCAAACCAGTACAAACTGTGGAGGGCGGAATATATAGATTAGGCAATTCGATATCGCGGATTTAAATAATTCATTCACCTGTACAGGTAGAAAGGTTGTTAAAATGCCAACAGACCGCGGTAGAAAAAGGAAAATAATAGTACAGAAATCGGGACAGCACGTGGTTTTTCGTTTTCTTTATTAAACGTAATAAAAAATCTTTTTTAAAGAATGTTTAAATATTAATAAATAAAAAATACTTTTTCCCGTTATTTATATGCTTTTAAGCTTCTTTTAGTTTAATAAAAAGTAAATATATTTCAAATATTGTTTAATAGAAAGGGAATATATAGATTAGGCAATTCGATATCTCGGGCTTATACAGTGCTTTCACCTGTACAGGTAGAAAGGTTGTTAAAATGAAAATAGACTGCGACAAAAAAAAAACGAAAATAGTAATACAGAAATCGGGATAGCACGTGGTTTTTCACTGTCTTTTTTTAAACGATATGAAAGAATATTTTTTTAAAGAAAACTTAAAAAATTAATAAATAAAAAATACTTTTTCACGTTATTTATAAACTTTTAATCTTCTTTTAGTTTAATAGAAAAAAAATATATTTTAAATATTGTTTAATAGAAAATGAATATATAGATTAAGCAATTCGATATCCTGGGTTTAAATAATTCAATCACCTGTACAGGTAAAAAAAATTGTTAAAATGCCAACAGACCGCGGCAGAAAAACGAAAATAGTAGTACAGAAATTGGGACAGCACATATTTTATCGTCTTTTCTCAAAATATATAAAAAAAATCTTATTTTAAAGAATGCTTAAAATATTTATAAGTAAAAAATACTTCTTCGCGTTATTTATGTACATTTAAGTTTCTTTCGTATTTATTAGAAAAAAATAAATATATTTTAAATATTGTTTAATAGAAAGGGAATATATAGATTAGGCAATTCAATATCGTGGATTTAAATAATTCATTCACTTGTACAGGTAGAAAGGTTGTTAAAATGCCAACAGATTGCGGTAGAAAAAGGAAAATAGTAGTAGAGAAATCGGGACAGCACGTGGTTTTTCGTTGCCTTTATTAAACGATATAAAAAATCTTTTTTAAAGAATTATTAAAATATTAATAAATAAAAAATACTTTTTCGCGTTATTTATGTAGTTTTAAGCTTCTTTTAGCTTAATAAAAATTAAATATATTACAAATATTGTTTAATAGAAGGGGAATATATAGATTAGGCAATTCGATATCGCGGGCTTATATAGTTTATTCACCTGTACAGGTAAAAATGCTGTTAAAATGCCAACAGACCGCGGCAGGAAAACGAAAATAGTATTACAGAAATTGGTACAGCACGTGCTTTTTCATTGTCTTTTCTCAAAATGTATAAAACAATCTTTTTTTAGAGAATGCTTAAAATATTAATAAATAAAAAATACTTTTTCGCGATATTTAAGTACTTTTAAGCTCCTTTTAGTTTAATAGAAAGTAAATATATTTCAAATATTGTTTAGTAGAAAATGAATATATAGATTAAGTAATTCGATTTCCCGGGATTAAATAATTCCCTCACCTGTACAGGTAGAAAAATTGTTAAAATGCCAGCAGACTGCGGTAGACAAACGAAAATTGTAGTACAGAAATCGGGACAGCACGTGGTTTTTCATTGTCTTTATTAAATGATATAAAAAAATATTTTTTAAAGCATGCTTAAAATGTTAATAAATAAAAAATACTTTTTCATATTATTTATGTAATTTTAAACTTCTTTTAGTTTAATAGAAATATATAATAAAAACACATTTCAAACATTCTTTAATAGAAGATGATTATATATATATATATATATATATATATATATATATATATATATATATATATATATATATATATATATATATATATATATATATATATATATATGTATATATATATATATATATATATATATATATATATATATATATATATGTATATATATATATATATATATGTATATATATATGTATATATATATATATATATATATATATATATATATATATATATATATATATGTATATATATATATATATATATATATATATATATATATATATATATATATATATATATATATATATATATATATATTGGGTAATTCAATATCCCAATTTTAAATAATTCATTCACCTGTATAGATAGAAAATTTGTTCAAATGCCAACAGACAGCGGAAAAAACGAAAACAGTAGTGCAGAAATCGAAACAGCACGTGGTTTTTCATTGTCTTTTCTTAAACGATGTGAAAGAATCTTTTTTTAAAGAATACTTAAGAAATTAATAATTAAAAAATAATTTTTGACTTTATATATATACTTTAAAGCTTCTTTTAGTTTAATAGGAAGTAAATATATTTCAATTATTGTTTAATAGAAAATGAATATATAGATTAGGCAATTCGATATCGCGGGCTTATATAGTTTATTCACCTGTACAAGTAAAAATGTTGTTAAAATGCCAACAGACTGTGGTAGAAAAACGAAAATAGTACAGAAATCGTGACAGCACGTGGTTTTTCATTGTCTTTTCTTAAACAATATAAAAGAATATTTAAAAAATTCATAAATAAAAAATACTTTTTCCCGTTATGTATAAACTTTTAAGCTTCTTTTAGTTTAATAGAAAGAAAATACATTTCAAATATTGTTTAATAGAAAATGAATATATATATATATATATATATATATATATATATATATATATATATATATATATATATATATATATACTAGGTAATTCACTATAATAAACTATGTAGTTTTAAATAATTCATTCACCTGTACAGGTATAAAAATTGCTAAAATGCCAACAGATCGTGGTAGAAAAATGAAAATAGTACAGAAATCGTGACAGCACGTGGTTTTCAGCTGTCATTTTTAAAACGATATGACAGAATCTTTTTATAAAGATTGCTTGAATATTTAATAAATAAAAATACTTTTTCATGTTATTTATATACATTTCAATGTTTTTAGTTTAATAGAAAATAAATATATTAATATTTTAAATATATATATGTACACATGGAAACGAACTAATCTTATAACTGAACCCGTTACTTTTAATTCTTATAACAGTTACATAAGAGAAAATTGTTGTTGGTAATTTAACAGTGACCCTGAAATAAGTACGATTCAGATAAGAATATTCATTTTATAAAATGTAGACACATTTAAATAAATGTTTCATTCATAAAACTTATAAATATTTTAAATGTTCTTTAAAAATTACAATAGTGAGTTAATATGTACAGCGTTCTTGTCAAATAATTAAATTGTTCATTATAGTTACCAAGTAAGGATAAATTCTTATCATAGGCAGTTAATCTGTGTTTCTACCAAGGTATAATTAAATTTACTGAACTAAAAATAAAAGATTGTTTAAATTCTTTATAAATTCTTGAGAATATATTTGTTCTCTTCATTACGTCATTTTAAAATCTGATAGACTTTTAGAACGTAAATATATCAATATAATAAAAATTACAGTAATTAAAGAGAAAACTATTTTAAATTCAAACATCTCAATACATTCTTATCACATTCTCAATATTTTTTAATTCATTTTTAGCTCATTATTTTTATATTTAAATTGTAGAGTTTTATATACAACGTTTTACAAATTTTTCATTGATGCCTAAAATTTACGGTACACATTAAACACATTTGTAAAGGATGTGACTCGCTTTTCTATTTTCCTGCACTTACAAATAAACAATCCTGTAAACAAAAACTAAAATGTTTTAAAAGATGAAATCGAAAAATATTCATCACAACTCTTTTTTTCTATCATGAATAAATAAAAAGGTATGTTCCCTTTAGCATAAAACTGTTACAAGTTATTTTATAAGACGCTAAAAGAGTATTTATTTTTACCACTTGAAGTAATATATTTTTTAAAAGCGTAAAATATATAGACCAGATTAGAAAAGTGAAAATTTGCTTACCCGCAAGCTAACTTTTTAAATATATATTAAATCAAAGCTTAATATATTTTTTGTTCTACAAAATGAAAATGTATAGGTACGTAAGAGTTTGACTAAACACTCTTAAAAGTTTGAACACTATGAAATTTTAGGATTTACAATGATAAAAATAAAATATACTGTCTAAATGAATAATTGTCAATAACTGGTGTTCACAAAATAACAGATATGTTGAAGAAATTTGGTATAAAAGTTTAGCTCTTTATTTATATGTTTCCAAAATTATCTTGTGGAAAAATAAATTTTTCTTTCTCATATTGTGCATATACAGTCAAACCTGCTTATCTCGAAAACCTGTCTATGTCGAATTTTTTCAATTTCCCTACATTTTCAATAAAAATTTAACTTATTTTCCAAACTTATCTCAAATTATTTTTTCCCAAACCTGTCTATCTCGAATTTTCGTAAGAAACAGAACATTCCAGTTTAGAGCCTTATTGCGTTGACAACCGCACATGTTCCCATTTTCAGGAAATACACTTCTAGTTTTCTCTCTCGAAGGATTATTTGGTCAGGTACTGGGAGGGAATTGTACTAAAATCGTCCTCTGCTGTGGAATAATAGGTGGTCAGGGTTGAACAGGGGGGAATAGGGGGCTGGAGAAATTTCTTTTTGGAAATAGAACTGGTTCTCAGTCACAGCCTAATGACTAAAGTATCATCTCGAAACTTGCTGTCTCAATTTTAGAGGTAAAAATGGCAGGTGTTAAAATAAAATTAAATGTTTTAACCATCGAAAAAAAATGGAAATTCTGTCATTTTTGAAGGAAAACCCTTCTATGAAGTAAAACGTAGTCGCCGCTAAATTTAGAATTCCACCCAGTACTATTTTACTATCATGAAAAACAAAGATTTCGCACAAAAGAACTTCAAAAACGGTTGCAAAACAATGAAAGAGAGTCGTGCATGTAAATGAAACTAAAAGTATTTCAAATTTTTCAATCTTTTGTATTGCGTAAAGAAATTTTCTTAGTCTATTTTAATAAAACCTGTGTATCTCGAAACCTGTTTATCTCGATTTTTTTTTTACTCCCAAGAGATTCGAGATAGACAGATTTGACTGTATATTACGCTTTTTGCTAGATTACTCGAAGTGACAACATTAAATAATATTTAAAAAGTTTTATAAAATAACTAGCTATCTAAGTTACCCGGAGTTGCCAGGTTTTTAATATCTTTTAGTATTTATCCCAGATTCATTAGCAATTGGGATAGAAGGAAATGACTGTAACTTACGGAAGAACAGATAATGAGAGGGTTAAAATAGGTTTGTTGAAAAATGTAAAAATATCCTTGGAATACATTTCATTCAGGGTTTTGCTTACAAGGGTAATGATATTATTTTTGGTTATTTTAACATCAGGTTTGCTAATATAAACCTGTGCTATACTTCTTCGTGAACATGATTCTCAACTTAATACGACAGAAAGATCTCCCTTTTGTAAAATATTTTGTTATAGAAATGCAAATATCTTATATCCATTTGAAGTCCAGCAAAGTTGAACCAAAAGGCAATGGCTATAGATATGTTTTTAATGACAGACAACTGCCTTTATTACATTTTGCCATACAATCAACAGGTTTTTCGTTGCCCATTTTATTAAGGGAGCACCACATAGGTAGGGCAATATCGTTCCCTATGAGGAAACATCAAATATATAACCAATACTTATTTAGCAGCATCTAAGGGGTAAGTGTACCTTAAGAAATGCTACTGATCCGAGTAAAGCTGCTCCTGTAGGGTCCTCGTAATATTTTCTCGTGAATTAAAAACGAACCCAATGTGGAGTAGGAGCATACTATACAATCTAGGATGCTAGGCTATAGATAAAGATTAAAAAAATTTACACGAGAAAACTATTCCAAGACAAAATTTTATTATATTCATACTTACTCGTATATATCATCTATATAATAATAATTATCTATAGTTATTTGTCCATCTGTCCTCGAATTTATAAAGCGGTTGGACTTGGAATGGATAGAGCATCCATATTGGATTCTTGATGAGTTAGGATTAGCAAAATTCAATGCGAGTAAAGTTTAAAACGAATAACTTTTAGTCAACGTAATTGTAAAATAAAACAATATTTATTAAATATAAAAGGGGAAATGGTTCCCCATACCGTCGTTCCAATAGTTGGGGACGGAGCATGTTTATTTCGATCGCTTTTGTACCTTATGTTTGAAACACACTCTTTTAGCTGTGAACCGGAATGACTTGTAATCGGTATCTTCCATCTCAAAGATTTCTTTGATTCAATCACAGTACATTGAACTATTGGAGGCATTCAAACAGCCCATGGCTGATTGGTAATCGCTGTATCACTGATCTAGCTCGCTAGCTGTTTGGGATTTAACTGTACTCCCCGCTATTTGACATCGCTTTCCGAGTATCGCTGTTGAACTTCGGCAAACTTCGGAATATTTTCCCAGAACCCACATCTTTGAACCAATTATATTCCGCGGTGGTTAAAAGACCTCGAATTGATAGAGGCATCTATATTGATGAGTTGGGGCTATCAAAATTCAAAGCGAGTAAAGTTAAAAACGAATAATTTTTAGTCAACATAATTGTAAAATGGAACAACATTCATTAAATATGAAAGGGGAACCATTCCTCCTTTATACTACCCCTTTATATACCTTGTAGTTAGCATATAACCAGTCATATGACGAACTATATGCTAGTTTTTAAAAAATGTCATAACGTTTGTCCTAACACTGCTGGTAATACCGACAGATATCTATAATGCCAAACACAGCCGTTAAGCTGTTACTGATTTAGCAGCACCCGAGGTAAACGTGCAACCGAAGGAATACTATAAACACGAGTAACACTGCTACGTCCAGGTAATATAAAATTAGGGACCAAGGAGAAGGCTACCAGGTTGGACCTACCACATCCAATGCTATAGTCTCAACTTGGTGGACATTGTGACCCCGAATCTATTTCACATGCCACAGTCGCCAATGATGAACAAGACTGATTTTTGGTTGGATTGAGCCTCGAACTCCCATCCCTCCGGTTACGTGATTGACGCTTTTGCCAACTGATCTCCTTAACCCATAATGGACAGCTGTCCTATAAGTTGAATTCATACTCCGACCCGGCGTGAAGCCACACGGAAAACTGAAGACGTAGTCGCCACGACGTAACCACAACACCACAGGGTGCTGCTGACCTACAAGAGTTCCGTCATGGTTCGAGAATAATGTGGACGACCCCAGTAAGGAACAATACTACAAAGTAAGTTCGTGACTACCAGGGAAGTCTGAAGAGAAAGATAACTCAGGAAACCCCGGGTTCGTGACACCCGAGTATACCTAAAGGAGGTATACCCCTTGAGGTTGCAGACGGCTATCATTGGCCTAGGAGGGACACTCCTAGTTACCAGAGGGCGCCACGAGGACGCTGATAGCTGTCCTAGGTGAGGTACCGTAGTACAACACCCTGTGGCTAATCCCCAGAGCTGCGCCGTAGCACTGCTGAGGTGAATCACTGCCACACACCCCACAGCTGTCCTATATATAGGACAACAAATAAAATTCCATTTAATAATAAAGTTATAAATAATACCCGAGTAGATTTTATTTTAACGCCTTTAAAATAGACACGCTTTAGCATAGTAACAATAAAAACTGAGAAATCAAATTATAGTGTAATGTAAAATTTATTTTCAGCAAACCCTTAAACTTTGTCATTTTTTAATCTTTAATTTTATATTTATTATTTTTTTTTCAAACATTGTGGAGGTCACTTTTAGTTTAAAAACGGAGCTAATAATGTAGCTTCCACATGATGGTTGATGACATTTATCATACTGTAACAGAAACGAATCGGTATGCAGCCCCCGCCCCAAAAAAAAACATTCTTTGAGCATTACAAAACTTAAGCAATTTCTAGGTGTCATTTTCTTTACAGGGTATCATAGTTTACCACTCGAAAAAATGTATTGGGAAAATGCTCCAGACACTGGCACTACATTAATGAGTAACGCTATGTCCAAAAAACGGTTTTATGACACCAAGCATTTTATTCATTTTAACGATAATTCTTCAATTGATCCACAAGATCGTTATTATAAAATTCGACCTCTTTATGACAAAATGAACATAACCTTGAAGCAATTTGGCATATTTTCTGAAAATCTCACCGTCGATAACAAAATGGCAAGGCACAGTTGCAAGATGTTCATAAAAAATCAACCTGTAAAATTTAGATATAAATTATGGATGTTAGCATCCTACAACATATATCCTTTTTCTATTATCCCTTACCAATGATGCCAGTTCAAAAACTGCAAGATAAAACCAACAACAGTGTGCTTAAAATGTAATATTGGACTTTGTTTTGACCAAATTTCACCTATGAATCAGCCTAATGCAATGTAAGTGATATTTGTAAAATTTTAGTAGTGTATTGGACCGTTGTCCTATTTATAGGACAGCTAATTACTTAAAAAATTAAAAATATTTTTTCAAAATTTTGGTTTTATATGCTTAGTTACACCATATTAATGATATGGATGAAGTTTTAATAACTTACAGAAATATTTAGTTGGTGGGGTACAATATGGGTTAACATAAAATAGCAAACATATAAATAACATAACATAAACAAAATGAACAACATAAAGTATGTAGTAAAAGAGAAATAGTTTAAATGTTTTATATAAAAATATTTCTCCACTGTAAATTAATAATTTCATATAAAGCTAGACTCTCCTTTTCAATGACTAAAAAATAAATATATTTACCATGTTATAACTGTATATTATATTCTAGTAAAAATTAAAGAAAGTTTTCAATCCTGTTAAATCCTGCTTTATATTAAAAATCGTAAAATTGTAAATATTCTTACTTGTATTTATTTGCTTGTAGTGATAGAATATACACTTACTGGAGATTTATAATGTTTTTTAGCTACACTTTTATAGCAAAATACAGTCAATTGATTTGACATTCTTCTATAACACTTTTCGCGAGTAATATGTTATCAAACAACCGCTCTCAAAATCTATAAAAACTTAACAAAAATGCCTAATGCTTGCGTAAATTTCAGCAAGAGACAGTGTAAAATGTTATAGTAAAAAACAAATAAAATATTCCCTTCTTTGATCCTTTTTCAATCATTTTGTATTTCTACTATCATATGCTCACATATTTTATTTTTTATAAAATGTTATCTCAATTTTTATTCAAGATGTTGCCACAGTTGCAATGTTAAAACCATATTTCAAAAGATTTAGGCCGAATGATGGCCGAATGGTAGAGCACTGCTCTTCGGGACCGGAGTTTGCGGGTTCGAATCCCGCTGCTGGCATGGATGTTTGTAGCCGTTCCGAATTGGCTTTAAACTGTAGGTCCCGCTCTCATTAGCCCTCATGTGCAAAACAGTAGACCGTAATGCTCCCAAACTAACCAAACCAAAAGATTTAGGCATAATAGTATTTTCAGTTAAATTAGGACGTAACTGGAAACGAAATGATAACTATTTATATTATTTTGACGTAATAAATAATGAAATAAAGAATTTATTGTTTGACAGTTTGTTATCGCTGAAAATTGTTTGTAGATAGAAATACAAATTGTTTGTAAATAAAAAATTAACCCTGAAAAGGGGCAAAAAGATGATATACGAACTTAAAAGTGCAAACAGTACTATGTTCGTTGGTAATTGAATATTCCAAATTTAGTAAGAATCGATCCACAATTTTGTATAAAGAACATAGAAAAAAATTTCAGTTATTTATATTGTAAATTGGCATTTTAACCGAAAGGGGGATTCATATTGGTTTAGGAGTAGTAATTAGCAATTGGATTACCTTAAGAGTATGCACGGAAATATTGAAACACGGTGTGGGTTTATTTTGGCATTATCTTCTGCTGCAAAAAAAATTTACATTAAGTTATATAATCTTGTGAGCCAGCCAATCAGTGTTTAACGGTTGTCATGGGATGACAAGAAGCAAAAGGAAACAAAATTATATAAGAAGAGCTGAGGCATGCAGGAATTAATTTTGGTTTACGCGAATTAGACAGTTTTCCAAACAGAAAAGGAAAGAACCAAAGAGTTTCGACAAATTTTGCAATTTAAGTGCAGAAAATTGTTTTAATATATAATTATAATTACGTTGGTTAGTTTTAGGTTAAAATATCCTTATATATACATATATATGTATGTACGTATGTATGTATGTATACATTTATGCGTTCGTTTAATAGGTGTTTTTGACCCATTACAAAATTAGCTGCTCTGTATCCAGGGAATTTGAAATTTAAAATGTTAAATTTATTCAGGAAATCCATCTTTGGCGCTCTGTCAAAATGTTTTATATTTGCTTATACAGTAATGTCAAGGAGCAAGAGATCAGCTAATGACAGTGTTTAGAGCTTGTCATGTGGGGAACGCGAGTAATGAAGCTAAGTTGAGTAAAGAAGTTGTATAAGAGTAGTTGAGCTCTGCAGAAATTAATTTTAATGTTTTCGACAACAGTTAGAAGAAAAACAAAGACGTGTCACCAAAAGTTGTAATTTAAGAAATAGAGTCTAAAGAAATATATTTTAGAATACAATTATAATTAAGTTCGTTAGTTATGGTTAAAATATGTATACATATAATCTAGCAAATTAATATGAGATGGACACAATAATTATGTATCATCTATTGTTTTTACTTGCCCAGGTCACTGGGTAAGTAGAAACCTATGCAGTTAGGCTATTAATAATGTTGCAGTTATGCCACATAGAAGAGAAGCACAATCTTGAGAAAAACAAATCTTTATTGAGGAGCTTCTAAAAAGACATTTTTGCCAGTCAACAGAGACAAGGAAATGATACGAAAAGCATTCTGCTGGAACAGAGGTGTACCCTCGAGCGAGACAGATAGAATTTTCCCAAGGGACAAGAAACTTAGTCATCGAATTTAACTGTTAGATCAGGGGAAAACTGAGCCATTTGACGGCAATAGTTTAAAAATGTGTTGAATGGGCAGAAAATTTACTTCTATTGCACAGAAAGCTTTAGGAAAAGTTTTAGAACAGTTGTAAATCTAAGACAATCCTTTGATTAAGAGATTTTGTGGCCGGGAAAATAAATTTTAAGAAATTAGAATGGGAGAGTGGAGGGTTTTAAAGAGATATTAAAGTGAAATAATTTTGATATATTACATACACAAACATTTACATATACACACACATATATATATATATACATATATATATATATATATATATATGTATATGTAATCCATTTTTTATATCACTCCTTCACAAGGAGAAAGCTCAACAGCTATAAGTAATGAGAATGCAGTCGGGCTTCATATTTAAGAGAACTCAGAAGTCTAATTTTAAAACTTTATTTCAGAGCGGCAACACCGCACATCCTTTCTACTTAACAACAGACAACCAAAAGCCACAGAGTTCACTCTGCTCTGACACAAGTACACCCAAGAGCGCTGACAAGAAGAATTTTCCCACAACAAAAACAGCTTAATAAGCGAATTAACTGCAATATCAGCAAAACGCGAAATCATGTTTTGCCACCAGCTTGAAAACTGCTCTATAGACAGAAAGTTTACAGTTTTATGACAGAAAGGAATGTTAAGTGGAAAATACTCCGTTGATTAAACCATTTAGAGGCTGGTAAAGATATTTAAATGAATTAAAATTGGAGAGAGGAGGCTTTTGAAGAAATATCGAAGTTAAATAATTTTGATATATTACATATATATATATATATATATATATATATATATATATATATATATATATATATGTATGTATATATGTATGTAATACATCCAAAATTATTTCACTTTAACATTTCCTCCTCTCCCTTCTAAATCCTTAAAATCTCTTTTCCCGGTCTCAAAATGTCTTAATCAAAGGAGTGTCCTCGACTTAATTCTTCCAATACATTTCCCAAAGCTTTCTGTATAATAGATGTAAACTTTACGTCCATTCAACGCGTTTTCCAGCTGTCGCCGGCAAATGGCTCAGCGTTTCTCCTGATTTAACAGTTAAATTCGCTGTCTAATTTTCTTGTCCCTTGGGAAATTTCTATCTGTCTTCGCTCTTGGATACACCTCTGTTCGAGCAAAGTGTTTTGCGTGTCATTCTCTTGTCTGCCGTTTACCGGTAAAGATCTCATTTTTAGCAGGTAATTAATAAACTTTAAGTTTCGCTACGAACTGTAACTGCTCTTTTTACCAAAATGTCTCTACTGCAATTTACTCAAATAGTCTAGTAGCTTACGCTGCTCCTTGTCCAGTAGCCCAGGCAAGTGAAAATAATAGGGGGTATAATTTCAAATGTGTCCAGCAGTTTTATAATTACTGGATTACATGTATATGTGTATTTATATGTTTATATATTAGCTTAACCCTTTAAAGTTCACCTACATAAATTCTTTGGAATTTAATGAAATTACTTTATAAATATTATCTATGAATATTATAAATTGAAAATGTTCGAGCAAAGTGTTTTGCGTGTCATTCTCTTGTCTGCCGTTTACCGGTAAAGATCTCATTTTTAGCAGGTAATTAATAAACTTTAAGTTTCGCTACGAACTGTAACTGCTCTTTTTACCAAAATGTCTCTACTGCAATTTACTCAAATAGTCTAGTAGCTTACGCTGCTCCTTGTCCAGTAGCCCAGGCAAGTGAAAATAATAGGGGGTATAATTTCAAATGTGTCCAGCAGTTTTATAATTACTGGATTACATGTATATGTGTATTTATATGTTTATATATTAGCTTAACCCTTTAAAGTTCACCTACATAAATTCTTTGGAATTTAATGAAATTACTTTATAAATATTATCTATGAATATTATAAATTGAAAATGTTCGAACAAAGTGTTTTTCGTGTCATTCTCTTGTCTGCCGTTTACCGGTAAAGATCTCATTTTTAGCAGGTAATTAATAAACTTTAAGTTTCGCTACGAACTGTAACTGCTCTTTTTACCAAAATGTCTCTACTGCAATTTACTCAAATCGTCTAGTAGCTTAGGCTGCTCCTTGTCCAGTAGCCCAGGCAAGTGAAAATAATAGGGGCTATAATTTCAAATGTGTCCAGCAGTTTTATAATTACTGGATTACATGTATATGTGTATTTATATGTTTATATATTAGCTTAACCCTTTAAAGTTCACCTACATAAATTCTTTGGAATTTAATGAAATTACTTTATAAATATTATCTATGAATATTATAAATTGAAAATGTTCGAACAAAGTGTTTTTCGTGTCATTCTCTTGTCTGCCGTTTACCGGTAAAGATCTCATTTTTAGCAGGTAATTAATAAACTTTAAGTTTCGCTACGAACTGTAACTGCTCTTTTTACCAAAATGTCTCTACTGCAATTTACTCAAATCGTCTAGTAGCTTAGGCTGCTCCTTGTCCAGTAGCCCAGGCAAGTGAAAATAATAGGGGCTATAATTTCAAATGTGTCCAGCAGTTTTATAATTACTGGATTACATGTATATGTGTATTTATATGTTTATATATTAGCTTAACCCTTTAAAGTTCACCTACATAAATTCTTTGGAATTTAATGAAATTACTTTATAAATATTATCTATGAATATTATAAATTGAAAATGTTCGAACAAAGTGTTTTTCGTGTCATTCTCTTGTCTGCCGTTTACCGGTAAAGATCTCATTTTTAGCAGGTAATTAATAAACTTTAAGTTTCGCTACGAACTGTAACTGCTCTTTTTACCAAAATGTCTCTACTGCAATTTACTCAAATCGTCTAGTAGCTTAGGCTGCTCCTTGTCCAGTAGCCCAGGCAAGTGAAAATAATAGGGGCTATAATTTCAAATGTGTCCAGCAGTTTTATAATTACTGGATTACATGTATATGTGTATTTATATGTTTATATATTAGCTTAACCCTTTAAAGTTCACCTACATAAATTCTTTGGAATTTAATGAAATTACTTTATAAATATTATCTATGAATATTATAAATTCAAAATGTTCGAACAAAGTGTTTTTCGTGTCATTCTCTTGTCTGCCGTTTACCGGTAAAGATCTCATTTTTAGCAGGTAATTAATAAACTTTAAGTTTCGCTACGAACTGTAACTGCTCTTTTTACCAAAATGTCTCTACTGCAATTTACTCAAATCGTCTAGTAGCTTAGGCTGCTCCTTGTCCAGTAGCCCAGGCAAGTGAAAATAATAGGGGCTATAATTTCAAATGTGTCCAGCAGTTTTATAATTACTGTATTACATGTATATGTGTATTTATATGTTTATATATTAGCTTAACCCTTTAAAGTTCACCTACATAAATTCTTGGAATTTAATGAAATTACTTTATAAATATTATCTATGAATATAATAAATTCAAAATGTTTTTTTTTACAATCTTTAGAGGGGTTTGCCTTAGAGGATACGCTAGGAAGGATTGAGGGGGTTAACTGACAAACCCATCCTCTTGTACAGCGTGAACATAATACTTTTTAAAATTTCAATTACATTGGAAAAACAATAAATAAATTTTCTTAAAAAGGTATAATAAATAAATAGTTCAAGAATTGTTCAACAATTCAAGTGTTGTTTGAATAGATATTTTTGTCTGGGGTTATAAATGTAAAGAAATCGAATTACTAACTTTTCCAGGTACAGCAAGTATGAATACATTTTCAAAAGAAAAATAAATTAAATGCAGTACTATCATCTATTGTAAGTTTTATATGTCAAAAATATTTAAAAAAATCGAAAAAACACCCATTCATATTTCTCCAAAAATTAGAGAAAAAATGTTTAACATGAGGTTTTGCTGTGAAATCACTGTCCACTAAAGGGTTAAGATAATGCAATAAATGTACAATAATTACCTCTTTTAAAATATTAGAATGAAACACTCCTTTCTCTTCCCCACTTCTGTTTCCTTAAAATAACTAAAACTTACAAGCACGATTTCCTTAACATTAAATTTTATCATGATTAAAATTAATTCACAAAAAAGATTTCATATTTAAAAATTTCAAACATTAGCTTTGAGTTTCTAAAAATCCTTAGATTAAAAAACCATTTTTAATAATAGTTTTTAAAGTAAGAAAAACAAATTTAAACAAAAGTTCTTACACAAGATGTTTGCTAGAAGCTTAATCAATTTTCATGAGGATTTTCTTTGTATATTCTTTATAAAAGTGAGGAAGTAGGATTAGATTTCTATTTTAAAAAATCCCGTCTGATTAAAAAAGAACTCATATGAAAGTACGTTAACGAATGCATTTATTATCTATACTCCATTAAATCAATACTTTAAAAAACACTTTAAAAATTTGTAAAATTTAAGTGTTTAGAAAACACGAATAAATCCTTTATTGAAGCAATCATGACCAGAATTAAATTAAAGCATTAGTTTCCTTGTGATTACTAAATGAGATATAATTACTTTCCACTTTTCATTTAGATTAGTTCTTAAGAACCCATTTATTTTACTGCCTCAGGGATTGGCTTCAAGGGTAGACAACGTCTGATAATCAGCTTGAGAAGTTTCTCTACATAAAACGTCAAAGGTAGGGGGACTTTCAAGCAAAGGATTTCCTGATTTATTTCTGTATAACTTAAATTTAGAGTTTAAGATTATAATTTACTCCTTTTTTAATTATATAAGAGGGGTAAACTTTAGAATAAGCGTGTGCAGTTTTCCTAATCACTCAAGATATTTTACGCTATAACTGATCTACAATCTGCTCAGAAAGTTACCACTTTAAAACTCCACTAGCTGTTGCATTTCTTTAACCCCTTGACTATCGAACATATTTAAGAAAAACGTGCCAAAAATGAAAAAGCTTCTCTTTTATTTTGTTTCTTATTATCATTAAAATGTTAAAAATAGATTATTTTTGAAAAAAAAAATGACATATTAAACGAAATAACTACTATTTTGAATATTTTCGCATATATGAAAAATACTAATGGATTACAAAATTTTTTTCTCAAATTACAGCAAAATAAATCAAATGACATAATTTTCTGATTAAATATAATAAACTAATACAACAATATTATTATCTATATCAGGGGTGGCCAAGCTCCTTAATAATCCGAGCCATTTTCCAAAATTTGAAATTTTTCCCTAGCCGCAATTAAATACTTATTTAAAAGGTATCCAAAAAAGGTATTAAAAAATTTTCTTTTTTTACAGAAATTATATTTATTGAATGTCAATTAGAAGTTCTTCGTTTTTTAATTTTTCAATGAAATTTTTGAAGTTTCGATGATTTTTTGTTTTGGTGCGACTGTAATTTGCAATGTTTTAAACTTTTTTCATAACATCAGGATATTTTAAATATTTTGTAACGAGATGCCCTCGTTGAATTATGTAGTGAATCGGTATGAATTGGGGAATTCGAGAATCATCTCATAAAAGCCCAAGAAGACCAATTTTTTTTACCCAGCATTGCCGGAGGTCCATTAGTTTTAATATTTTTTTTAAATATAATAACACAAAAATTAAAAGGTAGCTCGGGTACATTTATCGAGAGCCACAAATAATCCTTCAAATAGCCGCATGTTGCTCGCAAGCCGCAGGTTGGTCACTCCTGATCTATATCAACTGTCATTAATTCCATGTCCCTCAGATTCCTTTGAATTTCACAAATCCTTTACAATATTTCTATAGTGTAAAGCGACTAACGGCGCGAAACAGTCGAGCTTTTCGAGACAAAGTATCTCTATTGGGAAAATGGCAAATTAAATATGCTTTTAGTTTCGTGCTTCACGGAATTGAAACACCGTTTTTTCTCTTGCCCGAACCCAGGTAGTGCATTCCGGAATTGGCGTATTTGTGTTGCCCGAACTGATTTCGGGTGTCACAGGTATGAGGTTAAGAGTCTGTGATTCATGATTCAGTGGGCAAGATATTAAATGGTACTACAAAATTAAACACGATGGCATATCAACTAACACTGAATTTTCTCAATAGTAAATTATAAAAAATGGCCTTATAAAACTTAATATCTAGCCTAAGTTTATTTGGACAGATATTTATTTTTCTTAGACCATTGCTTTCTATAGGACTAACTTTTACCATGATAATACTTTTTTCTTATTTAATGAATCTGAAGAGCGTCTTGAATGGGAAACTGTAATGACAGACAATATTGGTAAAGCAAAATCATTTCCTTTCTATGGATTCGGTTTCAAAATTTATCTCTTTGTAGTTAGACGGGCGAGATAGTGGTTCCTTTCAGAGAAGTGTGTTTTCCTACACAGGTTGTATAAGTTAGATCTACTTTCTCCTAGTTTGAATCCATGAAGATATAAAATAAGAATTACATATAAGTGGAGTGATTTAGAGTTTTCATTAGACATAAAAAAACCAGGAATATAGCTCATCCAGGATATAACCAGGAATATAGCATCAAACCGTTTTGACAGCTACTGAAATGATATCATATTTAAACCTAATGTCTTAAGTCATTAAATGCATGATTGTTTAAATTAGAAATCTAATAATATTTTGGGAGTTTCACAATTTACTTTATTAGAATAGGAAATATAAACTAAAATATTTGCAGTATAAGTTAGCTAATTATTTAATAGTATATCCCTCCCACTAAATTAACACTTAATAAGTTAATATTGATTCCATTTTATAGTCTTATACACCTTAAGCTAAGTTTCAATAACTAGTACAAATAAAAAAAAACTCATTAAATTTGATTGACCTTAAGGTTCCCCAACCTTAGAAAAATACTAAAACTATAAATTCAAATTACAAAAATAGTTTTTTAATATTAAACTATTTTGAAAGAATAATAAAAATTTGTAAACCAAATACATTATGCAAGTATATGCAGCATTTATCTATGGTGCAACTAAGACAAAAATCACTCTCTTTTTTTTGTTGTGGAATAAGCATTATTAAAAAGAACTTTCAGATCTTGAGACAATATTATGTTACCAGAATGTTACCAGAAAATGTCAACAGAAATTCATTAAAATTAAATAAAAGAATTAATTTTTTGTTTCAAAACTAAATACTGGACCTGAAGAAAAAAAAATGTTAAACTTATACCAAAGATTTCTAACTATATCATTTTAACGTAAACATACAATGCTAATGCTAAATTTAGAGTATATCATATATTTAATTATTACAAAAAATCAAATCAGAAACTCAATTTTGTTTAAATTGTAAAATTAATGTTTATTAGTGTATAAAAACTCAAGTTTATGACAACAAATATACCTAAACTTGAAAGGAAGAGTGAAAAAGAAACAGTTTTTTTAACTAAAAATATTCAGTAAAATCTCTTCTAAGAAAAAATAAAATAAAAATAAGACTCTTTATAATTTTGGACGCTTAATAATATGCAGATTTACTAGCCCCAATTAAAACTAGTAAAATATATGTATATAAATTATATATTTCAAAGTTTTAACTGCACCTTTTGTTTTGCCGCAATATGTTCCTTGTGAAGATCAGTGCCAATAATCACTATTCTTCCATCAATTCAGAAGCATTTTAATTTCTATTTTAACTGCTAATAACAAGTTATAAACCATAAATATTTATCACATGGGCTAATTAAGTTTTGTTTATAATTTACTGATCAGTAAAACTC
>CM063503.1:57677516-57687516 GCA_032207245.1 Pardosa pseudoannulata
ATTCTTTTTATTTGCTTTATATTTTATATATATGACATTATAAAAATGTACTACTAAAAGTCCCAAAAATAAATAAATTTTAGAGTGCCTTAAGTGTCATGAAAAAGTTGTAAAAACTCAAAGAGCAGAAGAATTTATTATATGATACATCATAAAAATTGCTGTTATAATCAAGACTTTAAGTATTTAAAAGTACTATCTCTCCTTAAGATTCAAATATGGTTTAAGAAATATGTAATTTAAGTTATGGAAGATTGATAAAAACGGCCAAATTTGTAACCGTTAAAAGGTGCCTTAAGGAAAAAGTAAATCAAATTTTCTTTTATTGTCTCATCCCAACATTTTTACTTCGCAGTTCAACGTCCTCCCTCATGCAAATTGTTTTTAATGCAAGGTCGATGACAGCACCAATCTGATCTTGTCTGAAATACGGATATAGATAAGGCCTTAATATCTTCATGAAATTCTGATAGTTTTGGGGCATCCGACGTAATAAGAATTTTTTTAACAGCAAGCTGATACTTTATGATGGATCATTATTAATTTAAGCATACGTTGTTTATTTCCTCTCAAACTGGAAATGATGTAGCTTGAGACTGACAGATGGCTAAAATGAATATTAAAATAGAAGACAATTTATCATAAAAATAGAGGATCATATTTAAAGTATGAGTATGTTTTGCCTGCTACGATCTATCGCTTGCAAGTTAGGAAAGTACCTCAGGCAGTATTGGAAATGCAACTTATGCCATCGGACTGCAATGTATGTATGTATGTCTGAACATATGTATTTTGAAAACATATGTGGGAACATCTATTTTATGGTATATGTAATATATCAAAATTATTATACTTAAAATATCCTTTAAAAGGTTCTTTTTCCCCTTCTTAATTCCTTAAAATCTATATTCCCAGTCACAAAACATCTTATTAAAAGAAATGTCCGCGAGTTGAATTCTTTCAACCCATTTATCAACGATAACTCTGAAATAAGTGCAAAATATCTGTCCATTCACCATATTTTCCAGCTGACCCAGGCAAATACTTCACTTTTTCAATGAGTTCTTATCTTATTGTTAATATCGCTGACTAAGCTACTTTCTTTGGGAAAGAATTCATTCCCCCGTCTCGCTGTGCGGCCAACTCTGTAATCCACACTTGTTTCAATGTATCATTCCCTTCTCTGCTTTTTCCAGAGCAGCATGCTATTTTCCGAGATCTTAATATAAAGTTAAGTTTCATACTTACTCTCCATTCTCTTTAACGTGCCACGGCTGTTAGACACTTACGATTATCTTTGCCCAATAAGCCCGGGCAATAGGGGTTAAACTTTTTAATAATTTAATGTGACTGGAGGACTTAATTTCCGCGGTGTTACGTATATACACACACACATATATATGTATATATATATACATATATATAGGTAATATATAAAAACTATTTCACTTTAATAACTTTTAATTAAAAACCTCCTCTCTCCCATTCTAATTCCTTAAAATCTATTGTCCAAACCACAAAATATCTTAATCAAAGGAGTGGTCTCGACTTAAAATTCCTCCACCACATTTCTCAAAGCTTTCTGTGCAATAGATGCAAATTTCCTGTCCATTCAACACATTTTCCAGCTCTCTCCGGCAAATGGCTCACTTTTCCCCTGATCTAACAGTTAAATTCGCTGACTAAGTTTCTTGTCCCTTGGGAAACTTCTATCTGTCTCGCTCTGTAGTACATCTCTGTTCGAGCAAAGTGTTTTTTCTTATCATTTACTTGTCGGCCGTTGACTGCAAAGGATGTACTTTTAGATGCTCCTCAATAAAGATTTAAGTTGTCCTCAAAATCATGCTTCTCTTCAATGTGGCCTGACTTCAATAGTCTAGTTGCATAGGCTTCTCCTTGACCAGCAACCCCGGCAATTAAAAACATTAGGGGCTACATAAATATTGTGACCGGCAGTTGTTGTATTTTATTTCTGGATTACACACACACACACACGCACATATATATATATATATATGTGTGTGTGTGTGTGTGTGTGTAATGAGACTGACTGCACGATAAGGGGTTACAGTCATGGCCATAAAAACGATACCGTTTCAGCTAAAGACCTTTATTAAAATAACTTTGAAGGACGGGTTCCCACTTCATCATAGGGACAAACTGAAGGGTCCCTATGAAGAATTACATATATATATATATATATATATATATATATATATATATTATATATATATATATATATATATCTATATATATATATATATATATATATATATATATATGTATATATATATATATGTATATATATATATGTGTGTGTGTGTGTGTGTATACATACATATATATATACATACATATATATATATATATATACATATGTATATATATATATATATATATATATATATATATATATATATATATATATATATATATATATGTATGTGTGTGTGTGTGAGGTTTAAATATGGGAGTTAAAAATTAAGCGAGTCATAATTAAAAGTAGTTGGAACTCATTAACGATAACGTAATAGGAGAAAGACACACTCTCGATCGGAACTATACAAAGTAAAGAAGCTGACGCGGAAGTAGAGAATAGGAATTTGTTTAAGTAGCAACGCCAAAAAAGACACTTCTAGGCTGAAAATTGTGCTGGCAACATCCCGCACACATGTCGTCCTAAAATGTGAACAAAGGTGTTCTAAATGGCGCAGCTATAGACAGAAGGATTACAATAAAGAAATTTTTATATACGAAATAAAATGTATCTTCCATGTCTTAATCACTCGTCCGTGTCATATATATATAGTGTATATAACATATAACTCATAAGGATTTTATACTTTGGGGATAATCGACATAATAAGAATTTTTTATCAAATGGCAGACTAATACTTTACGATGACTCTCCACAAATTTGAGCATACATTGCTCATTTTCTCTAGATCTGTAAAACTTTCCAGGCTTAAAAATAGCATATATTCATATTTTTAATTAAGTATACTAGTCAATCAGTTAAATAAAAATATTATTAGAACAGATTTGACTAAAACGTAAATCAAATTTACCTTTATTGTCTCATCCAAACATATGTACTTCTATTCATCTTCCTGTCTCATGCAAAGCATCTTCAATGCAAGGTAAATGACAGAGCCAATCTGATGTTGTCTGAAGTACGGGATACAGATAAAGCTTAACTTTGTTATCCATCCTTCTGGTTCATACTCAGTATTTTTAATGCAAGGTCGATTACAGCACCAATCTCGTCCGCTAGGGATATATATATATATATATATATATATATATATATATATAACACATGATGCTTTGCTATATTTAGGATATTGGACATAATAAGAATTTATTTATTTAAACGTAAGGCTAATGCTTTATGATGGATCACTACTAATTTGAGTGTACATTACATTGTTTATTTTCTCTCAATCTGTAATACTTCCCAGACTTAA
Source organism: Pardosa pseudoannulata (assembly GCA_032207245.1). Lineage (NCBI taxonomy): Eukaryota > Metazoa > Arthropoda > Arachnida > Araneae > Lycosidae > Pardosa > Pardosa pseudoannulata. Next base: position 57,680,984 of record CM063503.1, read on the forward strand.
AAATAGGTTATATTCATATTTTTTAATTAAGTATACTAGCTTAAAATTAATCAGGTAATTAAAATTACTAGCAGAAAAGATTTGAGTAAAACTGACGTCAAATTTCTCTTTATTGGCTCATCCAAACATATTTACTTTTCTATTCTATTCATCTTCCTAGATTATTCAAAGCTTCTTCCATGCAAGATAAATGACAACGCCAAACTGATCTTGTTTGAAGTACTGGATACAGATAAAGCTTAACTTTGTTATTCATCCTTCGGGCTCAAACTCAGTAGTTTTAATGCAAGGTCGATTACAGCACCAATCTCATCCACCAGGGATATATATATATATATAATATATATATATATATATAAAACACATCATGCTTTGCTATATTTAGGATATTCGACATAAAAATAATGTATTTACTTAAACATCAGGCTAATGCTTTATGATGGATCACTACTAATTTGAGTATACATTACATTATTTATTTTTTCCCAATCTGTAATTCTTTCCAGACTTAAAAATAGGATATATTCATACTTTTAATTAAGTATACTAGCTTATAGTTAATCATGTAATTAAAATTACTAGCAGAAAAGATTTGAGTAAAACTGACGTCACATTTCTCTTTATTGGCTCATCCAAACATATTTATTTTTCTATTCATCTTCCTAGCTCATGCAAAGCTTCTTCCATGCAAGATAAATGACAACGCCAAACTGATCTTGTTTGAAGTACTGGATACAGATAAAGCTTAACTTTGTTATTCATCCTTCGGGCTCAAACTCAGTAGTTTTAATGCAAGGTCGATTACAGCACCAATCTCATCCACCAGGGATATATATATATATATATAAAACACATCATGCTTTGCTATATTTAGATATTCGACATAAAAATAATTTGTTTACTTAAAAGTCAGGCTATTGCTTTATAATGGATCACTACTAATTTGAGTATACATTACTTTGTTTATTTTCTCTCGCATTTTAAAACTTTCAATGCTTAAAAACGGCCTTAATACTTATTTTCGAATTCAGTATACTAGCATACAACTAACGAGCTTGATAAAATTCATAATTATAAAATATTTAATGAAAACTAAGTCGAATTTCCCTTTATTGTCCCATCCAAACATATTTACTCCGCTATTCATCTTCTTGGCTTATCCAGAGCGTGTTCAGTGCAAAGCAAATGACATCACCAATCTGATATTGTCTGAAGTACGGGATACATATAAAGCTTAACTTTGTTATTCATCCTTATAGCTCATACTCAATATTTTTAATGCAAAGTCGATTACAGCACCAATCTCATCCACTAGAGATATATATAACACATGATGCTCTGATATATTTAGGATATTCGACATAATAATTATTTATTTATTTAAGCGTCAGGCTAATGCTTTATGATGGATCACTACCAATTTGAGCATACATTACATTGTTTATTTTCTCTCGAATTGTAAAACTTTCAATACTTAAAGACAGCATAAATCTTTATATTCAAATTCAGTACATTAGCTTACAACTAATGAGCTTGATAAAATTCCTAACTATAAAACAGTTAATTAAAACTTAAGTCAAATTTCCCTTTATTTTCTCATCCGAACATATTTACTTCGCTATCCTGGCTCATGCAAAACGTTTTTAATGCAGGGTCAATGACAGCTCCAATCTGATCTTGTTTGAAGTACGGATACAGATAAGACATAACTCATAAAGCTTTGATACTTTTGGGGCATCCAACGTAATAAGAATTTATTTATTCAAACAGCAGGTTGATACTTCATGATGGATTAATACTAGCTTCAACCTAAATTGTTTATTTTTTGCCGAGCTAGAAAGGATACGGATTGAGATAGAGAGACGTGTAGAATGAATATTAAAACAGGAAACAATTTATAAGTAAAGATACAAACCATGAAATCTGATTCATAAATTTTTATTTGAATTAAGGGGAAAGTATAAAACGAATGGAGATTATTTCAAAAATACAGTTTACACAATAGTTATATAAATAAAGGCATTAAAAGTGTGGTAATAAAATGTATTTATTTAATTTTCTTTTCTTTTTCTGTGGTTGAATTTTCCTGGTTTTAGTTGCACTTTTTTAAAAATATTAAAGACTGAAAATTCAAATGCCCCCTTAATTGTAACATAACAATTTTCTGTAAAAATAATTAAATTGGATCTTTTAATTAAGAACTGTAAAACAAAAATTAACTAAAAAATCTGTCTTAAAATTCATTCTAATTTCAAAACTAAAAGTATGTACATTTCATCAGCATACTCTTTACATAACTTCATCCTAGTTTGAAAATAAATTTTCCAAACTAGAAGGAAATAAATATTATTGCTTAGTAACCCCTCTTCTGCCGCCATTCCAAATTTTCATAAACTAAACATAATTTTAGAAATGTGTAACTAATTGACCTATTGATATGAATGTAAATAAAATTCTACAATCCATAAAATAATCAACCTTCCTCTGGAAGTTTCTTTTCAATGCAAAATATAGTGTGAATTAAGCAGCATATAAATAACGGAATTTTTATATCTATACTAAAATGAAATATGCTCTCATAAATATATTACTTAAATGATTTTATTTTTATCGTCATAGCATTGTCTGAGTCCTTATAAACAGAATATGATACTCAGAGTATCAGTTTCTTGAACTTTATATGCTTAATAGGTTATAGCTCTGGTTTCGAATATGAAGAGTGATCAAAAAGTAAAGTTTTCAAAGCCTGCAATGAACCGTTTATATTTTATTCCGTACTACCAATACAGCCAAGTGACAGTATATACATAAGGATGTTTTTTGATATAGTCCCCTTACTGGTTTATGCACTTGTAGTTTAATGAGATCAGTTTAAATATTATCTCTTCTTTCTTGCATGTTCAGTGACGTTGTAGAGAATTTTTTTACCCCCTTGTCTGTAGCGAACTGTGTGGTGTAGTTTGTTTCCTTTAAAACAGAGAAGGAAGTCTAGGAATTTCTTTCACACGTTGATATGATCTATCGATTAAAAATAAAGAGTATTTCATTGTGTCTTACGTCTATCTGCTGAATGATGATCGAATGGTAGGGCACACTTCTTTTGTTCCGAAGTCCATGTGTTCTAATACCACTATTGAATGTTCGTAGACAATTTGAATCTTCTTTAATCAGCAGGTCTCGATCTCATTAATCCTCGTAAAGCAAAATAGCAGAGCTCCAAATCAAACCAAATTTTCTTCATGTTTACAAACAACCCTCTGCGTTTGTACTTGCAATCCCAGAACACACTTTATATTAGTGTACCAAACCAAAACCAAACCTACTGCTATCAAAATATCCCATCTTAAAAGAGATTAGTTTTTTATTGTTCACAGCATAGTATATAAAATAGAAGAAAAAATTTCATTCAAAGATTTCATGGGAGAAAATTGGGGAATGTAGTCCAAATATCCTTCTTCAACTGAGGACTGAAACCCCTATTTGTGTGATACCACGAAATGAAAATTTAAAGGAAGACTGTCACTAGGAGGACTAGACAAGATCGTTCAAGACTCATAACACCTTTGGTGGATTGCTATAGGACTTTATATGCACAGCTCAATAAGATAGCTCTCTGAAGACTTCGCTACTGCGTTTGGAATAGTGATACCGACGCAGGCCGTATTTAGCGACTAGCTGAAACATGATTTTATGCCCGGAGACGAATGATGTCTCCTTACACATCTCATGAATTTTCCCAATCCTTTTAACAAGAAGCTTTTTCGAGGAGAAGTGGGAGATCAATCTTTTATGGAAGAATAACACTAGACCCAACGACTCTTGCACTTGTTGACAATAATCTAGAGAAAAAGATTATTCAACATATGAAGTGGTCATCGAGGTCTACACATCCCAGTCCCATAGAACACTTGTGAAATGCACTAAAAAGAGCCATTGCATGTCAGCAGTCCCCTTCAAGGACTGGCCGAACGATGGCCGAATGATTAGAGTGCTGATCTTCGGTACCAGAGTTCGTGGGTTCGAATCCCACTGTAACAACGATGTTCGTAGCTATTCGGATTAGGCTTTAAGCAGTAGGTCCCGGTCTCATTAGACCTCGTGTTGCAAAAAAAAATGGACCGTACAGCTCCAAACCAAACCAAACCTTTCAAGGACCCTCCAGGCGTTAAAATCAATGGATTAGGGAAAATAGGAATCACTGTCTCAATCGTAAGTTAATAGCCTCATTAACATTATGAGATCTCAATACTACGCTTGTATAGTATGAGGTAGCCGCACTTCTTATTAGACGAATCAATAAACAAATATCGTATCCTACCAATGTTACTTCCATTTGCATAACAGACTGCATTAAACACTTGTGAAAGTCTTTTCCTGTTTCCTGTTTACAGAATGAGGTATTAGTAAACCAAATTTAGTTGTATTAAACCCGTTTCTGCTCAAATATCTTACTTTTTATTCTTGTAAGCTTAATTTTGAACACCAGGGTTGTTTAAGCATAGTTGTTGTTTTTGTTTTTGTAACAAAGTGTTATAATAAATATTTAAATAAAAAACAATTTGTAAAAAAATAGAAGAAGATATTCAGAGAATAAGAGTTTCCTGTACAGGTTGATAGGATTTATCACTTATAGCTCTAATTTCTTAACCTGAAAGTTATTTCATTCTTTCCTACTTCTAACAAAATGTCTGATCTTAGATTATTTTTTAGTCATTTAAAGCATATCACACGCAGCTGCAGAAAAAAATGTCATTCAAAAAATGTATAAAAAAAAAGTTGTGGAATGCAATGCAAATAAACTCTCTTCATCGAAAGATTGAAACCTGTGTTTGTGTGCTTCCACGAGACTAAATATTAGGTGAAGACAGGGGGAGATGGGTTATTCTAATGAAAGGTATTTAGGGATTAAATTATTCATTTCAGAGTATGAATAATTCAAATCTAGATAAAATCAGCAAAGAGGAAATAAAAAACAAACTTCTTTGAAATGTTTTGTGAATGACTAAATTCTCACAGATACAAATACATCTTCATTTACTTATTTACGTAAATCTGTAAACGCTGATGAAAACGTCTTCAGTATTTAATGTAACTATACTAATTATTTATTATCGCTGACATTTTTCCACTTTATCTATTGTTAATAAGCTCATAATAATGTCAAGGGTGGTTGAAAAATCCCATGTGAGGAGTCATTCTAGTTATTTACGAAGCATCTCCTCTACTGAAATAGCACAGCTTGTTATGTAATTATAAACTTATGAATTTCACAACTCTATTTATGGATATTAACACTCTCTATGTAGCAGCAAAGTATTTAACGCTCATTAACACAAATTCGCTTAAATGGAAGAATTGATTACGTTGCCTCGAAGCTCTTCTTTAATTGGTATAGTTCTCGTGTTTGATGTTTTGCTATAATTAGAACAAAAAAATTATGGAAAAGCCTATGAAAATTTTGGAGCTAATTTATTTAATCGACATTTATATGTGATAGTTGTAAGCAAACCAAATTCATGTGTATAGATTCCACTCTTCCTCAGCTTGTATTATTTAAATAGAGCAACTGAAGAAAAAGTTTGCAAGAAGTAGTACTTTGTAGCAAAACGAATGCATAAATTAAAATAAGGTGTATAATAATATAATAAGATATATTTTGAGGTCGTGCTCGTAGTAAAAATATGCTGTAAAATTAAATGTCGTATATTTATTCAATTGGAGTATTGTATTTGATTATATCAAACTATATAAAATATATACATCTAACATCTAACTTTATTACATTTTATATACTGTTAAGTTGAGCTATTAGATTTCTCAAAGTCAAACCTATACAACACCCACGCTTCAATTTCCACAAGCTTATTTCTTCTAGAAAACTTCTGCACTTGAAGCCAATATAGGATCTTTTCTATTCCTAAAACCGGAATTTTTGTATTGTTAAAGATGAGGCACTTACTTGTGGTGCTATTTTATTTCAACAATACATCAAAGCAATTTACCAGCAATGTAAAATCTATTTTAGGAGTCTCAGTTTCATTTCGGGCAATATTTTGAATGATGAATGCCAGGTTTTTTGCTTTGGAAAGCAATATTTCACGAACAGGATTTTTATAAAATATCTTTTACTTTGATTTAAAGTTCTCTGGCAGTATTTGGAAGAAATCCCAGAACTTTTGTTGAATTTAAAATAGTTACCCCAAGTTTACTTTACAATCAGAGAAATAAATATTTTAAATGTTATTGCAAAATTACCTCTTCTTTCTCAAATATCATCATTAACTTTTAGATGGAAACGTAACCAAAAACATTTGCTTTATCATTTCGCATTTACGAATCACCATTACATTAGTATATATTTTCAGTACCCCAAAGAAATGTTTTGTTGACTTTCATTTTATGGAATCTTCCGGAATGTGGATATAATGTTACGAAAATAATAAAACTGTTTATGTTTTATCTGATAATTACTTGATAGTAATACACTTGAACATTATATGTTTTGTGGATTTAAGGATTGGGATCCTAAAGAA
>CM063503.1:57692516-57697516 GCA_032207245.1 Pardosa pseudoannulata
TTACCTCGAATTGATATGATGGTTAGAAAATGATGTAACACGTAACATATGTACCTTGTCAAATTAGCAAAACAGCTAAAACTGTTTGATCCTAAATACAGTATCTAACATTTTTAACCACTTAAACCTGAACCAAGATTTAAAAAAAGTTTCTCTTGTATATATGAATATTCCAGATGAAAGCTATTCCGAGCAAAAATTACCCTTAATGGATTCTGAAGTTTCCATCCCTTTGCTCCTTATCGAATAATTTTCATACTCGAAACATAAAAAATTTGCTGCTTTCAGAACGAAATTAAGGTTGTTATATCTTGTACTGGTAATCATTATTATGTGTCACAAGTGTTCAATAATTGAATTATTTTTTATGTAACGTTCGCTGAAAGATATAACATTAAATTACTGCTTGAGATTGTTACAGAATAGGGAAATTATACAACATAATATGCACAAAATTGGTGTTTAGGCAAAATGAAACAAATCTTTTCTTTTTCATAAATTAAATCACCGAAATATATTTCATATATTTAATTCTGAATTTCTCGAATATTTTTTCACTTAAATTGTATTTATATAAATTATAAAATGTTTTAGAAAAAATGTCATTACTTATAAAACTTTTTCATCTAAATCATATGGTTAAAACTGAGTCCCTGATTTATTCTACACTATTTTAAATCACGAAATTTTAACTGATTTTTCATTCATCTTTTTGGTACCTTTCTGAAAATTTTCCATTTATTTATCTTCTTATTAAAGTGAATATATAAATAAATTCATATATAAAATAAACTTAATATAGGGAAAGAGGTTGGTTCAATTTGATTTCTTTTAAATTTTAAAGGATGGAAGGTAAATACAATATTACAAACACTCTCTAAAATGTCTTTAAAAAGTTCAAAGATATCACATAAACAAACATGCATATTAATAGATAATGTATTGTGGCTTTAATACTATATTAAAATTGTTTAAAATAAACTAAGAGATACTATATAAAGTATTTTTATAAAACAGTCTTCACATCAAAAATGTTGTTCAGTTTCATTGATTCAATTTGATTTCTTTTAAATTTTAAAGGACGAAAGGTAAAATGTAATATTACAAACAGTCTGTAAAAAGTCTTTAAAAAGTTCGAAGATATCACATAAACAAACATGCATATTAACTGATAATATATTGTTACCTTAATACTATATTAAAGAAGCTTAAAATAAACTAAGAGATAATATATAACAAATTTTTATAAAATAATCTTCAAATCAAAATGTTGTTCAATTTGATTGGTTAAATTTGATATCTTTTAAATTTTAAAGGACGGAAGGTAAAATGTAATATTACAAACACTCTCTAAAGAGTCTTTAAAATGTTCAAAGATATCACAAATAAACATTCATATTAATTGGCAATATATTGTTGCTTTAATACTGTATTAAAGTTGTTTAAAATAAACTAAGATGTACTGTGTAAATAATTTTTTATAAAACAGTCTTCAAATCAAAAATGTTGTTCAATTTGATTTCTTTTAAATTTTAAAAGACGGAAGGTAAAATGTAATATTTACAAACACACTCTAAATGTCTTTAAAAAGTTAAAAGATAGCACATAAACAACATGCATATTAATTGATAATATATTGTTACTTTAATACTATATTAAAGTTGTTTAAAATAAACTAAGAGGTATTGTGAAAACATTTTTATAAAATAGTCTTCAAATCAAAAATGTTGTGTAATTTCATTTCTTTTAAATTTTAAAGGACGGAAGGTAAAATGTAATATTTACAAACACTCTCTAAAATGTCTTTAAAAGTTCAGATATATCACAAACAAATATGCATATTAATTGATAATATATTATTAACTTAATACTATATTAAAGTAGCTTAAAATTGTAAAGAATTTTTATAAAACAGTCTTCAAATAAAAAATGTCGTTTAATTTGATTTCTTTTAAATTTTAAAGGACGAAAGGTAAAATTTAATATTACAAACACTCTCTAAATGTTTTTAAAAAGTTAAAAGATAGCACATAAACAACATGCATATTAATTGATAATATATTGTTACTTTAATACTATATTAAAGTTGCTTAAAATAAACTAAGAGGTATTGTGAAAACATATTTATAAAATAGTCTTCAAATCAAAAATGTTGTGTAATTTCATTTCTTTTAAATTTTAAAGGACGGAAGGTAAAATGTAATATTTACAAACACTCTCTAAAAAGTCTTTAAAAGTTCAGTTATATCACAAACAAATATGCATATTAATTGATAATATATTGTTAACTTAATACTATACTAAAGTAGCTTAAAATAAAGAAAGAGGTACTGTGTAAAGAATTTTTATAAAACAATCTTCAAATAAAAAATGTCGTTTAATTTGATTTCTTTTAAATTTTAAAGGACGAAAGGTAAAATGTAATATTACAAACACTCTCTAAATGTCTTTAAAAAGTTAAAAGATAGCACATAAACAACATGCATATTAATTGATAATATATTGTTACTTTAATACTATATTAAAGTTGTTTAAAATAAACTAAGAGGTACTATGTAAAGAATTTTTATAAAACTGTTTGAATCAAAAATGATAAAATCCGCAATGTATTAAATTGCTTATCCCAAAACAAAAAGATCATAGAAACAAGCTTTTAATAGAAGTTCCTTTACGTAATTCCTGTTGCTTTTCATTTGCTCAGAATTTTTTCTTCTTTAACCAATATACCTTGAATATATTTCACACGTTGTTATAAAATTTATTCATTAAATATAGACATGCTATATTAAGTACTTATCAGGATTCTCACTAAATTTACAGTAACATTAAAAACTTTCCATAGTATCACAAGATTATTAATCTATAATTAATAAAAGAGACACTATATCTCTTATTTTTATTTTTAACTAAAAGTAAATAGATCTATAATATTATATACAAGCATCTTTTTACATAGAAGAGTCTTTAACAGTTTTACAAGTTTCTCTAACACCCAGTGAAAGGTTGATGAGTAAATACATTTTTACACGTCCTACTTGATCGTTCAAAAGAATGGAAGAGAAAAAAAAGCAATAAAATTGTTAACACTAAACGTGACTCAAAAACGACATATCATAAATTCGCGAGTAATGATAAATAAAATTAGCGCGATAAATAACATTAATTTTTATTTTAATTCGGTGTAGAAATTTATTCAAAGTCAAACAGAGATAAGGTGAAACCTAAACTTCGCCTACGAGCTCACGCACGTGTATATAGTAGAGAACTGTATAGCCAGATAATCACTGTTTGGAAAACAATAGTAGGCCGTGAGAAAACTTCTCTTTTTACATGTAAATAGATGGTTGTGGTTTGGATAAATTCGCTTAGCTAGTTGGAGATAAAAATGGCCAAATTTTATATTTCGGAAAATAGAAATTCTTTGACCACTACAGTCTGAGTTTATTTACAACTGTGCCAAGTGGATTTACTACGTTTATTTGGTCTACAGCATGGATAAGCATTATAAAAAATCAATCTCCAGATTTTCTACTTTCTCTATGAAGATTCGCATTTTTACATATATTTACACACACACACACACACATATATATATATATATATATATATATATATATATATATATAATATACACACACATATATATATAGATATATATAGGTATATATATATATATATATATATATATATATATATATACATATATATATATATATATATATATATATATATATATATATATATATATATATATATATATATATATATATATATATATACTAGACGACCCGACAGACGTTTTCCTGTTTTAATGCCGTAAATCCAAAAGTAGTAAAATGTTTTTAGATAAATTGGATCGTTTTGATGGAAAAGTGAGGAAAAAACTTATTTTAAACATGCCTGAAGCCACCACGCGTACAGTCATCACAAACGTAATTAGATTAAATTAAAATTCCCACTTCACCTATACAGGGATTCCACCCTGAGACTTCTCGTACTGACGTCCGTTGCACTGGCCACTGTGCCACAGTTACGTTGGAAGTGAAGGGTTTCACGAGGTATTGTAATAATTCAAGCGGTATTATAATAATTTCAATAAGTGAACAATTCTATATTTTTAATAATCTGAACCATTCTCGAATCAACCTAGATAACATACACAACATTTCATCGAAATAAGTTCAGACATTTAAGAGTAGTTCTATTACAAAAACAAGGTCAGTAGAATTTTATATATAAATAAATAAATATATATATATATATATATATATATATATATATATATATATATATATATATATATACATATATATATGTGTGTGTGTGTGTGTAATAATATCAATATCTAAGATTTAAAGTCTATCCAAAATTATCCCTTTTCCCCATCCATCATTCTAGATCTTAATTTCTTCTCTTTATATTAACCATATTTCCCAGCCATCCAATTTAAACGAGGATGTTTTCATTCATTCAGCCGAACCCCGAAATTCTTTCTATGATTCCCAAAAAAGAAAACGATATAGCTAACATTTTTAATTAAGAAGTTATAACTTTCCCAGGAGAAATCTGTAATGATCAGCAATAATGCTCATCTGGAACGCCACACTTTGGCAGATGGCTCTAGTCAAAGGTTACTTTTATAAGCAATTAAAACACTTGCCTCAGCATTTTCCCACATACGGGTTTTGGTCGTCTCTCGCAGAAGGTTGGCATTACAGAGAGACAGCTTTCTGACATCGTGCGGTTCAGACGCATTTCCGGAATATGAGTGGGATGATAAAATCCATCCAGACGTGCAATAATTACACTGCAACTTGAGGCCACATTCCACTCTGAGAGGCAGAATAGAAAATTAAACAATTATTAATTAAGGGTAAATTAAAAGAATTTTAATCTGAACTTACAGCAATTGTAGAAAAGAGAATAAACGATAACAAGGGTTACACAATCAGATTTATTGTTCTGAAAAAAAACTCACAGCAAGGTCTTAAAGTAGCAGC
>CM063503.1:57700016-57702516 GCA_032207245.1 Pardosa pseudoannulata
AATCAATGATTTTTACATTACAAGTACTTTAAAATGAAAGAATTCTATTAATGTCGCTACCATTAAAAATTTACGATATACAGAAAAAAAAGCAATCATACATTAATTCTGACGCCAAAAGTATGCATGCATTTGCTCGTTATCAAAAAACGATAAGAAAAAACGATATTTTCTACCCTTAACAAAATCTATATTATTGATCTTTCATATAAACTATTTGTTCTTCAGAATTTTTTTCTTCGATGTAAAAACTCGTTATTTGAAGTAGCCTTAAATCACACCGACCTAGTAAATAAAATATCTCCATACGATTATACAAAATATATTCAATTTCTCTTTGTATACGCAATCACTCACACTTACACGAAAAAATACACACGGAAATACATGCAAACGGACACACACACATATATATATGTGTGTGTATACACACACAAATATGTATGTGTGTGTGTATAATGACCTGTTTGAACATTTCATTTACGTCATTAAGTAGTCATGGAGATTTGTTACTCAAGAATACGCAAAAAATTTTGAGCTACATTTTTATAAAAGGTTTTGATTTTCCGACGATAGGGGTTGTGGAAAAATTTGAAAACCAGCAAAATATACAAGCGTGACTATTTTGTCTCTTAGTGTGTGTGTGTGTGCATATGTGTATGTGTGTGTGTCACATTTTTATGAAAGGTTTTGATTGTCAGATGATAACAGTTCTGGAAAAGTTTGAAAAACTTACAAAATGTACAAGCGTTACTATTTTTCTCTTGGTGTGTGTTACATGTTTGTAAAAGATTTTGAATGTCCGAAGATAGGGGTTGTGGAAAAGTTTGAAAACCTACAAAATATACAAGCGTAACTATTTTGTCTCTTAGTGTGTGTGTGCATGTGTGTATGTATGTGTCACATTTTTATGAAAGGTTTTGATTGTCAGATGATAGCAGTTCTGGAAAAGTTTGAAAAACTTACAAAATGTACAAGCGTTACTATTTTTCTCTTGGTGTGTGTTACATGTTTGTAAAAGATTTTGAATGTCCGAAGATAGGGGTTGTGGAAAAGTTTGAAAATCCTACAAAATATACAAGCGTGATTATTTTGTCTCTTAGTGTGTGTGTGCATATGTGTATGTGTGTGTCACATTTTTATGAAAGGTTTTGTTTGTCAGATGATAGCAGTTCTGGAAAAGTTTGAAAAACCTTCAAAATATACAAGCGTGACTATTTTGCCTCTTGGTGTATGTACATATATATATATATATATATATATATATATATATATATATATATATATGTGTGTGTGTGTGTGTGTGTGTGTGTGTGTGTGTGTGTGTGTGTACGTGTGTGTGTACGTGTGTGTGTAATATATCAAAATTATTAAGCCTTAAATATCTATCTAAATATCCCCTTCTCATTCTTTAATACCTAATTTCCCTTCCTTAAAATGTCAGATTGAAAGGAGTGTTCGCCGACTTAAAATCTTTTTAGTCGTCTCCCAAAACTAAAGCTAGAATAAATACTAATTTTTTGTCCACTGGCCACATTTTCAAGATGTTCCAGGAAAATATTTTCATTCCTCTATCAACTAACTTGCTTTCTATGTGGTTGTCCAGCTAACTTAAATAATCAAAATCCATTCATACCCCTGAGTAATCTATAAGTGTCATGGAAATTAAATCACGTTATTCGTTCTTGGGTGCGACTTTTTGAGCGATGTAAGTTCCTCAACGTTGGCCTTTTTTTAATGGAATCAAGACTGTAAGTCAGTTAGGTCCTCTTATTGCTTAGTAAGCAGAAGTAATTAAATTATTAGGCTAATTAGGCTAATTTCCTGTGTAATTGGCAAGAACAATTTCACTGGTTACATATTTAAGTATATATATATATATATATATATATATATATATATATATATATATATATATATATATATGTAATATATCAAAATTATTTAACTTTAATATTTCTTCAAAAGCCTCCTCTCTCCGATTTTAATTCACTTAAATATCTTTACCAGCCTCTAAATGGTTTAATCAACGGAGTATTTTCCACTTAACATTCCTTTCTGTCCTAAAACTGTAAACTTTCTGTCTATGCAGCAGTTTCCCAGATGTTGGCGGAACATGTTTTCGCGTTTTGCTGATATTGCATTTACTTCGCTTAGTAAGTTGTTTTTGTTGTGGGATAATTCTTGTTGTCAGCGCTCTTGGGTGTACTTGTGTCAAAGCAGAGTGAACTCTGTGGCTTTTGATTGTATATTGTCCAGAAGGATAGATGTGTTGTGTTGCCGCTCTGAAATAAAGTTTTAAAATTAGACTTCTGAGTTCTCTTAAATATGAAGCCCGACTGCATTTTCATTACTTGTAGCTGTTGAGTTTTCTCCTTGTGAAGGAGTGTTATAAAAAATGGATTACATATATATATGTATGTATATATATATATATATATATATATATAGATATAGATATATATATCACGTTCCTAGTGATTAAGGCATGAAAGACACA
>CM063503.1:57707516-57720016 GCA_032207245.1 Pardosa pseudoannulata
TTAGAAAAAAAAAATTTTTTATTCTTTAAAATTTTTATTTCATTAGGCACATAACTTAGTCCCAGTTTCACATTGCTGATTATTTAAATTTTTTTACTTCAATCATATTTCCAAAGAACACCATTTTTTCAATGCAAATGTTTTGTCAAAAGTCATAATGTGCAAATAGCATTGTAATTAAGTTCGCTATTAGTTTCTTGACCACAAAAATGAAATACACACTAAAATGAAGAATTTTAGAATTATGTTTAATACGTTAATAGAGTTTAAAGGAAATGACTAAAATCAAATAACAACTGATTTTTATGTAAAATGTTTTATAAACCATACTTTCCACAAAGATGACAAAAAAAAAGATCTCTTTATCACAGTAGTACCCTGGGGTATTTCATTACTGCTACTCAAACAATCTGGTCAGAAATAATACTTATAAAATATATCTTTTTTGCAATAGCTGTAGATAACAGCAGAATAATAATCATGATAACTGTATTCAGAATTTACTTTCTTGTATTGAATTATTTAATTTATTATTTTATCATGCAAATTTCATATAACCAAGCCTGGAAAAAAAATAATAATTTATCTACACATCCCCTTTATAATAATAGCCTAAATTATCTGTCCGTCAGTCCTCGAATTTATGAACCGTCCTCGAATTTATTGGACCTGGAATTTATAGAGGCATTCATATTGGTGAATTATGGTTAGTAAAATTGAAAGCGAGTAAAGTTTATCTTATCCTAAACTATCGATACGATTCTAAGACAAATTAGCATAAATATGCTTCATATCACAGGGAAAAATAGTGTCGTCTTTAAAACGTTCAAAATATACCTTTCCCCCTCTTTTCTAGCATTTAAATGTCCTAAGAGAAGGCGATTAAATTTATCAATTTATCACAAAATAAATAGGTAAAAATAACATTTTTTCTAGCACTATGATGTCATTCCTTTAACCATCTCATTTAATCATTTCTTATTTTAAATTATTTAAATATCGTCTGCATTATTTTCATACATTTTATCACTGAACTTAGATATTACGTAAATAACTTTCTTTATATTTAGATTAAATAATAGATTAGGTACATATGTTAACAATTTTAAATTTAATCACCAATTAATTTTTGTTACAATGAAAATTTTATCACCGATATTAACAAGAAATTCTTTTCATAAAAGTCTAGGAGTCTATTTCATGGACTAATAAATATCTAGCTTTTAAGTTATATATCTTTGAATATTAAGAAGTTTGTTCGTATGCGTGTTTGTTTTTTATACATAACCACATGGTTTGACTAAAGGAATTCAACATGATTTTAAACTGCATTCACAGTAGGAGGTTTAGGTTTGGTATACTACGGTAGACTTTTTTGCAACACGAGGGCTAATGAGACCGGGACCTACAGCTTAAAGCCGAATCCGAATGGCTACGAACATCCATGCCACAGTGAAACTCGAATCCACGAACTCCGGTACCGAATTCCAGCACCCTAACCATTCGACCATTGTCCGGCCACAGTATCGGGTGATTTTAGAGGAGTATGAAGATAAACAAATTATTGAGTGTGTACAAAAAAATAATTCAGTGATAAAAATTCAGTGATAAAACGTACGAAAATAATGCAGACCCCATTTAAATAATTTAAAATAAAAAATGATTAAGTGAGATGGTTAAAGGAATAACGTTATAATGCTAGACAAAAATGTTATTTTTACCTACTTATTATGTGATAAATTGATAAATTTAATGGCCTGCTCTTAGCATGAGAAAATAGGGCTTGAAATAATGGCATTAAACTATCAAAAAGGGGTAAGGGGGGATTTTGAACATTTTAAAGAATTGCTTTGAATTTTGCTAACCCTAACTCATCAATCCAATATGGATCCAATAAGAATCCAGTATGGATGCCCCTATCCATTCCATGTCCAACCCTAATATTTCTAGATGCCCCATAAATTCTAGAACATAATATACCCCATAAATTCCCAGACGGGCAGATAACTTGGGCTATTATTATATATTGGATTATTATAATTGAATTGTCCAGCGAAATTCAGAAAAAACATTCACATTGTATGTTGACACTGCATCATTATACACAAAAGTCATATTTTTATACTGATAGTTACTTAAGTTTTTGTTTGTGCTTTGAACCTTTTATTAACGATTCATAGTATGTTCACTTGGGGGTGTTTTTTATGCTTGGTTTCGTTTGGTTTGAGTGCTACGGTCTACTTTTTTGCAACTCGAGGGCTAATGAGACCGGGACCTACAGCTTAAAGCCGATTCCGAACGGCTACGAACACCCATGCTACAGTGGGATTCGAACCCACGAACACAGGTACCGAAGGCCAGCACCCTAACTATTCGGCCAGCGCTCGGCTGTTTTTATGCTTCAAAAAGCAATCATGTTTTTCTATTATAAACGCAAGCGTTTTGTTTCAAATCATAATATTCAAATAACAATGTTATTAAGATCTCCATTTGTTTTTCAAACTTAAAAGTACTATACATGCAAAACTGCAAAATGTTATATCTATAAGGATTTTCTAGATTTTAAAGGAAATTATTAAACTCAAACGCTGGCTAATCTTTTAACCCTCCGAGTGGAACACACCGAGGAAAAAAAGTCTCCAAAAAGTACGCTAAAGTTTTATTGTGTCGGTGACCAAAGTGTTCTATGATTTTTTACTTCACCCTTTGTCGACTAGATTGGAATACGGGAAACCCACCCTCGTTATTAAGATCATTTTATATTATAACTGTTGAAAAAACACTATGTCATTATATGCATAAATTAGTCACAAATTTTTATTGCAGATTATTTAAACTTTTGTTAAGGCATTTATGTTTAAAAAACCATCACTTTTTTATTATTAATGCAAGTGTTTTTTCAACTGTTATAATATACAAAGAGCGTTGTAATTAGGGTCATTTTATATTATAACTGCTCAAAAAAACACTATGTCATTATATGCATAACGTAGTTACAAATTTTTATTGCAGATTATTTAAACTTTTGTTAAGGCATTTATGTTTAAAAAACCATCACTTTTTTATTATTAATGCAAGTGTTTTTTCAACTGTTATAATATACAAAGAGCATTGTAATTAGGGTCATTTTATATTATAACTGTTGAGAAAACACTAAGTCATTATATGCATAACGTATTCAAATTTTTTTATTGCAGATTATTTAAACTTTTGTTAGAGCATTTATGTTCAAAAAATATCACTTTTTTATTATTAATGCAAGTGTTTTTTCAACTGTTATAATATACAAAGAGCATTGTAATTAGGGTCATTTTATATTATAACTGTTGAAAAAACACTATGTCATTATATGCATAACGTAGTCACAAATTTTTATTGCAGATTATTTAAACTTCTGTTAAGGCATTTATGTTTAAAAAACATCACTTTTTGTATTATTAATGCAAGTGTTTTTTCAACTGCTATAATATACAAAGAGCATTGTAATTAGGGTCATTTTATAACTGTTGAAAAAACACTAAGTCATTATATGCATAACTTAGTCACAATTTTATGTTGTTTATTTAAACTTTTGTTAGGGCATTTATGTATAAAAACATCACTTTTTTTATTATTAATGCAAGTGTTTTTTCAGCTGTTATAATATACAAAGAGCATTGTAATTAGGGTCATTTTATATTATAACTGTTGAAAAAACACTAAGTCATTATATGCATAACATAATCACAATTTCATATTGTAGATTATTTAAACTTTTGTTAGGGCATTTATGTTTAAAAAACATCAATATTATTATTATTATTGCAAGTGTTTTTTCAACAGTTATAATATACAAAGAGCATTGTAATTAGGGTCATTTTATATTATAACTGTTGAAAAAACACTAAGTCATTATATGCATAACGTAGTCGCAATTTTATATTGTAAATTATTTAAATTTTTGTTAGGGCATTTATGTTTAAAAAACATCACTTTTTTATTATTAATACAAGTGTTTTTTCAGCAGTTATAATATACAGAGAGCATTGTAATCAGGTCATTTATTGCTTCTTGTTCTACATATATTTGAATAGTGGGTAGATAGAGAGTTAAATGTGTTATACCTACATTAGGTGGATTAACTTCTCCTAGTTTTTAGAAAAAAAAAATTTTTTATTCTTTAAAATTTTTATTTCATTAGGCACATAACTTAGTCCCAGTTTCACATTGCTGATTATTTAAATTTTTTTACTTCAATCATATTTCCAAAGAACACCATTTTTTCAATGCAAATGTTTTGTCAAAAGTCATAATGTGCAAATAGCATTGTAATTAAGTTCGCTATTAGTTTCTTGACCACAAAAATGAAATACACACTAAAATGAAGAATTTTAGAATTATGTTTAATACGTTAATAGAGTTTAAAGGAAATGACTAAAATCAAATAACAACTGATTTTTATGTAAAATGTTTTATAAACCATACTTTCCACAAAGATGACAAAAAAAAAGATCTCTTTATCACAGTAGTACCTGGGGTATTTCATTACTGCTACTCAAACAAACTTGGAGTGCTACGGTCTACTTTTTTGCAACTCGAGGGCTAATGAGATACTGTTCAAAGCCGATTCCGAACGGCTACGAACATCCATGCCACAGTATTCGAACCCACGAACACAGGTACCAAAGACATAAAATTCGGCCAGCGCTCGGCTGTTTTTTTATGCTTGAAAACGCAATCATGTTTTCTATTATTAACGCAAGCGTTTTGTTAAAAATAATAATTCACATAACAATGTTATTAAGATCTCATTAGTTTTTCAACTTAAAAGTACTATACATGCAAAACTGCAAAATGTTATATCTATAAGGATTTTCTAGATTTTAAAGGAAATTATTAAACTCAAACGCTGGCTAATCTTTTAATCCGAGAACACGCCGCACGATGGCCGATTGGTTAGAGTGCTGGCCTTTACGGAGTTCGTGGGTTCGAATCCCAAATATGTCTAGCCGTTCGGAATCGGCTTTAAGCTGTATTCTCATTATCTCGTGTTGCAAAAAGCAGATCGTAGCACTCCAAACCAGAGTGGAACACACGGAGGAAAAAAATCCAAAAAGTACGCTATTTTATTGTATTGACCAAAGTGTTCTATGATTTTTTACTTCACCCTTTGTCGACTAGATTGGAATACGAGAAAATCCTCGTTATTGTCCCTTTACTTCCTTATAAATAGGTATATAAATAGACGTTATAGATTGTTAATTTTTAATACACATAAAGCTCATCGATTTCGAAGATCATCCATAAGAAATAATGGATTCTAGTACAAATAAAATATTCTTTAAGAGAATTATTTATATTTTTTGTACGAAAGTCATCTAAACTATTTAAGTGGTTCAATTAGAGATACATCTGTTACCGCAAACGAAATACTTCAAAATAGAGATTTACAAAACCATGAAAAGCTATACCTTTCCTCAGGGAGTAGGAGTGCATTCAATAAATGTCAGTCAAAGAGGGGTGCAGTTTAAACAATCGACCTGATCCTACCTAAAAAATAAAACACTGCGAATGTAAATACAACCATTTTCATTTTTTAGGTACGAAATTGTACGTGACAAAATCTTCAATTACGTGCGAACCTTAATTAAATATAATATTTTATATAAACATTGTCATTCAGTGTTCTTGAGTGAAGAAGTAGCTTGAAGAAGAATTCACAGTCATAATAAATTAATCATTTTATTTTCTGAAATAGATACGGTATAAACAAAGGATTCTAATTTAAAACAAGTCGAAATGAAGAGGATTTTTGCTTACATAGAATTACCACGACGATCATAGTCTACAATACGAACATAGTCTCATATAATATAAAAAGATTAAATTCTCCCAAGAAAGGCCTTTTCCACAGTGCTCTTGAGTGAAGAAGAACCATGAAGAAGAATTCACAGTCATAATAGAATTGGAAATCACTTTTACATTTTCTGAAATAGATACGGGGTATAAACAAAGGAATTCTAATTCTCCAAAACAAGTCGAAATGAAGAGGATTTTTGCTTACATAGAATTACCACGACGATCATAGTCTACAATACGAACATAGTCTCATATAATATAAAAAGATTAAATAATCTCCCAAGATGGGAAGGCCTTTTCCACAGTGCTCTCGAGTGAAGAAGAACCATGAAGAAGAATTCACAGTCATAATAGAATTGGAAATCACTTTTACATTTTCTGAAATAGTAGTATAAACAAAGGAATTCTAATTCTAAAACAAGTCGAAATGAAGAGATTTTTGCTTACATAGAATAACGACGATCATAGTCTACAATACGAACATATTCATATAATATAAAAAGATTAAATATTAAGATGGCCTTTTCCACAGTGCTCTTGAGTGAAGAAGTAGCGTGAAGAAGAATTCACAGTCATAATAAATTGGAAATCACTTTTACATTTCTAAATAGATACGGGATATAACAAAGGGATTCTAATTCTCCCAAAACAAGTCGAAATGAAGAGGATTTTTGCTTACATAGAATTACCACGACGATCATAGTCTACAATACGAACATAGTCTCATATATATAAAGATTAAATAAATTCCCCAAGATGGGAAGGCCTTTTCCACAGTGCTCTTGAGTGAAGATGTAGCGTGAAGAAGAATTCACAGTCAAATAGAATTGGAAATCACTTTTACATTTTTGAAATAGATCATATAAAAAAAGGGATTCTAATTTTACAAGTCGAAATGAAGAGGATTTTGCTTACATAGAATTACCAAGATGATCATAGTCTACATACGAACATAGTCTCATATTTTAAAAAGATTAAATAATCTCAAGATGGGAAGGCCTTTTCCACAGTGCTCTTGAGTGAAGAAGTAGCGTGAAGAAGAATTCACAGTCATAATAGAATTGAAAATCACTTTTACATTTTCTGAAGTAGATACTATAAACAAAGGGATTCTAATTCTCCCAAAACAAGTCGAATGTAGAGGATTTTTGCATAGAATTTACCACGACGATCATATTAAATACGAACATAGTCTCATATAATATAAAAAGATTATATAAACAAGATGGGAAGGCGACTTCGGTGTTCTTGAGTGAAGAAGTAGCGTGAAGAAGAATTCACAGTCATAATAGAATTGGAAATCACTTTTACATTTTCTGAAGTAGATACGGGGTATAAACAAAGGGATTCTAATTTTCCCAAAACAAGTCGAAATGTAGATGATTTTTGCTTAGAATTACCACGACGATCATAGTCTATAAAAAAGATTAAATAATCTCACAAGATGGGAAGGCCTTTCAAGGGTGAAATGCAAACCCAATCTATCCCCCCTTCGGTGTCCGAGATCCTGCCGTTCCTTATGTGAGTGGACTTTACGAGTCTCCCGAACGTAATCACTAAAAAGCTGGCTCCGGTCAAAAGTCGCGGAAGCCTGCACGAGGTCAAAGCACCTACGTAAAAAATGTGGAAATGCCGAGACGTAAAATTCTAGGCTTTTTATGCCTGAGGGTCAGGTACAGTCCCGCCAAATATTTTTTGGTCAGCTAAGGTTACAGCTAGTTCTCTTTAGTTTAATTCTCATTCGATAGCTGTCCCAATTCTGGAATTCTCGATGAAATCATCCTGAATCATTACTGCAACCGATCAGGGGCGTGACGCCTATTCAGCTGAACTGACAAAATCCCAGACATGGGGTCGCCGCTCTATTGTAGCCGGGTTGACACAGGAGGGCTTCAGATCAGCTGAATTTTGTCGTTAGTTCTGGACAAAGGAGGTCTTCCCAATGGCATAAAAATCTATTTAAATACTAGCTTACGATATTTCCTTATTGCTATTAAAAATAAAAAACATGCTGGTCTAGAGCAAAGCAATTTTAAAATATTATTTTTATAGAAAATAGTATACTTTCGAACTCTGTTTGCAGTGATTATAACAATAGAAGATATAGATTATAACAATAGATTATAACAATAGATAGGTAGAAGATTTTATACGTTATTTTTTTATGTATAAACTATTTAATATATTAATTTAATTTGATGTGTAAATTTCATATAACTTTTGCCGAATAAAATGAATATTTTACTTAATACACTTTAAATGGAGATAATAAATTTAATTCGCTGTTAGAAAAAGATAAATTCTTTTATCTTTCGAAAAGAACTAAAGAATTCCCATATCGATCTTTAGAATTTCATAACCCAACAGTAAGATACAAATTTTGTTTTTTTCTTCTTTTTTTTGTGCTAAAGACAGTACATTTAATCCCTAGTGTTACAAGCGTAACACAATATTTCAAAAATTCCATTCATTTATACTGAAGACGTTACATCCCTTTGGCGTTTCTAAACGGGAAAATAAAAATTACTTCATTCACTAAGATTTGCTATTTTCTTAAACAATTACCCGTCAAAAGGAAATCACGAATTAAAATTCTAATGTTCAGTATGGTAGTAAGTAATTTCAGAGTAAAGGCATGATTTTTTTTCTCCAAGTACTTATCAGTTATTGTTCTGAACACTAGAGTTTTGAAGTCTAGAAAGAATCAGTCGTCTAAGAATCACTTATAAACACCCGAAAAGTTCTCACTTTTTTACTTTACACATTCACTGACCGCTAATTGCAGAAAAGAATTTCAGCTACTTCAGTTAATCTTGCATCAGTTGAATTTAAATAACATAAATACTCAAGAAAATGCTTACAAAATCATTAATATAAATAACTAGCCGTTTTTCACTCAGCCTCTAGTCTGAGTAATTGACGTTCTCCAAATTGAAGGATATATTTATTTTTAAATTTAAATTAGTTTTTAGAATGTATTACATAATAGCAATAAAGGCAATTTCGAACATAAAACAACTCAATTTTATAAAATGAAGATTTTTTTATAAACTCAAGATATTAACACTAGATTTACGGATGTTGATCATATACCTATTTTTACTGAAGTGAGCCAATTTGACTCATACAAGAAAATTGAAGTTTTTTGCAAAGAAAATAGTTCCAAATTAATTTATATAAAATGTTTATTATCAAAAAATGCATGGAAAACATTTTTTACATATAAAATCTGTTTTTGAAACACGTTTTTCTCAAACATTTCTATTACATTTAGCACAATGGTTTCTACATCTGTTTCTTTTGCATGATTGTTGAACTTGACAATTCTTCCGTGCGTCAGTAGCATGAATTTCTGTCATTGGAATGGAAGTGTTCTCGACTTCTTCTCTATATTTACTTTATACTATAATTTATATACTTTATACTTTATATTTACTTTATACTATATTTATTACTATATTTATTTATTTTCATATACATTCTATGAGTCAAATTGGCTCACAACCTTGAAAATAGGTATACCACATTTGATAATGCGAAATGAAGGGGTCTGTGGGAAAGAGGAATGAAAGCTTACATATATTTTATTACTTAACAAAAAACCAATGTATGTTTATGAGAATTGATATTAAAGTTTTATATATATATAGTGATCAAATTTTTAATGATTCAAATTGGCTCGGTCCGTAAATCTAGTGTTAAAAGTGATACATTTGGCAATATATGCCGATTTATCCTTACAAGTACTTAATAAAAAATTACATACGTTTATCGGGGTATAGTTAACCCTTTAACTGTCATTTTGATGATTTGGGTACACAATTTGTCAAATTTTTTTGTTGCAAAACTCAAATGTTTACTACAAAATAAATTATACTTAGTAATTAATTTATATTTTGAAGTACATGATATATATTCGGGTATAACAATACGATGCATTAATAAAAAATTACCACGAGTAATATTCGGGCATGACATTTTCGAACACCAGTGCTGTGCCCGAGATTATCTCGGGCATCACAGTTAAAAGGTTAAAAGAGAGCTAATGTATAGATAAAATTATTAAGCACGTGGCATAAATAAGATGTTAAATACTTTCAATTTTGCAAATGATTCCACTGTTATTAAAAATAGGATAAATTGAAAGTTGAATGAAAAGAAAAAATGCGGAAATAAGATTAGAAAGAAACATCCTAAATATAAATCTATAAAATAAAGTAAATGAAATATATCTTGTCAAAAAGAAGTAAATCACATTTTGATGGCTACACTAAGAATTAAATCACTCAAAAATTTTAATACGTTATAATAAAAGCTATATCAAAGACTATTTGACTGCTTTTCGCTCCCACGAGGTATAATTAAACAATAAAACTTTTCTAGGTATTAACTACATCCACGTACTGTCGAGAAGGATGCACTCAGAGAAGATAACGAGTTAGTAGTTAATGTGTTATTGAATGAGTTTTTTGTAGTTCGAAGCTATAGTTATAAGGGCAATGCAAGGTTAAACTTCTCAAAGAATAAATAATAGAAATAATAAAAATAGAAATAGAAAAATAGAAATAATAAAAATAGAAATAAAAAAATAGAAATAATAAAAATAGAAATAAAAAAAAGAGAAATAATAAAAATAGAAATAAAAAAATATAATAAAAGATAGAATAGAAATCTATAAAATAAAGTAAATTAAATATATCTTGTCAAAAGGAAGTAAATCACATTTTGATTTCTACAATAAGAATTAAATCACTTAAAAATTTTAATACGTTATAAAAAAAACTATATCAAAGGCTATTTGACTGCTTTTCGCTCCCACGAGGTATAATTAAACAATAAAACTTTTCTACTTATTAACTACATCCACATACTGTCGAGACGGATGCACTCAGAGAAGATAACGATATAGTAATTAATGTGTTATTGAATTAGTTTTTTGTAGTTCGAAGCTATAGTTATAAGGGCAATGCAAGGTTAAACTTCTCAAAGAATAAATAATAGAAATAATAAAAATAGAAATAAAAAAAATGGAAATAATAAAAATAGAAATAAAAAATAGAAATAATAAAATAGAAATAAAAAAATAGAAATAATAAAAATAGAAATAAAAAAATAGAAATAATAAAATAGAAATAAAAAATAGAAATAATAAAAATAGAAATAAAAAAATAGAAATAATAAAAATAGAAATAAAAAAATATAATAAAAGATAGAATAGAAATCTATAAAATAAAGTAAATTAAATATATCTTGTCAAAAGGAAGTAAATCACATTTTGATGGCTACAATAAGAATTAAGTCACTTAAAAATTTTAATACGTTATAAAAAAAAACTATATCAAAGTCTATTTGACTGCTTTTCGCTCCCACGAGGTATAATTAAACAATAAAACTTTTCTAGGTATTAACTACATCCACGTACTGTCAAGAAGGATGCACTCAGAGAAGATAACGAGTTAGTAGTTAATGTGTTATTGAATGAGTTTTTTTGTAGTTCGAAGCTATAGATATAATTGGAATGCAAGGTTAAACTTCTCAAAGAATAAATAATAGAAATAATGAAAATAGAAATAAAAAATAGAACTAATAAAAATAGAAATAAAAAATATAATAAAAGATAGAATAGAAATCTATAATATAAAGTAAATTAAATATATCTTGTCAAAAGAAAGTAAATCACATTTTGATGGCTACAATAAGAATTAAGTCACTTTAATATTTTAATACATTATAAAAAAAACTATATCAAAGGCTATTGGTCAGCTTTTTACTCCCACGAGGAATAATTAAACAGTAAAACCTTTTTAGGTATTAACTACATAGACGTACTGGCGAGAAAGATGCACTCAGAGAAGATAACGAGTTAGTAATTAATGTGTTACTGAATCAGTTATTTTTATAGTTCGCAGCTATAGTTATAAGGGCAATGCAAGGTTAAACTTTTCAAAGAATTAAAAATCTTGAGCTAACTAGGAATTTCCCGAGATTTTTACAGCGTTTTCGTCATACAATGACATTTCCACACTTTCTTGCGAAAACTTTGGAATCTCTCCCTCTCTCACCTGCTTTTAGCTAAAAATACTGCGTTATATTTTTCTTATTTAGGAATGCTTTAGAGGAGGCTGAAAACTTTAATATCTAGAAAATTAATGACAAATAGCAGAAAAAAAAACCAGAGAGATATTTTAATGATAATAATGATTTTTTAATGATTATTTTACAATTTAATGGGGGAAATCACCCAAATCTTTCTCCTTCCTATGTTCATGTGTTAGAGCATTTCCCCCTCTCTAACCCCTCAAAATAAATTTTTGAGGTAAAAATAATCCTTTTCTCCCTTTGAATTGAATTCTTAGACATAAATGTATCATAAAGTGATTTGCACAAAAAGGTGTGGGGAGGGGAAAAACAAGCACCATATTTGGACCCAGGAAATAATTTTGCATAATAATTAACAGGAATAGTGTTGGTTGTGAATTTAATTCAAAGCAGTGCAGTTTTAAAAATTTTAAACATTAACGCATATGCAAAAATTCATCTTCCTCATTCAAAAAATTATGTATTTCTTATAAATATTGCAAATTGCTTTGTACATAAATTATCTTTGCACTTTTAATTTGACATTATCGTTTTGAGAAATCTGTTTCTGGCGTTGCCACAAT
>CM063503.1:57722516-57747516 GCA_032207245.1 Pardosa pseudoannulata
AAATTAATTGTAAAATACTAATTATTTATTAGGCATTAATTATTAATTGTTTCAAAGGTAAAATAATTTAAAAATATCCTTGTGCATTCCCTTCATGCAGAATTTAGATGCAGAATTTCCGTTTATATGATATCTTTTAGACTTGAAAATATATATTAGTTGCTATAGCATTTGATGAAAATATTAAGAGAAACATATTAAGTTTTTCATAACGTCTATAATAATTCTTTTAATTACAGAATTAAGAGAGTTTACGTTTTGAAGCTTACTAATTTGAATTAACATTTTTTTTTACTTTAGACAGATAGTGACGCAAATGTATATTGTAGTAATAATTGTACACATTATAGGATGACGAAAATTTAAAAAAAACTCTGTTGCTTTACGTTTTTAATTATTCCTCAATTTAATGAAACAGAAAATCGATTTTTAAACAAATTTGAGACCATATGATATTCTACTGTCGAATAAAACCAGTAATGCCCGCGTCATATCTGCCAAAATTATATGGATAAGTATCTTAACCCTCTAAGCGGTTCGCACGTACAATTCCGCCAAACCGATGATGTCATCAAAGCCGGTGTCACATACAATTTTAGACCTCCAAAAACGCTCCAAAAATGAATGTAATGTACATTTCTACCAGTGCTTCCCCCATGCAATTTTGCGGTAGGAGGGTCAGGTCGAATTTTTAGGAACTGCACCCCTCTTTGACTAATATTTATTAAGGGATGCACCCCTACCCCCTGAGTCACAAAGACGCTGATAGATTTTCATGGCTTTGCAAATCTCTATTTCGAAGTGTCTCGTTTGCGGTAACAGATGTATCTCTAATTGCACCACTTAAATATCTTGGATGTTAAAAAATATAAATAAGTCTCTCAATATTTTTATTTCTACTTTTAGAATCCATTATTTCTTATGGGATGATCTTCGAGAGTTGGAGAGCTTTATTTTTATTAAAAATTAACAATCTATAATATCTATTTATATATCTATTTATAAACGGAAGTAAAGGGGCAAAAAAGAGGGTGGGTTTCCCGTATTCCATTCTAGTCGACTAAGAGTGAAGTAAAAAATCATAGAATGTTTTGGCCACTGACACAGTAAACCTTTAGCGTATATTTTGGAGACTTTCTTTCTTCGATGTGTCCCACTCGGAGGGTTAAGTCTATGTTCTTGTGAACTAACTGCACAGGGTAAAACAAACAGGACATTTAAACCTGAATACTATAGGATGCCCTCATTATTGTTCAGCAGGCACTTTAAACATCATAGGACGCCATGTATAAAAATTATAAACTGTATAGTAAGAGATTTATTTATCGCATCATTTTACAATCATACCATCCTGTTTTTCTCGTTTACATAAATATATTGCTAATACTCTACAAAGTTTACAAGATTAAAATAAAATAAATTAGTTCAAAGAATCCATTGTTACTTTAATCTTAAGCACATGAGAGATAATTGCTTCATTTTACAAACAAAAATCTGCTTTTTGCTGAATAAATTTTCTTCTAAAATCCTCAATCACTTCACACCACATTCAGACAAATGAAAGATAAAGAAAGCAGCGAAAGTAAGTAAAATTTAAGGGGTTGGACGATTTTACCTTTTGATATGTTTCAATAAGAAATGGGAATATGCAAGGTTTTCACATTTGATACAAAACTATGCAAAATCGGGAGTTAACTCAATAAAATACTTCAATTTTTAACTGGTTGTATCACCGTGTTGCTTGAATATACATACAATCGTTAAAGCAATAACGCAGTTTTGAACTACTGAGAAGATTGCTTTATTTATCGGACAAAAATTGGGTTTTTTTAATAAATTTCCTTGTAAAATCCTCAATTACTTGATACCCTATTCATCCAAATGGAATTTAATGAAACAGGTAATAGTGAGCAAAATGTATAGGGCTGCAAGATTTTTATCTTTTGATAAGTTTCAATAAATAATTGGAATACTAACACGTTTTCATTTGATATAATAATATGCAAAATTGGGAGTTATCACAATAAAATACTTTTATTTTTAACTCTTTGTATCACCGTGTTGTATGAATATACAAACTTTAAAGCAATAATGTGAACTTCTGAGATTATTGCTTTATTTTTCGGACAAAAATCTGCTTTTTTTAATAAATTTCCTTCTAAAATCCTCAATTATTTGATAGCCCATTCAATCGAATAGAATTTAAAGAAACCAGTGATAGTGAGCAAAATGTATGAAAGATTTTTATCTTTTGATAAGTTTCCATAAATAATTGGAATACTAACTCGTTTCCATTTGATATAATAATAAGCATAAATTCGGAGTTATCACAATAAAATAATTTTAACACTTTTTATCACCATCTTGCATAAATATACAAAAGTTAAAGTAATAACGTGAATTTGTGAGAGTATTGCTTTATTTTTCCGACAAAAATCTGCTTTTTAAATAAATTTCCTTGTAAAATCATCAGGCACTTGATACCCCATTCAACCAAATGGAATTTAAAGAAACCAGTGAAATGAACATAACTTATGGGGTTGGAAGATTTTTACCTTTTGATAAGTTTCAATAAATAATTGGAATATGTGATTCATTTCCATTTGATATAATCATATGCAAAATTGGGAGTTAATTTAATAAAATACTTTTATTTTTAACTATTTATATGCCCGTGTTGTATGAATATACAAACATCAAAGCAATAACGTGAAATTCTGTGATTATTGCTTTATTTTTCGGACAACAAACTGTTTTTTAATAAATTTCCTTCTAAAATCCTCAATCACTTGATACCCCATTCAACCAAATGGAATTTAAAGAAACCAGTGAGAGTGAACAAAATGTATGGGGAAGATTTTTATCGCTTGATAAGTTTCAATAAATAATTGAAATACTAACTCGTTTCCATTTGATATTGTAAAACGCCTCGCGTATCCCCGGCTGCACTTTCGGAAGTCTGCACGCCACGTTCTATACCTGCCCGCCTATTTTTACTGGAGCAGGTATCTTGGGTTCGCTTAAAGCCTATGTGGCCGACAATTAATCACAGCAGCGACAAAACTCTTGATTAACCATTTATTATTAAGAAGATTTAAAAATAAAACATAAATACACTTCCGTTCATACTCGAACAGGGCTCAAATAAGTCCGAGGACAAAAAATAAACTGTGCCGAGCGGACAAAAACCTCTCTCGGTCTCCTCCTTTTCAAAGAATAATGTCCTTTCCCCGTCGTTCCGACCGGGCATCTCCTTTTCACCCCTCTTCGTGAGGGCCGGGGGGGATCCCCCCACTCGGTCAAGTTTTCACCTCCATGGGAAAAAAATGTCCTTTCCTGCAGCTGGTGGGGGTGGCATCTATCGCCCCCCCCTCATGTTGAACCTTTACCAAACCTCTCTCAGGGTGTTCGTCTCCGGCCGCCGAAACAAAAACAGGGGCCCATGTAACACCAGCTCGAATCTTGAGTCTAGTATTACAGATATAATGCTATGCAAAATTGGGAGTTATCACAATAAAATACTTTTAACTTTTTATATTACCGTGTTGCATAAATATACAAATGTTAAAGCAATAACGTGAACTTGTGAGAGTATTGCTTTATATTTTGGACAAAAAATTGATTTTTGTTTAATAAATTTCCTTGTAAAATCCTCAATCACTTGATACTCCATTCAACCAAATGGAATTTAAAGAAACCAGTAAGAGTAAACAACATTTATGGAGTTGGAAGATTTTTATCTTTTGATATGTTTCAATAAATAATTGGAATATGTAACTCATTTCCATTTGATATAATAACATGCAAAATTGTGAATTATCACGATAAAATACTTTTAACTCCTTGTATCCCCATCTTGCATAAATATACAAATGTTAAAGTAATAACGTGAATTTGTGAGAGTATTGCTTTATTTTTCGGACAAAAATCTGCTTTTTAAATAAATTTCCTTGTAAAATCATCTGTCACTTGATATTTCATTCAACCGAATGGAAGTTAAAGAAACCAGTGAAAGTAAACATAACTTATGCTGTTGGAAGATGTTTACCTTTTGATAAGTTTCAATAAATAATTGGAATATGTGATTCAATTCCATTTGATATAATCATATACAAAATTGGGAGTTAATTTAATAAAATACTTTTATTTTTAACTCTTTGTATCACCGTGTTGTATGAATATACAAACATCAAAGCAATAACGTGAAATTCTGTGATTATTGCTTTATTTTTCGGACAACAAACTGTTTTTTTAATAAATTTCCTTCTAAAATCCTCAATCACTTGATACCCCATTCAACTAAATGGAATTTAAAGAAACCAGTGAGAGTGAACAAAATGTATGGGGTTGGAAGATTTTTATCGCTTGATAAGTTTCAATAAATAATTGGAATACTAACTCGTTTCCATTTGATATAATAATATGCAAAATTGGGAGTTATCACAATAAAATACTTTTAACTCTTTATATTACCGTGTTGCATAAATATACAAATGTTAAAGCAATAACGTGAACTTGTGAGAGTATTGCTTTATATTTTGGACAAAAAATTGATTTTTGTTTAATAAATTTCCTTGTAAAATCCTCAATCACTTGATACCCCATTCAACCAAATGGAATTTAAAGAAACCAGTGAGAGTGAACAAAATGTATGGGATTGGAAGAGTTTTATCTTTTGATAGGTTTCAATAAATAATTGAAATACTAACTCGTTTCTCCTTGATATAATGCTATGCAAAATTGGAAGTTATCACAATAAAATACTTTTAACTCTTTATATTACCGTGTTGCATAAATATACAAATGTTAAAGCAATAACGTGAACTTGTGAGAGTATTGCTTTATATTTTGGACAAAAAATTGATTTTTGTTTAATAAATTTCCTTGTAAAATCCTCAATCACTTGATACTCCATTCAACCAAATGGAATTTAAAGAAACCAGTAAGAGTAAACAAAATTTATGGAGTTGGAAGATTTTTATCTTTTGATATGTTTCAATAAATAATTGGAATATGTAACTCATTTCCATTTGATATAATAACATGCAAAATTGTGAATTATCACGATAAAATACTTTTAACTCCTTGTATCCCCATCTTGCATAAATATACAAATGTTAAAGTAATAACGTGAATTTGTGAGAGTATTTGTTTATTTTTCGGACAAAAATCTGCTTTTTAAATAAATTTCCTTGTAAAATCATCTGTCACTTGATACCCCAATCAACCAAATTTAATTTAAAGAAACCAGTGAAAGTAAACATAACTTATGCTGTTGGAAGATGTTTACCTTTTGATAAGTTTCAATAAATAATTGGAATATGTGATTCAATTCCATTTGATATAATCATATACAAAATTGGGAGTTAATTTAATAAAATACTTTTATTTTTAACTCTTTGTATCACCGTGTTGTATGAATATACAAACATCAAAGCAATAACGTGAAATTCTGTGATTATTGCTTTATTTTTCGAACAACAAACTGTTTTTTTAATAAATTTCCTTCTAAAATCCTCAATCACTTGATACCCCATTCAACTAAATGGAATTTAAAGAAACCAGTGAGAGTGAACAAAATGTATGGGGTTGGAAGATTTTTATCGCTTGATAAGTTTCAATAAGTAATTGGAATACTAACTCGTTTCCATTTGATATATTAATATGCAAAATTGGGAGTTATCACAATAAAATACTTTTAACTCTTTGTATCATCGTGTTGCATGAATATACAAATGTTAAAGCAATAACGTGAACTTGTGAGAGTATTGCTTAATATTTTGGAAAAAAAATTGATTTTTGTTTAATAAATTTCCTTGTAAAATCCTCAATCATTTGATAGCCCATTCAACCAAATGGAATTTAAAGAAACCAGTGAGATTGAACAAAATGTATGGGGTTGGAAGAGTTTTATCTTTTGATAAGTTTCAATAAATAATTGGAATATGTAACTCATTTCCATTTGATATAATAACATGCAAAATTGGGATTTACCACAATAAAATACTTTTAACTCTTTGTATCACCATCTTGCATAAATATACAACAATTAAAGTAATAACGTGAATTTGTGAGAGTATTGCTTTATTTTTCGGACAAAAATCTGCTTTTTAAATAAATAACCTTGTAAAATCATCAGTTACTTGATATTTCATTCAACCGAATGGAAGTTAAAGAAACCAGTGAGAGCAAACAAAACTTATGGGAAGAGTTTTACCTTTTGGTAAGTTTCAATAAATAACTGGAAAATGTAATTAATTTCCATTTGATACAATAGTATGCAAAATCGGGAGTTAATTTAATAAATTACTTTTATTTTTAACTCTTTGTATCACCGTGTTGCATGAATATACGAACTTTAAAACAAAACGTGAACTTCTGAGATTATTGCTTTATTTTCAGACGAAAATCGGTTTTTTTAATGAATTTTCTTGTAAAATCCTCAATCACTTTATATCCCCAATGGGTTTTAAAGAAACCAGTAAGAGTAAACAAAATTTATGGGGAAGACTTTTACCTTTTGATTATTTTCAATAAATAATTGGAATATGTAATTCATTTCCATTTGATACAATAATATGCAAAATTGGGAGTTAATTTAATAAAATACTTTTATTTTTAACTCTTTGTATTACCATATTGCAGATATGCAACATACACAAAAATTGATGCTATCACGTAAACTTCTGAGATTATTGCTTTATTTTCAGACGAAAATCGGTTTTTTTAATGAATTTTCTTGTAAAATCCTCAATCACTTGATCCTTGAACCAAACGAAAGATAAAAAACAGCGAGAGTAAACAAATTTATGGATTGGGACTTTTCCCTTTTGATTATTTTCAATAAAAAAATGTATGTAAATCATGTGCAAAATTGGGAGTTAACACAATCAAATGTTTTTACTTCTAATTCTTTGTAGCACCGTACTGCTGATCCACAATATACCCAAGAATTAATGCAATCCCGTGTAAACAGAGTGCTGTAACCTGAAGTTTTATAAATATGTTAAGGATAACTGTCAGGATTTCAGTTCTTTTACCAGCCAAAAATGTAAATTTATGTGCGAGGCTCAAAAATTCATATTGACTGACTTAGAAATATTAGCAAATCATCAAAAATTTGGCTGAGTGTTTAAAGGATTACCATCTAACTTCGCTAACAACATCGTTCAAAAAAATCAGAAAAATTCTACTTTTAACTGTCGCTAAAAAGTAACACTAAGCATTAATAGGAATGCCAGAATTATCTGTACTGAATATGTATTAATGAATATATTACTTTATGCTATTATAAACTGAACAGAGTAATACGAAAACGACATTAAAACAGCTTTGAATACTCAATCCGGGCTCCTTAGTGATCAGATGTTATTATTAACGTAATAGATACCACTTTAAAAAAGGATAAACTTAGTGATCATAGATTTATTTGCAATGGAAAGCACTGTAAAATGAAGTTTTGCAATAGATATATATATTCGTCGGGATTTCAGTCGATGTACCCTCCAGAAAATTCATAAATCGTAAAATGTCAACCCAAATGATAAATTTATAAATTATCAGCAACTAGACAATTAGGATTGTTTTATATGATTGTTATCTACCTTAGCTGAAAAAAAAACTCATTCCGAAAAAACATAAAAATTCTACAAACTATTTTAGCTTCTACTAAAAGATACGGTATGCGTTATTAACTGGAATGTATCATAAATACAATAAAGCTTATCCAGTAAACTTTACTCAGGTATTTTTTAGTAGATAATAGTTAAAAGTCGTAGCTCCATTGCTTAAAGTGTTACGACAAACTTTGTAATTTTATTGTACATTGGAATAAAGTTTAAAGCAAAATAAAGGAATTAAATTTAAACAATTCATTTACTTAAAAGTTAAAAATGTTCAGATTTTTCTACAAAGTTCCGCAAACTATTTTTATTTGTTTTTAAAAAGTGGCATTAGGTATTAAGGGTTAAATAGGTCATGTATATCAAGATATCTTATTTGAACTGTAAAGGCATTGCATTCAAATTGATACTTTCTCCAAAAATATATAAAAAGCAAATTAGCTTCTCTTACTGAAGAATTAATTAACAGCTGCCAAGATTTAGCAAAACAAAGAGGTTTTGCACTCATTTCCGTAATGACGAAATTACAAGTGAAAAAAATTAACATTAATGAAATTCTAGACACCAGGTTTCAGCTAAATGAATTATAAGTGGTGATAATCGATGCGTCAGTAGTAGGTGATAGCAATTCAGTTTAAAAACATCACGATAGTGATGGACCCGATAGTTTTCGTCATAGCAGGCAACAGTATTGATTAATTAATGGGGAACTCATTGCCATATTTTGCCCATTATAAAAGCTCCGGTAATTATGAAATGTGCTGCGTAATATTACGTTGTCCTTATACTGCGAGTGAAAAATGTGTAATAGATGGAAATTTTGAGCGCTGAAATTTTATTAGCTTCTTATTCAGACATAATGGAGCTTTTTACGGATACTTTAGAGGGTATTTTTTTCCATAACGGTGATGAAATATTAGAAAGACATAAAAAGGGGGATAGTTATTTTTAAACAGAATTGCTTCTTAAACAGATGTGGGTATTTTATATACAATATATTTAACAATTATTTGTTGAGAATCAAGAAATTTATTAATTAACCTTTAATATTTGCAATAATGTATTCTTTCCTAAATTTAAGATGAGATTATGCGTGTAAGTTAATTTTATATAATCCAGCATTTTATATACTTCAATTCGTTTAGTGTTTTCATGAAATAACGGATACTTAAGAGGAAAGATATAGTGGAGTTCGCAATTTCTTTTGAATGCAATGTCACAATCAAACGATGCTATAAAATATTGGTAAATATCGTGAAAGAATTTAAAAGAATGTTTTGAAATTGATTATCTTAATCAGTTTTTTTTTTCAATTTTTTTAAACTAGAGAAGAAATATAAAATAAGCAATAATTCATCAGAAATACCTATTTTAGAAACAATATAAGAGAACTTCTATTGAACGTTATATATGTTACTTTATTTTAATGTGGATGTTTTTAATTAAATGTAGTTCTTATCGGGGAACTAAAAAGTGTAAGCGATCGTATATTTTGCAATTAATGTTTTCATGTAATATTGATACATAAGAGACAAGATATATCACAGTTCACAATTTCTTTTGAATGGGGTGTCACAATCAGACTATTCTACTAGCAGAGAATATATTATAAGAATTTAAAAGAATGTTTTGAAATTGGTTATATTAAAAATCAGTTTTTTAATTCTTTTAAACGAGGGAAGAAATATAAAACAAGCAATAATTCATCAGCAATACTTATTTTAAAAACAATATAAGAGATCTTCTATTGAGCTTTATATCTGTTACTTTATTTTAATGTGGATGTTTTTGTTTAAAAGTTGTTCTTATCGGGGAATTAAAAAGTGTAAGAGATCGTACATTTTGCAATTAATGTTTTCATGTAATATTGATGTATAAAAGACAAGATATATCACAGTTCACAATTTCTTTTGAATGGGGTGTCACAATCAAACTATTCTACTAGCAGAGAATATATTATAAGAATTTAAAGGAATGTTTTGAAATTGATATTTTTAATCTATTTTTTTTAATTCTTTTAAACTAGGGAAGAATTATAAAACAAACAATAATTTATCAGAAATACTTATTTCAAAAACGATATAAGAGATCTTCTATTGAACGTTATATCTGTTACTTTATTTTAATAAGGATGTTTTTGTTTAAAAGTAGTTCTTATCGGGGAACTAAAAAGTGTAAGAGACCATACATTTTGCAATAAATGCTTTCGTGTAATATTGATACGTAAGAGACTATATATCACAGTTCACAATTTCTTTTGAATGGGGTGTCACAATCAAACTATTCTACTAGCAGAGAATATAAGAATTTAAAAGAATGTTTCAAAATTGATTATCTTAAAAACTCTATTAATTTTTTAAGTGTGAAAGATATTTATTTAAAAGTATTACTTATCGGGAAACAAGAAAATTAAAAACGATCTCAGTTTTGGGATAAGAAAAATATCTTACTATTATAATTTAAAATAATTTCTGGTAGTATTTTATAAATAATAGCGATAAACCAACATAAGCATGTCTTTAGTATAACAAAATATCATTTTTTAAAGAAGCGAAAAAATATTTAATGAATGAAAAAAAAGTGAAAGAATTTTTTTTAATACAAAGAAAAGCTCTCTGACAGTAATTCACAAGCAATTTTGGTTGTTCGGATAAAAATTTCATCAAATTAAGAATAGTTTTTGTATTTTGTTTTTTATTGTACGTGGTGACGAGTCATTACGCTATCTAATTTAGAATAAATATTCTTTCCCGTGAAAACCATTTTTACTTTCTTATGTATATCGTCTTGTCTATCCTTTTTCTAGAGCAAAAGTACTCAGAATACATTGGAAAATTATCCCTGGGGAACGAGAAGAAATAGGCCAGATGAATCAAAGGTCGGAGTGTAATTGGTGCTGTTGTTGGATTACAGTGAATTCATCGGTTTTTTATTTGTAGAAGAATGCTTTCCTCTCTGTGAAGCTATTTAACCTCTTTAGCTATTTTACCTCTTCAGTCTCTTTTTCAAGCAGAATGAATACTTATATGAATAAAGTTGTTCTATGTTTGTTTCTCTTAAGATATTTTTAATAACATTCATTTGATGTAAATAATACTTAATTCAAATTTTTTTATCGTTTTAATTTCTTCGTTTAATTCAATTTTCATAGTTTTTTTTTACTTGTCAGTAATTGGTGCTCTTGATAGATTATGTTGAATCCTTGATATTTCATTGTAGGAGGATGATTTGCTCTCTTTCAGATATTTAACCTTTTCCACTGTTCAGTATGTTTTGGAAATAAATATTGAATACTTACATGAGTGAAACTCCTCTATTTTTGTTTTTATCAGCCTTGATTTTGGGGTGAAACTAACAATTCGAGTTTTATATTATTTCAATTACTTTGATTAATTCAAGTTTCACTTTTCATATATAAGTAATTTGTGCTGATGGAGGACGGTTTTGAATTCCTTGCTCTTTGCTAATCTCTTTAACCTCTTCCATTCTTCAGTATGTTTTCTACATATAATAAATACTTATTTCCATGGAAATCCTCTATTTTTCTTTTTTAAAGATTTTTTTTACCAGCATTCCTTTTAGGGTGAAACTGACATTTCGAGTTTTGTATTATTTTAATTTCTTGGATTAATTCAAGTTTCACTTTTCATGTGTAAGTAATTTGTGCTGATGGAGGACGGTTTTGAATTCCTTGCTCTTTGCTAAGCTATTTAACCTCTTCCACTCTTCAGTATGTTTTCTACATATAATAAATACTTATTTTAATGAAAATCCTCTATTTTTTTTTAAAGATTTTGTTTATACCAGCATTCATTTGGGGGTGAAAATAACAATTAATTCAAGTTTTATATTATTTTAATTCTTTGATTAATTTGAGTTTCACTTTTCATGTGTAAGTAATTTGTGCTGATGGTGGACGATTTTGAATTCTTTGCTCTTTGCTAAGCTATTTCACCTCTTCCACTCTTCAATATGTTTTCTAAATATAATAAATACTCATTTGAATGAAACTCCTCTATTTTTCTTTTTCAAAGATTTTGTTTATACCAGCATTCATTTCAGGATGAAAATGACAATTAATTCGAGTTTTGTATTATTTTAATTTCTTTGATTAATTCAAATTTTACTTTTCATATGTAAGTAATTTGTGCTGACGGAGGACGATTTTGAATTCCTTGCTGTTTGCTAAACTATTTAACCTCTTCTACTCTTCAGTATGTTTTCTAAATATAATAAATACTTATTTAGATGAAACTCCTCTATTTTTCTTTTTTAAAGATTTTGTTTATACCAACATTCATTTGGGGGTGAAAATGACAATTAATACGAGTTTTATATTATTTTAATTCTTTGATTAATTTGAGTTTCACTTTTCATTTGTAAGTAATTTGTGCTGATGGAGGACAATTTTGAATTCTTTGTTGTTTGCTAAACTGTTTAAC
The DNA here is from genome assembly GCA_032207245.1 of Pardosa pseudoannulata. Taxonomy (NCBI): domain Eukaryota; kingdom Metazoa; phylum Arthropoda; class Arachnida; order Araneae; family Lycosidae; genus Pardosa; species Pardosa pseudoannulata. The sequence continues at coordinate 57,734,581 of CM063503.1, forward strand.
CTCTTCCACTCTTCAATCTCTTTTCCAAGCAAAATGAATACTCGTATGAATAAAATCACTCTACGTTTGTTTGTCCAAAGGTGCTGTTTTTACAGCCGTACATTTGGGAATGTGAAGAATAATTAATTGAATAATAATTAATTCAAGTCTCCTATTATTTTAATTTTTTATTTAATTTCAGTTTTACATTTCATTTTTTAGTAATTGATGCTATTGGAGGACTATTATGAATTCCTTTTTTTATTGTAGAAGGAGGCTTTACTCTTTGTTCAGCTCTTTAACCTCTTCCCTTTTCAATCTGTTTTCCAAATAGAATGAATACTGATATGAATAAAATTGCTCTATGTTTATGTATCCAAATATGCTGTTTTCCCATCCATTTATTTAGGAATGTGAGTCATAATTAATTCGTTTCATATTATTTTTTTGTTTAATTCAAATTTTATATTTTATTTATTTGTATGTGATGCTGTTGGGGGACTGAAGTGAATTTATCGACTTTTATTGCTGAAGGATGATTTACTTTTTTCTCATATAAGCTATTTAACCTTTTTCACACTTAATAAGTTTCTTTTCCTAGCAAAATGAATAATGATATGATTAAAATTCCTTTACATTTGTTTGTCCAAAGATGCTGTTTTTACAATCACACATTTGGAAATGTGAATAGTAATTAATTGAATAATAATTAGTTCAAGTCTCAAATTATTTTAATTTTTTATTTAATTCAAGTTTTACATTTCATTTTTTAGTAATTGATGCTATTGGAGGACTATTGTGAATTCCTTTCTTTTTATTGTAGAAAGAGGCTTTACTGTTTGCTCAGCTCTTTAACCTCTTCTCTTTTCAATCTGTCTTCCAAATACAATGAATACTCATATGAATAAAATTGATCTATGTTTCCAAAGAAATCCAAAATTATTTATTCTTAATTTAAAATTGTAAAAGAATTTATAACTGAATCTAAAAATAAAATCTAAAAATTTAAAATGACTAGTATTCCATTTTTTATTAAAATGAATAGATATTAATTTTATCTTTTTTAAATGTTTGAACTTAACACAGAAAATAAGATACCAATATTTTTAAAGTATCATTGATTTATTTTCTTGTTCCTGTAAGAAAAAATATGACATGTCCTACCAAAGTTTGGGTAGTTTTAAATTCAAAGTTTTTTACCAGAATGGGTTATTATAATAATCCCAAAATAAGATCATCGCATTATATTGTAGTACAATATTTTCCCTAGCAATGTATTACTACGGAATATACTCTAGGGCAAATATTGACTAGGTGTACATTAGGTGTACATTCAAGTCTGACCCTTATTAAAGATGGACGTTTAAGATAATATTTCTAGATCTGAATTTATTTTCATAAAATGCATGATTTGTATTTCTGTTTTGTTGTGTTTTGTGTTTTGAGTGCACTTTACATATAGATAGATTGTGATGTCTTATAGTGAGTCATTTCCAAAAAAGTAGCATAGGTGCCAAAATATTTATCATCAGGCCTTGATACATACAAGGCACACAAGTAATTCCCAATTTCATAATACAAGGTGTCCCAAAACAACCACATAAACTCTGCACAGATAGATTCCTCGATGGAAGTACATAAAAACTGCCCAAAGAAGCGTTCCTGTACAATCCATAGTTTGCGAGAAAAATACGAAAAACAAAGTATGACGTCTCTGCCGGTGCAAGAAAAAAACACTTTATTGGGCATATCAACAACAGCATTTGCATATCTTTCCAGACGATAATGTGTTTAAAACGTTCGCCGCGCACATCGCGTCATGCATGCACACGCACCATGGAATGACGTTAAGCAGCCATTGAACTGGTATTTAAAAGGCTGCATCTTGCAGCTATTGGTAATCTTCGGATGGTGGACATGTATTCCGTTCGTGAGTACTGCGACATGTACCTGATGTACGTCCGATATAATGGAAATGCCTTACGAACTGTTAGGGAGTATGCCCGTGCATATACTACTGTTGATATATTCAATAAAGTGTTTTTCTTGCACCGGAAATGACGCCATACTTTGTTTTTCGAATTTTCCTCGTAAAGTATGGATCGTACAGGAACGCTTCTTTGGGCAGTTTTTATGTACTCCCAACGAGTAATCTAGTTGTGCAGAGTTTATGCGGTCGTTTTTGACACCCTGTATATGGTCTCATAATGTACCTATTTCGCAAAGCCCAAAACTTACAAATTAAAAGTTTGAAATCACTCTGAATAGCATAAGAATTCTTGTTCATATGTACAGTTATAAGTTATGATGAAAACTTATTCTCGAATATAATATTAACATATCATCTACACATCCTGCAGAAACGCATTTCACTGCATTGCGGGAAGGAATTTCCCAAAGAGGCTTTCTTCCTCAATTCGTTTGTGTTAAATTCACAAAATTGAGCTGAATGCAGAGTTTAGAAAAATTAACTCAGCTTACGGACGAAAACACAAAAGAAATTTTCACAGTTTTAACCTGACATAACAACCCTTTGATTCGTAAATTTAGAATTTTTTTCCTGCAATTCCTCCTATTTCCTCCTATTCAAACCCAATCAGTTTAAAAACTAAACTGCATGTAAATCTAGTATGTTTACTACTCTACCATCTTTACTATTATTAGTAAATTTGCTTCGTCTGCATTTATGTTCATTAAGAAAGGTACAATATTCGAAAATTCGTCAAACACACAACTTAGATATTTGCTGTATCCATTAAATATTTCACCTGTGATTTAAATTAAACTTCCCGAGCATAAAATATTCTCCGAATTTTTTCCACACTTTATACATTTTATATCACAGTGAATTCCACTTAAATACGTATTATCAATATTTTAAATTACTCCTGTTTCAAAATCCTTGCATTAATCTTTAAACTTGCAATATCAATGACAGTTTTGATTTAAACTATCACGCTTAATTCAGAATTTAATGTCATTATTAAGATATATATAAACAGAAACTCTCTCCAATATGCAAATCTGGGAAATATTTGTATAATCTGTTTGCTGTGTGTAAAATATCGTTTTGAATCACTCAAGAAGAGACAAATGTTATTTTAAGTATTTAAAGCTTTGAAATATATGCATAAGAAAGTTAATCTTATAGAAATTATTACAAGTATAATTTTACTGGCTGAAATATTTGTTATGAGGCAAAATTATCTGTCAATTCTGTATTTCACAATATGCTTTTGTTGCATGAATAAAGTGAAAGAGGCAATGTAAACTTGATTTAAAAAACTTGTTCAATTTATAGCTACATTGATCAATTGTGAAGTTACACACAAATGTGTGGGAGGTAAAAAGTATTGCATTATTTGACAATCCCGAAGAAGCCCAAATATTTTGCATAAACTGATTTAATTAAATAAACTAAATGCATATTTAGAAGATGTAATGTGCAGGACTGAGAGTGCAAAATGTTACCAATTTCTTCTCCTGAAATAATAGCATGCATCTTGGAGCCATTTTCAACTATTTAAAACTTTTATCAGAGCGTTAAACTGAACTATCACTGTTATGATGTTTTCAGTGGAAAGTGGGGTTTCTATGGGGAACTAAAAGTCGAGCAAAACATAAAAAGATTTGTACCTGAAAAAGAAACCCATAGAAAAGACAATAAAAAATATATTACTTAAGTTGGTGACGTATAGTGGTAATACGCGTTATGTCCTTAACCCAATATTTAATATATAAATTGAATTTGGCTTTTCGCCAACAAGTTTAAAGTAAAAAAACACAATAGGCATAAAAGTTAAGGAGAGGAGAAGTTACTGAATTAATGGATTTTATTGATATTAATATAAAATTTTAAAAAGATTAATAGAAGACAATTGATTGAATTTTTTTAAAGATAAAAATTAATAAAAAAGGAGAAAACAAAAATGAACTAAAACGGGTAAGAAGATTATGGAGGATGGAACTCTGAGCTTCTCTTCTCGTTTCGGGATCCAGGTCTCTCTCTCTTCCATCCTGTCTGTTCGGATGAGAACCGCCAGTCTGGGAAGCAAGTCAAGTCTAAGTGCAAAATCAAGTCTAACTGCAGAGTATCTCGAGTCTGCAGGACTGAAACGGCTAGAAACAGCTGATGGGTGGAAAACTCATCAACATTCCAATGGCCTGGTGGCACGTTAGAAAACCGCCAAGAACAGGACTAAAACACACCAATGTGTGGAGTGGGGATATGTCGTATCATGAAAAGGGCGAATTTATAAAACTATTGCAATGCAGCACTAGCCAAGGAGAACACCAAGTGTTTGGCTCATTGGTACAGAGCGTCATGCGATAAGAAAATAGGTTTTGTCACTGGGCTGGATGCAGATAAGAAAATAGTTTTTTAAAATGTAAAATTTAAAATACAAGGAATTTTAGGAAAGAATTAAATTAACGGAACTAATGAATTAATTTAAACTGGACGTTAATGATAATCACAAAAAGAAGATAAGTTTGAGATAAGAAAAAACATTTAAAGTAATCATAATGTTTCACATTAAAAAAAAAAAACACTACAAAGGAACAAATGACACTCCTGGATTGTGATTCGTATATTGAATAAGGATATGCGATAAAAAAAAATAGGTTTCCTCACCAAATGATAATTCTGGGAAAGTTACAAGGAATTTTTAAGGGAAGCTTATAGAATTAATGGAAACTAAATGGAACAGAATTAAAATTAACTAAATGGAACGTTATGACAATCACTGACTTTTTTGATAAGTTTGAAAGATAAGTTAAAAAGATTAACAGGATAGTCATACATGTTCACACACATACATTTATAATGGGCATTTTAACCCATTACAAAGGTAAAGGCAATTGACACTGGCTTGGATTATACAGTCGTAAGTAATAAGGTAGTCGAAAGAACAAAAACAAAAATCTGGAAATTGAATTATAGATTTATTAGGCAACTCCTCCCGAAGACTTCTGGGACCTTTACACATCAATTTATAGGTATATTAGTCAGTCAGTCAGAATTATTTTAATGGTTATGGGGAAGGGGTAGGAACGTCACCAAGTTATATAAGAAGAGTGGGAGTCAGCAAGGATTAATTTTGGTGTATGTGAACTCTCCAAATTTAAAGAAAGAACAAAAGATATTCACCAAAGGTTAGAATTTAAGGATATAATCACCCAAAAATTATTTCAAAATACAATAATGATTACGTAGATTAGTTTTTTTAGTTTAAAATATCATTATATATATATGTGTGTGTGTGTGTGTGTGTGTGGTTTAAAAACGGGGGTTAAGAATTAAGCGAGTTATAATTAAAAATAGTTAGAACTCATTAAAGATAACGTAATAGGAGAAAGACACACTTGCGATCGGACTATACAGAGTAAAGAAGCCGACGCGGAAGTAGACATAGGAATTTTGCTTAGGTAGCAACGCCAAAAAAAACTTTTATGTTTTGTTTGTGAGATTTATGACAGCTTTAAAGAAAATTGCCGAGTCTAACCCGGACAAACACAATAAGAGTTAGTTTATATCTTCCTGAATAACATATCTAAATTTCAGGTATGTTACATATATAAATAAATCCATATTTTTATCAGTATATCAATATACTCTACACTCAATACATAGGAAGCAATACTCTTCAATTAAGAGTGCAGTATAAATGCTGGAAAGTAATGCATACAAATGATACAATTTCTAATAAACTTTTTTTACCATATTTTGGCGAGAATGATTTATATTGTTCCCTTAAACAACTGAAATGTTTTCCAGATTTTATATGTAGCAGACATCTCGTTATGTAGATAAGGGTCTCAAAATAAAACAAAAAATCTCACACATTTTTTCTCATTTTTATTTATGCATCTAAAGCCTAGTTCATCTTCTTGAAGTAAAATGTGAATAAACTTCAAATATGTCTTCATTTTGTACAATACAATTAATCCCAATGAATCCCAATGAAAAACAAACACATGAAACGCAATTACATTCTATAATTATTGATTATCTTTTATGAATGGTTAATATTTTTCTACGGACCATTTCTTATAGAAGAGCGATCTATATTGCAACTTAAAACAACTAAACTGTTTTCCATATCATATATGTAGCAAACATATTCCGTTATGTAGATAAGGGTCTCAAAATAAAACAAAAAATACACATGCATTTTTTCCTTAATTTTTATCTATGCATCTAAAGTCTAGTTCATCTTCTTGAAGTAAAATCTGAATAAACTTCAAATAGGATCTTAATTTTGTACAATACAACTATAGCATTTTAGACGCCCAGCATCCAAATGAAAAATAAACATGTAAAACGTAATTATATTCTATAATTATTAATTATATTTTAAGAGCAGCTAATATTTTTCTAAGGACCATTTTTTATGGAAGAGCGATCTATATTGCTCCTTAAATCAACTGAACTGTTTTCCATATCATATATGTAGCAAACATATTCCATTATGTAGATAAGGATCTCAAAATAAAACAAATATTCTCACACATTTTTTTCTCATTTTTATCTATGCATATAAAGCCTAGATCATCTTCTTGAAGTAAAATCTGAATAAACTTCAAATATGGTCTTCATTTTGTACAATACAACTATAGCATTTTAGACACCCAGAATCATAATGAAAAACAAACATGAAACGTAATTATATTCTGTAATTATTGATATCTTTTACGAACGGCTAATATTTTAATACGGACCATTTTTTATGGAAGAGCGATCTATATTGCACCTTAAAACAACTGAACTGTTTTACATATCATATATGTAGCAAACATATTCCGTTATGTAGATAAGGGTCTCAAAATAAAACAAAAATTCTCATGCATTTTTCCCATTTTTATCTATACATCTAAAACTCAGTTCATCTTATTCAGGTAAAAAAATTGAATAAACTTCAAAAATTGTATTTCTTATGTCGCCAACATACCGTATAGCATCTTCACTATTCTTTACTGAGTACCAGCATTATAAGAAAGAACAAACATATGAAACGCGCATTAAAATAGATTTCTAAACTCGGGACTCTTTAAGCAAACAGTGAAAAAATGCAATTTTATATAATGGACACAAGTGATGTGAAATCTATTTTTGGTGTAAGACTCTCCGGAATGATGTTTGAGATGGTTTCAAAACAGATGGAACAGTCGCAAGAGAAAAAGCATTGGAAAACATTATGTGCTCGGGGAGTCTGAGATTTAAATACTACTGGGATAGATGTAGACTCACTATTGCTCAATACTCAAAGAATAATGATATAACGATATCAAATTGATCTTATTAAAAGGATGTAGTAGATTTCGAGGATTTTTTATTCATCATAAAACAAAAAGTCTGTTCCTTTTAAAAAGTATTTCTTAAAAGTTTTACAGGTAAATTCCCGGGATTTAAAAAGATTCCGTCATTTCAAGTCGTATATTTTTTTTAAATAACGTAGAAAATATGCAACAAATAAAAAAACTGAAGTTAATTTACCAGAAAGATAATTTTTGATATGTGCATATTAGAAGGTATATTTTTATATCAAACTGAAGTAAAATATCGGCTTTATTCTGTAAATCTAAAATTTCAAATGTGTCTGTCATTATGTTCGTTCTGATGTCACTTGGTCAAACCAAGCACGAGTGGACTCTTCCCATGGGCAATACTTGGAAGTTGTACAAAACCAATAAGATACACTGTTTTACGTATGTTTGTGTCCGCGCATGCTTGCGAGATATCTGTATAGAGTAGATATATACATGAGTGTATATATGTTGTTGTTGTTGTTGTTGCAGATGCCACTTGGTCAAACCAAGCACGAATGGACTCTTCCCATGGGCAGTACTTGCAAATCGCACACCTTATAGGGTACACTGTTTTACCAATATTTGTGTTCGTGCATGCTTGCGTGATATCTGTATAGAGTATATATATGCATATGTGTATATATGTTGTTGTTGTTGTTACTGCATGCGCCACTTGGTCAAACCAAGCACAAGTGGACTCTTCCCATGGGCAGTACTTTACTTGCAAGTCGCACACCCAATAGGGTACACTGTTTTACCTATGTTTGTGTCCGTGCATGCTTGCGTGATATCTGTATAGAGTATATATATGCATATGTGTATATATGTTGTTGTTGTTGTTACTGCATGCGCCACTTGGTCAAACCAAGCACAAGTGGACTCTTCCCATGGGCAGTACTTTACTTGCAAGTCGCACACCCAATAGGGTACACTGTTTTACCCATGTTTGTGTCCGTGCATGCTTGCGAGATATCTGTATAGAGTAGATATATACATGAGTGTATATATATGTTGTTGTTGTTGTTGTTGTTGTTGATGCCACTTGGTCCAAACCAAGCACGATGGACATGCAGTACTTACTTAAGGCAAGAGGTGTTGTTCGTTTTGACGAGCACCTCAAGGATGAACGTACGACTTTTATTCAAGTGGGTCCTCGTTATTTTGATTTAGGAACCAAGCAGAGGACCCATAGGCTTGGCATTTAACTCCCAGAGATTTTTATTGTAAACTTGGAGGACATGGTGACCACAAATATATTTTACGTGCCACAGTCACCTTTAGCGAACTTAGGCAGGCTCGGGTTCCGCAACCCTCCAGCTACGGGAGCGTTGCCTTTGCCGAATGAGCTAATCTGTCATTATAAAGCCGTTAAGAAATTAAAAAATTTTAAAAATTAACGTTAATAACATAAAATACTGCTATAAACAACTTTGCTCATATAAATATAACTCAGTTTTACAAAATAAAACTAATTACTACCTTTTATTTGATATATGTAATTTGTTTCTTATTTACAAATTTCAAAAGCTATTTTGTGAGTATTCTTTTAAAGGGGAATTCTAATGTTTGCACTTGGTTCACGTATCTTTTTTAAAAAATGTATTGCCTCATACAACAAAATTAAGTAGTTTTTATAAAGTTAGAACTCTATTCATGATCTAGGAAAAAAAATTATTTTAAGCAGAGACGTACATTTTACTTTATATTGAATCATAATTAGGTTGCTATAATGAATATTTTTCACTTCGAAAGATACTATGTCTCTTTAAGAGAATATACTAGCTGTCTAGACTTAAAATTTTTATTATAACAGCCAGTTTTCAATCAGTCGTTAAGTAAAAAATTCTGCTTATTTTAAAATGAATTTTTAACAAATTCTTCAATACCACTCTAATCTTTAAAAAAATTCTTGGTTTTGTCATTTCAAGTATATTTTTAAAACAACCAAATGAAAAAGATAAGATTAACAACTTTTTCAAAAAAATGACGAAATTTTAATTTTGAACATACCTTCTACGTTTCTTTTTATTCAAACTAACTGAAAGTTTAATATGTTAGTAGTATATGCTCTTCGTATTTATGCAAAGAAGTTACAATTTCAATTTAAAATATTCAATATTTTAAAACTAATTAATTATTAATTGTTACAAAAGTAACTTTATTGAAAATATTCTATGCATATTCCATTTACAAAGAACACGGTCATTTTAACTTTCTTTTAAAAAGTAAATGACATAGCCTAATAGCGGTTAAGTTTTATGTTCATATTTCAACATAAATACTTTTGACTAAGCCTAATTTTATCTAGTTTCAACGTGATGTACATATGTATTTCTCCTAATTTATAAACAATTTTTAATCAATATAAAATTAAAAAAAGTTTCTTCTTTTACTGTTATTTTTACACCAAGTGAAAAGATAATATTAACATCTTTTTAAAAAAATAAAATTTATTTGTCGCTCTATGTTCTTTTTATTCATTACTGAAAATATTTTAATATGTCGTATTTTAAAAGTTTTTACTATATATATTTTAAAATAATTTTTAATTTTTGAAAATTTCATCACTTTTAATTTTCATTTATCAAGTTTTAAAATCATTTAATGCAAAAAATTTTTTAATGAATTTTAAATTCATGACCTCTTGCAACAAAAATATCTTTCAAATTGAATCTTTGTACATTTACATTACATTTCTAAAATAATTTATAAACAATGGGACATAAAATGTTAAAGTTTTACTTTTCAGACTGTTGTAGCATCTTGTTGTACCCCTCCCGTTTTTATTTTAATCTGCTCTCACATTTTCAAAATATTCAAAAATTTCAACATATATTGACGCTACCGGGCATAATTTAAAGATAATTAGTCTTAAGAAGTTGAACCTTTGGACTTTGGAAATTTTGGTTGAAACTTTTAGGACTGTGATAACATTTAGTTGTGCAGATTGCAGGCAAAAGGTTGCCTGCAATCTGCACTCCATATTAAGAAAATTTTCAATTTAAATTACATAAAGCTGTGGGTCATAAAAAACAATTAGTCTAAAAATTAAAAAATTTTGTATTTAGGACTAACTAAATCCATGCCCCACCCTCGAAAAAAACTGCATCTTTGCTACAAATATTAAATTTTTAGAGAATTTTACCTCTCTATCCCCAATTAAGAAATTTAACAGTTAAAACAGTTCTTTCACCTCTAAATCAAATTTTTAGCCATAAAATTATCGAAAAGACATAAACATAGGGGTGGATGCGTCCACAAAAAATGGTGGGTAATGCGGGAAATCAGGTGTCCTATTCAAACTCAGGGGGTTATTTTACATAAGAAAAAGCATAAATAGTGTTACAGGAGGAAAAAAAATTTTCCGGAACAGTGTTACTTTTTGACATGTTCGAAATAATGTATTCCATCATTCTACGAAATATTTTTACTTCCTAGTACAAAGTAAAGGAAGTATTGTAATTTTTAATTACAATATTGGATATGATAATATATAATATAGAAGTATTTTGAAGTGTTAAATGTGTATGTACGTGCAAGGAAACTTTAATTCTGAAACTTTAAATATCCATTTTGACCATTCCTCAACTAGTTTATTCTTGACGTCTGTTCACACGTAAGTAAGGAAGTATTGTTATTTTTAATTCCGCTATTGAATATGATAATATATATTATGGAAGTATTTTGAAGTGTTAAATCTGTATGTAGGTGCAAGGAAGCTTTAATTCTGAAATTTAAATAACCATTTTGAAAATTAATCAACTACTTTATTTTTGACGTCTGTTTGCACGTAAGTAAGGAAATATTGTCATTTTTAATTGCAATATTGGATATGATAATATATAATATGGAGCTATTTTGAAGTGTTAAATCTTTATGTAAGTGCAAGGAAACTTTAATTCTGAAACTTTAAATATCCATTTTGACCATTTCTCAATTAGTTTATTCTTGAAGTCTGTTCGCACGTAAGTACATACCTCCGTATCTTGCAAATGATGTAACTCAAAAAATAATTAGCTACTGAAAATCAATAATTTGTGTTTAGGACTTTTATAAAATTTAGTTGCAATATGCATATTTGAATATGTAACGAAAATTTTCAATATAACACATATTAAAGTTGTGTGGAACAACTCAAAAACGATTATACGTAGAAGGTCAATATTTTGTATTTTTGATTGTTATAACGTCCAGTTGTGCACTTCCCCTTTTGATTGCACAACTAGAAAACACACAATTTCTATAAGGTGATGTAATTTTCATAAGATTAGATACATTTCATGGTGAACTACAAGCTCCTAATCTCTAGAAAACTTCAAAATTTAGTTACTTTCAAAATCTATAATTTCAAAATATTTTCAAAATTTATAGTCTGTATTAATTCTTTTTAAAAATTAAGTACATTTTATGGTAAACTACAAGCTCTGAAACTCTAGAAAACTACAAAATTTATTTTTAAAATCTATAATTTCAAGATATTTTCAAATTTATAGTCAGTATTAAATCCGTCTTAAAATTTAAATACATGCCATGGTGAATTACCATCCCTGAAACTCTAGAAAATTTGCAAAATTTAATTTTCTTCAAAATCTACAATTTCAAACAATTGTCAAAACCTATAATCTATGTCAAATCCTTCTGGCTGCAATCGGTAGAATTTATCAAAAATTTGTCCATCCGACACAATTTCAAATAAGCCTGATAAACCTGTTTCTGTCATTTAGATCAGAAGAAGTTAAACTTAAGAACTGAAATCTTCTTACATTGATCCCTCAGATTTACAATTGGATCATCTTGCCTGCTGCAAACTCTCGACTCCTACTCGGTAATTCCCTCACTTCAGCTGAATTAGTGATGCGTGGAACAAAAAGCTAGATTTCCGTTGAACTAAAAAACCAAGTGGTTTATTATTGTAGGTTCATATGAGAATCTATTGATTGGGCATAATTATGATAAATTTGAAAAGGCTAAATTTGATAAATTTATAGCTAGGCGAATTTATGTAAAATTACTGGTTATGTGGAGTTTTGATTGTAAATGATCTTGCATTTTTTTTAAATGCTTCAGAGATTGTAGCTTGCAAGAAAACAGTTACTTTATACTGAAAAATTTAATCGTTTTCAAAATCTATCATTTCGAAATATTTTCAAAATCTATAATCTTTATCAAATCCTTCTGGCTGCAATCAGTCGAATTTATCAAAAACTTGTCCATCCCACACGATTTCAAATAAGCCTTAAAAACCTGTATCTGTCATCTAGTTCAGAAGGAGTTTAACTTAAGAACTAAAATCTTCTTACATTGATCCCTCAGATTTACAATTGGATCATCTTGCCTGCTGCAAACTCTCGACTCCTACTCGGTAATTCTCTCACTTCAGCTGATTTGAGTGATGCGTGAAACGGTAGATTTCCCTTGAACTAAAAAACCAAGTGGTTTACTGTAGGTTCATATGAGGATTTATTGTTTGGGTATAATATTGATAAATTTGAAAAGGCTAAATTTGATATATTTATAGCTAAGCGAATTTCTATGGAATTACTGGTTGTGTTGAATTTTGATTGTAAATTATTTCGCAGTTTTTTAAAATGCTTCAGAGCTTTTAAATCGCAATTAATGAAGTCGATCTGAAGAAAACAGCTAATTTAT
>CM063503.1:57752516-57757516 GCA_032207245.1 Pardosa pseudoannulata
ATTTTAAAAGCAGAAAAAATATTAAACTCGTGGCTACTCGTGTTAATGAAACGGCAATAAAAATAATACTGCAGTGGATTATATTGAGGCCATTTGAAATTCATACAGGTACGAATCCAGCATTTTAAGACGTAAATATCGTTTCTCATTGATCTTTGTGTACACAAAAAGTAGACTGTAGTAATCCAAACCCAACATAACAAATGTAGTATTTTCGAGAATAGTAGTATTATGTATATGAATACTGGTGGAAACTCAAAGCAGTGATAAGGACATTTTGAAAAAAGAAAAATTATGAAATTCGTGTTTATGAAAAGGCTATAAAAATAATACTGCCGGGGACTATTTTGAAGCCGTTTGGAATCCAGACAGGTAGAAATCCAGCATTGTAAGACGTAGATCTCGTTTGCATTAATCATAATGTAAACAAAAACTTAGACTGTAGTGCTCCAAACGAAATATGACAAATGTAGCATTTTCAAGGAAGGTATTCTAAATATGAATACTTGTGGAAACTCAAAGCAGTGATAAGAACATTTTAAAAGCCAGAAAAAAAATATGAAGCTCGGGGCTACTCGTGTGTATGAAACGGCTTCAAAAATAATTCTGCCTTGGAATACTTTTGAGGCCATTTGGAATTCATACAGGTACGAATCCAGCATTTTAAGATAAATCTCGTTCTCATTGATCATTGTGTAAAAAAAAATTGACTGTAATGCTCCAAACCCAACATAACAAATGTAGGATTTTCGAGAATAGTATTATGTATATGAATACTGGTGGAAACTCAAAGCATTGATAAAGACATTTTGAAAATAGAAAAATTATGATATTCGTGGCTACTCGTGTTTACGAAACGACTACAAAAAAATTACTGCTGTGGATTATTTTTGAAGCCGTTTGGAATCCAGACAGGTAGAAATCCAGCATTGTAAGACGTAGATCTCGTTCGCATTAATCATAATGTAAACAAAAACGTAGACTGTAGTGCTCCAAACGAAATATGACAAATGTAGCATTTTCAAGGAAGGTATTCTAAATATGAATATTGGTGGAAACTCAAAGCAGCGATAAGAACATTTTGAAAACTGAAAAAATATTAAACTCATGGCTACTCGTGTTTATGAAACGTCTACAAAAATATTACTGCTGTGGATTATTTTTGAACACGTTTGGAATTCATACAGGTACGAATCGAGCAATGAGACATAATTCTCGTTCTCATTGATCATTGTGTAAATGAAAAAGTAGACTGTAGCTCTCCAAACCCAACATAACAAATGTAGCATTTTCGAGAATAGTATTCTGTATATGAAAACTGGTGGAAACTCAAAGCAATGATAAAGACATTTTGAAAACAGAAAAATTATGAAATTCGTGGCTACTCGTGTTTGTGAAATGGCTACAAAAATAATACTGCTGTGGACTAATTTTGAAGCCGTTTGTAATCTATACGGGTAAGAATACAGCATTGTAAGACGTAGATCTCGTTCTCATTGATCATCATATAGACAAAAACGTATACTGTAGTGCTCCAAACCAAACAGTACAAATGTAGCATTTTCAAGGAGGGTATTCTAAATATAAATACCGGTGGAAACTCAAAGAAGTGATAAGGACATTTTAAAAGCAGAAAGTATATGAAACTCGTGGCTACTCTTGTTTATGAAACGGTTTCAAAAATAATACTGATGTGGATTATTTTTGAGGCCATTTGGAATTTATACATGTCCGAATCCAGCCTTTTAAGACGTAAATCTCGTTCTCATTGATCATTATGTAAATAAAAAAAGTAGACTGTAGCGCTTCAAACTCAATATAACAAATATAGCATTTTCAAAGAAGGTATTCTAAATATGAATACTTGTGGAAACTCGAAGCAGTGATAAGGGCATTTTAAAAGCAGAAAAATATGAAACTCGTGGTTACTCTTATTTATGAAACGGTTTCAAAAATAATTCTGCCTTGGAATATTTTTGAGCCATTTGGAATTCATACAGGTACGAATGCAGCATTTTAAGACGTAAATCTTGTTCTCATTGATAATTGTGTAAATAAAAAAGTAGACTGTAGCTCACCAAACCCAACTTGACAAATGTAGCATTTTCAAGGAAAGTATCATGTATACGAATACTGGTGGAACTTGAAGCAATGATATAGACATTTTGAAAACAGAAAAATTATGAAATTCGTGACTACTCGTTTTTATGAAATGGCTGCAAAACTAACCCTTATTTTTGGGGCCATTTGGAATTCATACATGTACGAATCCAGCATTGTAAGACGTAGATCTCGTTGTCATTAATCATAATGTAAACAAAACCGTAGACTGTAGTGCTCCAAACGAAATATGACAAATGTAGCATTTTTTCAAGGAAGGTATTCTAATGAATACTGAATACTGGTGGAAACTCAAAACAATGATAAGGACATTTTGAAAACAGAAAAATTATGAAATTTTGTGGCTACAACCGTGTTTATGAAACGGCTGCAAAAATAATACTGCGTGGATTATTTTTGAAGCCATTTGGAATCAATACAGGTAATAATCCTGTATTGTAAGACAGATCTCGTTCTCATTTATCAGCGTGTAAACAAAAACGTAGACTGTAGTGCTCCAAACAAAACATGACAAATGTTGCATTTACAAGGAATGTATTCTAAATATGAATACTGATGGAAATTCAAAGCAGTGATAAGGACATTTCAAAAGCAGAAAAAACATGAAACTCGTGGCTACTCGTGTATATGTAAAAAATAATACAGCCGTGGATTATTTTTGAGGCCATTTGGAATTCTTACAGGTACGAATCCAGCATTTTAAGACTAAAATATAGTTCTCATAGATCATTGTGTACATAAAAAAGTAGCTGTAGCGCTTCAAACCCAACATAACAAATGTAGCATTTTCAAGGAAGGTATTCTAAATATGAATACTGGAGGAAACTCAAAGCAGTGATAAGGACATTTTAAAAGCAGAAAAGCTATTAAACACCACAGAAAAAAAAGTAGGAAGAGTAAATATATAAATCTCCAGTTGTGAATGTCAGTTTTTAGAGTTAGTAAGAAAGTTTGATTTCTTATTAAAGCATCATATCAGTCGAAATTTTTATTTAACCGATGGATGACCCCATATGAGAAAATGATAATAACTCGTAAGTATTTCGTACTTTTTGTTTTTCATATATCTAACCGAAAAATATAACTAAATTAAAGACTTTTTACCAAATTATTTTCCGCTTAAAATATAGTTATTTTTTGTATCACATGATATACCAAAATGATACCTAAAACTACGTCTTAGTTATTAATATACTTATATGTATATTTATTTAACCAAAAGAAAAGAGAAAAGGAGTTAGTGCAACGTAAGATGCTACAGCACATTAATTTCAAAGTGTCACGTACACCATTCCATTTTCAAATTATTACATATGTTAATATAATTGTTATCAGTAGAATAGTTTATGAGTTATAAATATCACACAAAATACGACAAGAAAAAAATTAGACAAATATAGTATTCCATTTATAAATTATTACATTCTTTAATCATAGACATTTTAAGCACAATACTATACAAGTATTACAAAAATAGTACTTTACATGGAATATAAGCTAAGATATTATACAGGTATTTCAAAAGCAGAAAAGTTATGAAACACCACAGAAATAAAAAGAGGAATGGTAAATAAATAAATCTTCATTTATGAATGTCAGATTTTAGAGTTGGTAAGAAAAATTTTATTAAGGCATCATATCAATCGAAATTTTTATCTAACCGATGGATGTCCCGAAAAGAGAAAATAATAATAACTATATTAACTCTTAAGTATTTCGTACGGTTTTGTTTTTCATACATCTAACCGAAAAATATAACTAAATTAAAGACTTTTTGCCAAATTATTTATTACCAATTAATTAATTATTACCAAAATATAGTTATTTTTTGTATCACATATGATATACAAATATGATACCTAATACTATGTCTTAGTTACTAATATACTTATATGTATATTTATTTAATCAAAAGAAAAGAAAAAAGGAGTTAGTGCAACGTAAGATGCTACAACACATTAATTTCAAAGTGTCACGTACACCATTCCATTTACAAGTTATTACGGTCGTTAATATAATCGTTATCAGTAGAATAGTTTATGAGTTATTAATATAAAACTTCATACAAAATACAACAAGCTAAAAGATAGACAAATATAGTATTCCATTTATAAATTACTGCATTCTTTAATCATAGATATTGTAAGCACAATACTATACAAGTATTACAAAAATAGTACGGGAGACCGGGGCACCTTGGGACACTTTTCAGTAAAACAATTTTATGATTTTTTTTAAAGCTAATTGAAAAAATAAGTATGCATGCATATATTGTCAGCATATCTGCTTCTTAGAAACATTAAACCTACTTAATATCTCATTTAGTTAAAGAGTAATAAAAAAAAATAAAATACCTTTCCAATGTCCCAACCTGCCCCACTGTACGGGGTAGGTTGGGACACTAAACAATAAATAAATACAAAATACTGTTCAAATTGTTTTTATTAACTGTTATAAAAGAGAAATAGCTGAAAATTGTTCCAGTCAATACATTTTTTAACAAATCTTATATTTGCAGCTGATTCAAACATATTAGCATTTACAGCAGAATACTTTCTGTTTGTTTTTCTTGTTCTCACCATTTGTTTCTGAAAAAAAATTAATAAATTAATATTTTGACATGTTAAATCATCAATTAAAATTAGGCACCAAAATATTAATTATTTTGCTTGAATTGGTATTTGTTTAAACTTTTAAAAATGTCCGAAGGTGCCCCATCTATGTGTGTCCCAACCTGCCCCATTTTACATAGTATCTTTTGGCAACTACTATACAGTTCGGCTTAACAATACAATTTATTTATTAGCATAGAAATAATAATAAATGAATTTTCTTTCATAGCAATACACTTTTTAAAAAAATATTTAAATTTTTTTAAA
>CM063503.1:57762516-57925016 GCA_032207245.1 Pardosa pseudoannulata
TGTCTATCCATCTATGATGATGATAAAATTATGAATAAATTAATTATTTGCAACACTAATTGGAGGTATTTAACATTTTATAAAATACTTACTATGGGTCTGGGTATTTAAGCAGGGTTCCACACAAAGTTCCCAAAAAAATTCCCTCAGTTTTCCCTGTCTTTCTCTCAAGTAGAATAACAGAAACGACACAACCCCACCCCTAGAATTTTAAGTAGTACTTTACCACACGCTTAGAAGTCTTTATGGAGAATCCTTCGAAGAAGGCACTGGCCCATAACTGGCTGTCTATCCATCTATGATGATGATATGATTATGAATAAATTAATTATTTACAACTCTAATTGGAGGTATTTAACATTTTATAAAATACTTACTATTGGTCTGGGTATTTAAGCAGGGTTCCACACAAAGTTCCCAAAAAAATTCCCTCAGTTTTCCCTGTCTTTCTCTCAAGTAGAATAACAGAAACGACACAACCCCACCCCTAGAATTTTAAGTAGTACTTTACCACACACTTAGAAGTCTTTATGGAGAATCCTTCGAAGAAGGCACTGGCCCATAACTGGCTGTCTATCCATCTATGATGATGATATGATTATGAATAAATTAATTATTTACAACTCTAATTGGAGGTATTTAACATTTTATAAAATACTTACTATCGGTCTGGGTATTTAAGCAGGGTTCCACACAAATTTCCCCAAAAAATGTACAAGTTTTCCCTGTCTTTCTCTTAAGTAGAATACAGAAACGACACAACCTCACCCTTAGAATTTTAAGTAGTTAAGCAATACTGAATTCACATTTTTTTTTCTTGAGTAAAAATTTTATAGCCTTTTTCAGTACTATCTGAAATTATACACAATAATAAAAATATATATATAAAATTTCGAACTTTTGCTTTTGTAAAAGATAAGCACGTTATGCCGTAGTTAGCAGTACTGAATTCAAATTTTATTTTTCTTGAGTAAAAATTTTATAGCCGTACTGAATTCAAATTTTATTTTTCTTGAGTAAAAATCTTATAGCCGTTATCAGTATTATCTGAAATTATACACAATAATAAAAAAAGAAAAATATATCAAATTTTAATTTTGTTTGTAAAAGTAAGCACGATATACCATAATTAACAGTACTAAATTCACATTCTTTTTTCTTGAGTAAAAAATTTATAGCCGTTATCAGTATTATCTGAAATTATACACAATAATAAAAAAAGAAAAATATATCAAATTTTGAATTTGTTTTTTGTAAAAGATAAGCACTTTATGCCTTAAATGTAGTTACTAAAATGCTTCCATTTTTTACAGGATAATAAAAATCATTTTGAAGTACGTCTTCTAAATTTATACTAGCCATAGTTGGCAAAGCTGGCAATATTCTTTTTCATTTTTCGAAGTGTTTACCAAGTTTATAAAATCCCAAATCATATCCAAATTTAGTAAAATCTTTGTTTTCTAGGTATTTCAACATATTTATTAACACATTAATTGCTATTTCAATGTTAGCTTACAAGTGTCATTCAGGAAGACATATTAACAAAACTTTATCATTGAATTTTAAATGTAAGACAAATTACTTATTGCTAAAAGTACCAGAATCGATTTTAAAAAATACTTATTAGATTTCTTTTTGCATATACAGAATGAAAAAATTAATAATGAAATATAAGAAATTAATTTAATTATTTAGAAAATATTTTTATCTATACAAGAAACTTTATCTATTTTCTCTTCGATACAATTCATTAAAACCCTACATGTTTCTAATCTTGATCAAATATACGCTAAGTTTCTCCGAGTGATAGAAATCTCTCGAAATTAAATTGTGTACTGGAAAGTAATTGTGTTTATACATAAAATGGATAGATAAAAGCAATGTCTTTCCACCGAACGATTTTCCACGTGATGGCTCAATATTACGCTTCGACAGATCCACTCGTTTCTTGGAAGGATCCGATTAAATGCTTAGTTGCATGCTCTCATTCGGCTTGATTCTTCTCCGGCAGGACTCGACACGTGATTCTGATATCTACTTCACGGACGATGAGTGTCTAATTACGAACGTGACTCTCATGATCTAGTAGGAAGATCATGTAATTTTAATTTCAATGTTGGGGAAAGGGTTACTCAATTTACGAGTGCCATCCAGGAAGTAGAAAAAAAAAGCTCTAAAAGTTGCACCGTTAAATGATAAAATTTCCAACTCAAACAGATTGTACGCTCAGTATATTTTCGTTTTTAATTTAAATATATTAAAGTCTCCATTTAAATGAAGGTTTTTAGAATTTCTTAGGTTTTAACGGAGTTGTTAGATGTTTTTCTCGGAGGAATTACATAATTTTTACTTAAGACATAGTATTTATTTTTGTATAAATTTTAATTTCAATGTTAGTGAAAAGGTTACTCAAATACGAGTATCATTCATGAAAAAAAGCTCTAAAGGTTGCATGATTAAATGATAACTAAACTCAAACAAATTGTAAGCTCAGTATATTTTCGTTTTTAATTTAAATATATTAAAGTCTCCATTTTAGAGAAGGTTTTCAGAGTTTCTTAGGTTTTAACGGAGTTGTTAGACGTTTTTCTAGGAATAATTACATAATTTCTACTTAAGGAATAGTATTTATTAGTGCTTTAATTTTACTTCAAATGTTAGTGAAAGGGTTACTCAATTTATGAGTGCCATTCATTAAAAAAACTTTAAAAGTTGGACCGTTATATGATAAAATTTCCAACTCAGATTGTACGCTCAGTATATTTTCGTTTTTAATTTAAATATATTAGTCTCCATTTTAATGAAGGTTTTTAGAATTTCTTAGGTTTTAACGGAGTTGTTACGGGATTTTCTCGGAGGAATTACATAATTTCCACTTAAGGCATAGTATTTATTAATGCATTAATTTTAATTTCAATGTTAGTGAAAGGGTTAGTCAATTTACGAGTACCATTCATGAAAAAAACTCTAAAAGTTAGACCGTTAAATGATAAAATTTCCAACTCAAACAGATTGTACGTTCAATGCATTTTCGTTTATAATTTAAATATATTAAAGTCTCCATTTTAGAGAAGGTTTTCAGAATTTTTTAAGTTTTAATGGAGTTGTTAGATGATTTTCTGGGAGGAATTACATAATTTCTACATAAGGCATAGTATTTATTAATGTATTAATTTTAATTTCAATGTTAGTGAAAGGGTTACTCAATTTATGAGTACCATTCATTAATTAAAAGCTCTAAAAGTTGGACTGTTAAATGATACAAATCCCAGATTGTACGCTAAATATAGTTTAGTTTTTAATTCATATACATTAAAATCTCCGTAAAACAAACATCATTTTAATTAAGGCTTTATGAATTCCTTAAATTTTAATTGAATCGTTAAACAGTTTTTTTTCCTGACATGATTTATATAATTTTGACATACACCACTGTCTTTATTAACTCATTAATTTTAATTTCAATGGTTGTTACTCAATTTAAGAGTGACACCGTGAAAATAGAAAATTTCAGCCCAGCTTTACATGTTGTACCCTTAAATAATGGTATTCCAAACTTACACAGACTGTTGATGTGATATATTTTTGTTTTTAATCCCCCTTAAAGCATCCGCTGAACAGATGACAACTTGTAGGGAAATCCTTAAGTTTGGGCAAAATTGATAGACCATTTTCTGGGATTCACTGCCCTATATCTACAAAAAGTACATTTTTTATTAAGTCATTAGTTTAAATTTCAATGTTCGCAAAGGAAACTCAATTTATCAATGTTATCCAGGAAATGGAAAATAAAATCTCTAAAAGTTGCAAAGTTAAATAATAAAACTGTCAACTCACACAGATTGTACCCTTATATGTTTTCGTCTGTAATTCAAATGTAGTAAAGTCTCCGTTAAACAAACATCCTATTTGTTAAGGGTTTAGGAGGTCCTTAAATTTTAGTGGAATTATTGGAGGCTTTTCTGGGATGAATTACATAGTTTCTACAGAGGGCACAATATTTATTAACTTATTAATTTTTATTTCAATCATTAAGAAAGGGTTACACAAATCACGAGTGTTATCGGGGATATAAAAAAATGCAGCCCACAAAATACAAAAATTGTATCATTGAGTAATGAAATTACCAAAGGATAAAAATTGCAGGTTTAATATAATTTTGTTTTTAATACCACTTCATTAAAGCTAGTTGGGGAATACTTAAATTGAAACAAAGTTAATAAGTGATTCTCTAGAATTCATTGCATTATTTCTACAAGAGGTACATTATTTATTAAGTTATTAATTTTAATTTTAATGTTTGGGAAATGGTTACTCAATTTATGAGTGGTATCCTGGAAGTAGGTATAAAGATCTAAATGCTTCATCCTTAAATGATAAAATTACCAACTCATACAAATTGCCTGCCTAATATACCGGGTGATCCAAAAGTCAGAACAAACTTTAAAAAAGAATAATTCAATAACTAATAAAGATAAAAGGATGTGCTTTGCACCAAACTAACGGAAAAGAAGCCGATTTTTGTGTGGCAATGCAATGAAAATAGTTCTGTAGGCGGACAACAGATGGCGCTGTCGGATTTCTGATGTATGACCGGCATGACTAGCAGCACTAAAGATGCCATCCACCAAAATGTGCCATAACGCAAGAAATGCTACTAAATGCTGTGAACAGTGGGGTAACTCGTCTCACAACTGTAGTTCTGAATGATGGACAGCACATTGAACATTTACTGTAGTACAAATTAACTGTAATTAAGTTGACTTGTAAGTTGTCAATATTTCTTCATTTGTAAATCATCTTTTGGTGCTATAAAACACTATAGCGCCATCTGCTCGTCGCTAACACAATTATTTTTTCGTTGCCACACAAAATCCGGTACTTTTTTTCATCCGTTTGGCGCAAACCGTATCTTTGTATTTTCATTCGTTTTCGAATTATTCATTTTTAAAGTTCATCCTGACTTTTGGATCACCCGGTATTTTCTTTTTTAATTCAAATACATTAAAGTCTCCCTTCAACAAACATCCGTTTATTTAAAGTTTTAGGAATTTCTTAAATTTTTATGGAATAGTAGAGGGTTTCTTTTCTAGGACGAATTGTATAATTTCTACATACAGCCCAGTATTTATTCCCTCAATAATTTTAATTCCAATGGTTGGGGAAGGGTTACTCAAATTACGAGTGTCATCGAGGAAATAGAAAATACAGCCCAGCTAAATGTTACACTATTATGTAAAGAAATCCCTAACTCTCACAGATTGAAGATTTAATATATTTTCGTTTTTTTTAATCCCCCTTCGTTAAAGTCTCCGTTAATCAAACGTCAATTTATTGGGGAATCCTTAAGTTTAAACAAAGTTAGTAAGTGATTCTCTAGAATCCATTGCATTATTTCTACAAGAGGTACATTTATTATTAAGTTATTAAATTTAATTTTAATGTTTGGAAAATGGTTACTCAATTTATGAGTGGAATCCTGGAAGTAGGGAAAAAGCTCTATTTCATGATAATGATAAAATTGCCAGCTCATATAAATTGTAAGCCTAATATATTTTCTTTTTTAATTCGAATACATTAAAGTCTCCCTTGAACAAACATCCGTTTATTTAAGGTTTTACGAATTTCTTAATTTTTTATGGAATTGTAAAGGTTTTTTTTCTAGGATGAATTGCATAATTAATACATACGGCACAGTATTTATTCCCTCAATAATTTGAATTCCAACGGTTGTGGAAGGGTTACTCAAATTACGAGTGTCATCGAGGAAATAGAAAATACAGCCCAGCTAAATGTTACACTATTATGTAAAGAAATCCCTAACTCTCACAGATTGAAGATTTAATATATTTTCGTTTTTTTAATCCCATTTTATTAAAGTCTCCATTAATCAAACGTCAATTTATTGGAGAATCCTTAAGTTTAAACGAAGTTAATTTACTATTCTCTGGTATTCATTGCATTATTTCTACAAGAGGTACATTATTTATTAAGTTATTAATTTTAATTTTAATGTTTGGGAAATGGTTACTCACTTTATGAGTGGAATCCTGGAAGTAGGGAAAAAGCTCTATTTCATGATAATGATAAAATTGCCAGCTCATATAAATTGTACGCTTAATATATTTTCTTTTTTAATTCGAATACATTAAAGTCTCCCTTGAACAAACATCTGTTTATTTAAGATTTTAAGAATTTCTTAATTTTTATGGAATCGTAAAGGTTTTTTTTTTTTCTAGGATGAATTGCATAATTAATACATACGACACAGTACTTATTCCCTCAATAATTTTAATTCCAATGGTTGGGGAAGGGTTACTCAAATTACGAGTGTCCATAAAGGAAATAGAAAATACAGCCAGCTAAATGTTACACTATTATGTAAAGAAATCCCTAACTCTCACAGATTGAAGATTTAATATATTTTCGTTTTTTTTAATCCCATTTCATTAAAGTCTCCGATAAACAAACGTCAATTTATTGGGGACTCCGTAAGTTTAAACGAAGTTAATTTACTATTCTCTGGTATTCATTGCAT
Source organism: Pardosa pseudoannulata (assembly GCA_032207245.1). Lineage (NCBI taxonomy): Eukaryota > Metazoa > Arthropoda > Arachnida > Araneae > Lycosidae > Pardosa > Pardosa pseudoannulata. The sequence continues at coordinate 57,769,055 of CM063503.1, forward strand.
TATTTCTACAAGAGGTACATTATTTATTAAGTTATTAATTTTAATTTTAATGTTTGGGAAATGGTTACTCAATTTATGAGTGGAATCCTGGAAGTAGGGAAAAAGCTCTATTTCATGATAATGATAAAATTGCCAGCTCATATAAATTGTACGCTTAATATATTTTCTTTTTTAATTCGAATACATTAAAGTCTCCCTTGAACAAACATCTGTTTATTTAAGATTTTAAGAATTTCTTAATTTTTATGGAATCGTAAAGGTTTTTTTTTTTTCTAGGATGAATTGCATAATTAATACATACGACACAGTACTTATTCCCTTAATAATTTGAATTCCAACGGTTGTGGAAGTTACTCAAATTACGAGTGCCATAAAAGAAATAGAAAATACAACACAGCTCTAAATGTTACACTATTATGTAAAGAAATCCCTAACTCTCACAGATTGAAGATTTAATATATTTTCGTTTTTCTAATCCCATTTCATTAAAGTCTCCATTAATCAAACGTCAATTTATTGGAGAATCCTTAAGTTTAAACGAAGTTAATTTACTATTCTCTGGTATTCATTGCATTATTTCTACAAGAGGTACATTATTTATTAAGTTATTAATTTTAATTTTAATGTTTGGGAAAATGGTTACTCAATTTATGAGTGGAATCCTGGAAGTAGGGAAAAAGCTCTATTTCATGATAATGATAAAATTGCCAGCTCATATAAATTGTACGCCTAATATATTTTCTTTTTTAATTCCAATACATTAAAGTCTCCCTTGAACAACTATCCGTTTATTTAAGGTTTTACGAATTTCTTAATTTTTTATGGAATTGTAAAGAGGTTTTTTTTCTAGGACGAATTGTATAATTTTTACATACAGCCCAGTATTTATTCCCTCAATAATTTTAATTCCAATGGTTGTGAATTGTTACTCAAATTACGAGTGTCATCGAGGAAATAGAAAATACAGCCCAGCCTAAATGTTACACTATTATGTAAAGAAATCCCCAACTCTCACAGATTGAAGATTTAATATATTTTTCGTTTTTTTAATCCCATTTCATTAAAGTCTCCATTAATCAAACGTCAATTTTTTGGAGAATCCTTAAGTTTAAACGAAGTTAATTTACTATTTTCTGGTATTCATTGCATTATTTCTACAAGAGGTACATTATTTATTAAATTATTACATTTAATTTTAATGTTTGGGAAATGGTTACTCAATTTATGAGTGGAATCCTGGAAGTAGGAAAAAAGCTCTATTTCATGATAATGATAAAATTGCCAGCTCATATAAATTGTACGCCTAATATATTTTCTTTTTTAATTCAAATACATTAAAGTCTCCCTTGAACAAATATCCGTGTATTTAAGATTTTAAGAATTTCTTAATTTTTTATGGAATCGTAAAGGTTTTTTTTTTAGGATGAATTGCATAATTAATACATACGGCACAGTACTTATTCCCTCAATAATTTGAATTCCAACGGTTGTGGAAGGGTTACTCAAATTACGAGTGCCATAAAGGAAATAGAAAATACAACACAGCTCTAAATGTTACACTATTATGTAAAGAAATCCCTAACTCTCACAGATTAAAGATTTAATATATTTTCGTTTTTTTAATCCCATTTCATTAAAGTCTCCATTAATCAAACGTCAATTTATTGGAGAATCCTTAAGTTTAAACGAAGTTAATTTACTATTCTCTGGTATTCATTTCATTATTTCTACAAGAGGTACATTATTTATTATGTTATTAATTTTAATTTTAATGTTTGGGAAATGGTTACTCAATTTATGAGTGGAATCCTGGAAGTAGGAAAAAAGCTCTATTTCATGATAATGATAAAATTGCCAGCTCATATAAATTGTACGCCTAATATATTTTCTTTTTTAATTCAAATACATTAAAGTCTCCCTTGAACAAACATCCGTGTATTTAAGATTTTAAGAATTTCTTAATTTTTTATGGAATCGTAAAGGTTTTTTTTTAGGATGAATTGCATAATTAATACATACGGCACAGTATTTATTCCCTCAATAATTTTGATTCCAATGGTTGTGAATTGTTACTCAAATTACGAGTGTCATCGAGGAAATAGAAAATACAGCCCAGCCTAAATGTTACACTATTATGTAAAGAAATCCCTAAACTCTCACAGATTGAAGATTTAATATATTTTCGTTTTTTTTATCCCATTTCATTAAAGTCTCCATTAATCAAACGTCAATTTTTTGGAGAAATCCTTAAGTTTAAACGAAGTTAATTTACTATTTTCTGGTATTCATTGCATTATTTCTACAAGAGGTACATTATTTATTAAATTATTAATTTTAATTTTAATGTTTGGGAAATGGTTACTCAATTTATGAGTGGAATCCTGGAAGTAGGAAAAAAGCTCTATTTCATGATAATGATAAAATTGCCAGCTCATATAAATTGTACGCCTAATATATTTTCTTTTTTTATTCAAATACATTAAAGTCTCCCTTGAACAAACATCCGTGTATTTAAGATTTTAAGAATTTCTTAATTTTTTATGGAATCGTAAAGGTTTTTTTTTAGGATGAATTGCATAATTAACACATACGGCACAGTACTTATTCCCTCAATAATTTGAATTCCAACGGTTGTGGAAGGGTTACTCAAATTACGAGTGCCATAAAGGAAATAGAAAATACAACACAGCTCTAAATGTTACACTATTATGTAAAGAAATCCCTAAACTCTCACAGATTGAAGATTTAATATATTTTCGTTTTTTTTAATCCCATTTCATTAAAGTCTCCATTAATCAAACGTCAATTTATTGGAGAATCCTTAAGTTTAAACGAAGTTAATTTACTATTCTCTGGTATTCATTTCATTATTTCTACAAGAGGTACATTATTTATTATGTTATTAATTTTAATTTTAATGTTTGGGAAATGGTTACTCAATTTATGAGTGGAATCCTGGAAGTAGGAAAAAAGCTCTATTTCATGATAATGATAAAATTGTCAGCTCATATAAATTGTACGCCTAATATATTTTCTTTTTTAATTCCAATACATTAAAGTCTCCCTTGAACAACTATCCGTTTATTTAAGGTTTTACGAATTTCTTAATTTTTTTATGGAATTGTAAAGAGGTTTTTTTTTCCTAGGACTAATTGTATAATTTTTACATACAGCCCAGTATTTATTCCCTCAATAATTTTAATTCCAATGGTTGTGAATTGTTACTCAAATTACGAGTGTCATCGAGGAAATAGAAAATACAGCCCAGCCTAAATGTTTACACTATTATGTAAAGAAATCCCTAACTCTCACAGATTGAAGATTTAATATATTTTCGTTTTTTTTATCCCATTTAATTAAAGTCTCCATTAATCAAACGTCAATTTTTTTGGAGAATCCTTAAGTTTAAACGAAGTTAATTTACTATTTTCTGGTATTCATTGCATTATCTCTACAAGAGGTACATTATTTATTAAATTATTAATTTTAATTTTAATGTTTGGGAAATGGTTACTCAATTTATGAGTGGAATCCTGGAAGTAGGAAAAAAGCTCTATTTCATGATAATGATAAAATTGCCAGCTCATATAAATTGTAACGCCTATTATATTATCTTTTTTTATTCAATACATTAAAGTCTCCCTTGAACAAACATCCGTGTATTTACGATTTTAAGAATTTCTTAATTTTTTATGGAATCGTAAAGGTTTTTTGTTAGGATGAATTGCATAATTAATACATACGGCACAGTACTTATTCCCTCAATAATTGGAATTCTAACGGTTGTGGAAGGGTTACTCAAATTACGAGTGCCATAAAGGAAATAGAAAATACAACACAGCTCTAAATGTTACACTATTATGTAAAGAAATCCCTAACTCTCACAGATTGAAGATTTAATATATTTTCGTTTTTTTTAATCCCATTTCATTAAAGTCTCCATTAATCAAACGTCAATTTATTGGAGAATCCTTAAGTTTAAACGAAGTTAATTTACTATTCTCTGGTATTCATTGCATTATTTCTACAAGAGGTACATTATTTATTAAGTTATTAATTTTAATTTTAATGTTTGGGAAATGGTTACTCACTTTATGAGTGGAATCCTGGAAGTAGGAAAAAAGCTCTATTTCAATGATAATGATAAAATTGCCAGCTCATATAAATTGTATGCCTAATATATTTTCTTTTTTAATTCCAATACATTAAAGTCTCCCTTGAACAACTATCCGTTTATTTAAGGTTTTACGAATTTCTTAATTTTTTATGGAATTGTAAAGGGTTTTTTTTCTAGGACGAATTGTATAATTTTTGCATACAGCCCAGTATTTATTCCCTCAATAATTTTAATTCCAATGGTTTTGAATTGTTACTCAAATTACGAGTGTCATCGAGGAAATAGAAAATACAGCCCAGCTAAATGTTACACTATTATGTAAAGAAATCCCTAACTCTCACAGATTGAAGATTTAATATATTTTCGTTTTTTTAATCCCATTTTATTAAAGTCTCCATTAATCAAACGTCAATTTATTGGAGAATCCTTAAGTTTAAACGAAGTTAATTTACTATTCTCTGGTATTCATTGCATTATTTCTACAAGAGGTACATTATTTATTAAGTTATTAATTTTAATTTTAATGTTTGGGAAATGGTTACTCACTTTATGAGTGGAATCCTGGAAGTAGGGAAAAAGCTCTATTTCATGATAATGATAAAATTGTCAGCTCATATAAATTGTACGCCTAATATATTTTCTTTTTTAATTCCAATACATTAAAGTCTCCCTTGAACAACTATCCGTTTATTTAAGGTTTTACGAATTTCTTAATTTTTTATGGAATTGTAAAGAGGTTTTTTTTTCCTAGGACTAATTGTATAATTTTTACATACAGCCCAGTATTTATTCCCTCAATAATTTTAATTCCAATGGTTGTGAATTGTTACTCAAATTACGAGTGTCATCGAGGAAATAGAAAATACAGCCCAGCCTAAATGTTACACTATTATGTAAAGAAATCCCTAACTCTCACAGATTGAAGATTTAATATATTCTTGTTTTTTTAATCCCATTTCATTAAAGTCTCCATTAATCAAACGTCAATTTTTTGGAGAATCCTTAAGTTTAAACGAAGTTAATTTACTTTTTTCTGGTATTCATTGCATTATTTCTACAAGAGGTACATTATTTATTAAATTATTAATTTTAATTTTAATGTTTGGGAAATGGTTACTCACTTTATGAGTGGAATCCTGGAAGTAGGGAAAAAGCTCTATTTCATGATAATGATAAATTTGCCAGCTCATATAAATTGTATGCCTAATATATTTTCTTTTTTAATTCAAATACATTAAAGTCTCCCTTGAACAAACATCTGTTTATTTAAGATTTTAAGAATTTCTTAATTTTTATGGAATCGTAAAGGTTTTTTTTTTTTCTAGGATGAATTGCATAATTAATACATACGACACAGTACTTATTCCCTTAATAATTTGAATTCCAACGGTTGTGGAAGGGTTACTCAAATTACGAGTGCCATAAAGGAAATAGAAAATACAACACAGCTCTAAATGTTACACTATTATGTAAAGAAATCCCTAACTCTCACAGATTGAAGATTTAATATATTTTCGTTTTTTTAATCCCATTTCATTAAAGTGTCCATTAATCAAACATCAATTTATTGGAGAATCCTTAAGTTTAAACGAAGTTAATTTACTATTCTCTGGTATTCATTTCATTATTTCTACAAGAGGTACATTATTTATTATGTTATTAATTTTAATTTTAATGTTTGGGAAATGGTTACTCAATTTATGAGTGGAATCCTGGAAGTAGGAAAAAAGCTCTATTTCATGATAATGATAAAATTGCCAGCTCATAAAATGTACGCCTAATATATTTTCTTTTTTAATTCGAATACATTAAAGTTTCCCTTGGACAACTATCCCTTTATTTAAGGTTTTACGAATTTCTTAATTTTTTATGGAATTGTAAAGGGTTTTTTTTTCTAGGACGAATTGTATAATTTTTACATACAGCCCAGTATTTATTCCTCAATAATTTTAATTCCAATGGTTGTGAATTGTTACTCAAATTACGAGTGTCATCGAGGAAATAAAAAATACATCCCAGCCTAAATGTTACTCTATTATGTAAAGAAATTCCTAACTCTCACAGATTGAAGATTTAATATATTTTTCGTTTTTTTAATCCCATTTCATTAAAGTCTCCATTAATGAAACGTCAATTTTTTGGAGAATCCTTAAGTTTAAACGAAGTTAATTTACTTTTTTCTGGTATTCATTGCATTATTTCTACAAGAGGTACATTATTTATTAAATTATTAATTTTAATTTTAATGTTTGGGAAATGGTTACTCAATTTATGAGTGGAATCCTGGAAGTAGGAAAAAAGCTCTATTTCATGATAATGATAAATTTGCCAGCTCATATAAATTGTATGCCTAATATATTTTCTTTTTTAATTCAAATACATTAAAGTCTCCCTTGAACAAACATCCGTGTATTTAAGATTTTAAGAATTTCTTAATTTTTTATGGAATCGTAAAGGTTTTTTTTTAGGATGAATTGCATAATTAATACATACGGCACAGTACTTATTCCCTCAATAATTTTGAATTCCAACGGTTGTGGAAGGGTTACTCAAATTACGAGTGCCATAAAGGAAATAGAAAATACAACACAGCTCTAAATGTTACACTATTATGTAAAGAAATCCCTAACTCTCACAGATTGAAGATTTAATATATTTTCGTTTTTTTTAATCCCATTTCATTAAAGTGTCCATTAATCAAACATCAATTTATTGGAGAATCCTTAAGTTTTAAACGAAGTTAATTTACTATTCTCTGGTATTCATAACAAAGTTAGTAAGTGATTCTCTAGAATCCATTGCATTATTTCTACAAGAGGTACATTTATTATTAAGTTATTAAATTTAATTTTAATGTTTGGAAAATGGTTTGGAAAAGCTCTATTTCATGATAATGATAAAATTGCCAGCTCATATAAATTGTAAGCCTAATATATTTTCTTTTTTAATTCGAATACATTAAAGTCTCCCTTGAACAAACATCCGTTTATTTAAGGTTTTACGAATTTCTTAATTTTTTATGGAATTGTAAAGGGTTTTTTTTCTAGGACGAATTGTATAATTTTTGCATACAGCCCAGTATTTATTCCCTCAATAATTTTAATTCCAATGGTTTTGAATTGTTACTCAAATTACGAGTGTCATCGAGGAAATAGAAAATACAGCCCAGCTAAATGTTACACTATTATGTAAAGAAATCCCTAACTCTCACAGATTGAAGATTTAATATATTTTCGTTTTTTTAATCCCATTTTATTAAAGTCTCCATTAATCAAACGTCAATTTATTGGAGAATCCTTAAGTTTAAACGAAGTTAATTTACTATTCTCTGGTATTCATTGCATTATTTCTACAAGAGGTACATTATTTATTAAGTTATTAATTTTAATTTTAATGTTTGGGAAATGGTTACTCACTTTATGAGTGGAATCCTGGAAGTAGGGAAAAAGCTCTATTTCATGATAATGATAAAATTGCCAGCTCATATAAATTGTACGCTTAATATATTTTCTTTTTTAATTCGAATACATTAAAGTCTCCCTTGAACAAACATCCGTTTATTTAAGGTTTTACGAATTTCTTAATTTTTTATGGAATTGTAAAGGTTTTTTTTTTTTCTAGGATGAATTGCATAATTAATACATACGGCAAAGTACTTATTCCCTCAATAATTTGAATTCCAACGGTTGTGGAAGGGTTACTCAAATTACGAGTGCCATAAAGGAAATAGAAAATACAGCCCAGCCTAAATGTTACACTATTATGTAAAGAAATTCCCTAACTCTCACAGATTGAAGATTTAATATATTTTCGTTTTTTTAATCCCATTTTATTAAAGTCTCCATTAATCAAACGTCAATTTATTGGAGAATCCTTAAGTTTAAACGAAGTTAATTTACTATTCTCTGGTATTCATTGCATTATTTCTACAAGAGGTACATTATTTATTAAGTTATTAATTTTAATTTTAATGTTTGGGAAAATGGTTACTCAATTTATGAGTGGAATCCTGGAAGTAGGAAAAAAGCTCTATTTCATGAAAATGATAAAATTGCCAGCTCATATAAATTGTACGCCTAATATATTTTCTTTTTTAATTCGAATACATTATTCATTTTTAAAGTTCGTCCTGACTTTTGGATCACCCGGCATTTTCTTTTTTAATTCGAATACATTAAAGTCTCCCTTGAACAAACATCTGTTTATTTAAGATTTTAAGAATTTCTTAATTTTTATGGAATCGTAAAGGTTTTTTTTTTTTCTAGGATGAATTGCATAATTAATACATACGACACAGTACTTATTCCCTTAATAATTTGAATTCCAACGGTTGTGGAAGGGTTACTCAAATTACGAGTACCATAAAGGAAATAGAAAATACAACCCAGGTCTAAATGTTACACTATTATGTAAAGAAATTCCTAACTCTCACAGATTGAAGATTTAATATATTTTCGTTTTTTTAATCCCATTTCATTAAAGTCTCCATTAATGAAACGTCAATTTATTGGGGAATCCGTAAGTTTAAACGAAGTTAATTTACCATTTTCTGGTATTCATTGCATAATTTCTACAAGATGTAGATTATCTATTAAGTCATTAATTTTAATTTCAATGTTTGGAAAGCAGTTACTCAATTTACGACTGCGATCCAAAAATAGAAAAGAAAACCCTAAAATCAGCACCGTTAAATGATAAAAGTTCTATCTCACAAGCTGTATGCTTAGTATATTTTCGTTTTCAATTCGTTTACATTGAATTCTCCGATAAACAAGGTCAATTTCATGAAAATGTTGGAAATTCTTTAATATTGAACAATATTGTTAGACGATTCTTTGAAATGCATTGCATGATTTCTACACATGACAAACTATTTAGTAACTCCTAAATAGTCTTTATGTAACAGCCTTGTGGATTTTAAAAACATCATTTTCAGTTCTTTTTACTTATGCGAAATTTACACAAAGATATGTATCTGTAAAAAAAAAGTTTAAAAAATTTTGATTTTTAACGTTTTAGACTGCTTAAAGTCGGAAAGATTTTTTTTTAACCTAGAACAGTCCAGGCTTATTGATTGTTTCACATGTTTTGCCGTTGTTTCGGATGTACTGCACGGGGTGAATCCATTGAACCTTTTAAGGGTTTATTTTCTAACTGTGGGTGCAAAAACCTTTAAAGCCCAGGATTTTTTATATTGTAGATTTCTCTTAAAGTTCTCAACTTAAAGTACAATTTCAATATTAGACCCCTCTCTCTTCTCCTTCCCAGGAGAAGTTCGTGCTGCACTACTGATAAGAGTACACCCGAAAGTCGAGATAAAAAATTTCTCTTTCTTTGGGGATAAGAAATATAATTTGCTTAGTCGGCAAAGGCAACGATTTCGTAACATAGAGGTTCTGGGTTTGGAACCCGAGGCGGCCTATGATCCACCGTGTTCGTTAAAGGTGACTGGGGCATGTTCGGGGTCACAATGTCCTCCAAGTTCTCAATTAATACCACTGGGGGTGGCAGGCCCAAGTCTATGGGTCTTCTGCTTTGTCCCTGCTTCAAAATTATGAGGACTTACTTGAGCGAAGTCGTTCTTTCACCTTAATGGTGCTCATATAAACGAAAGGCTGGCCCCTTGACCTTAATACTAAGAGAGCATGAAGGCTCAATAGTTCTTGGTTTGTCCAAGTGGTATGAGAAATAACAACAATAACAACAGAGATAATTTGGGATTAGGATTACCTTTTTCTAATGTTTTAGACTTCTCGAAGTATTAAAAGTTTTACCTTTCGCTCATAACAATAGAAAATCGTTAGTTATTGCACCGGTTTTACCATTGTTCTGATTATACCAAATAAAGTGAATCGACTGAACCCATTTAGGATTTATTTTTCTAACTTTGGTTACCAAATCCTTTCAATCTCATGATCTCCCAAATTGAAAAGTTACCGACTAAAAGTACATTTTAGATAATAACCATCTGTCCTCCTGCTCCTCCTCCTCTCCAGGAGAAATACTTGTTGTGCTCTGCTAAGAGTACACCAATAAGTCGAGCTGAGAAATTTCTCTTTTTATAGGAAGAAAAAGAGATGATTTGAGGGAAGGATTCTTCTTATTTTCTGACGTTTTAGACATCCTAAAGACCAAAAGGTCTTTCTTTTGCCCAGGAGAATCCAGTATTGTTGATTACTACATGGGTTTTAACGCCGTTCCGGGTGTAACACAAAGAGTGAATCCACACTGAACCCGATTAGGATTTTTTTCTCTTTACTAAATTATTAAATCCTTTAAACTCTATAATCTACAAAATTGGAGAGATATCAACTAAAAGTATAGTTTCTATATTAGCCGCCAGACAGGAATTCTGGCTACACAACTGCTACGATTATACCAGCAAATCGAGCTCAAAATTTCCTCTTGGTATGGTAGAGCGGAGAGGATTTGGGAATGAAGAAATTGGTTTTTGAAGTTTTATAGACTTCTCAAAGTCCAGAAGGTTTTCTTTTCTTTTGCTCAAAACAATCCAGTGTCCTTAATTACTTAACCTTTCTTCTGGGTGATACAGGGGAATCACTCTAAACACTGTTAGGTTTTATTTTACTAGCTTTGGGTACAAACTCTTTTAAATCATTTGATCTCCTAGGAGAGTTCTTGACTAAAAATACAATTTGGATATTCATCCCCCCCCATTTCTCTCTCCAGACAGAAACTCAGAAACTCTGGCAGCACTACTTCTTCTCAAAACTATAAAAATAAACCCTAAATAGCTCGGTATAGATTCACTCCATGAGGTACATCAGGAACGAATGTACAAGAGTGCACCAAGACAAACTGAGAGATTCCACTTGTGGAGAGTACAAAGAGGTTGAAATGTCAAATTAATGTGAAGAATCGTCTTCAGTTTTTGTGCTTGAATTCTTTGTACTTTAGGCTGTGTTATACTGAAATGCCGCATTATTTGAATAGCAGGCGGCGCCAGATACATAGATTATCGATAGCTCTTTCAACTATTAGAAGACTATTAATAGATTTCAGCAGTGATGTTCTCATAGGATCAAAGCGGACGTTCTAAGGCAGCAGACAGGTGAAATGTCGCTATGCGAAACAGCCATTAAGAAGTGTCACTAGACAAATAGTCATAGATGTGAAACTATGTTAGCTTAGCGTTCAAGTGTCTGATGTTGTTGCGATAAAGTACCAATTAACCCTTGAACTCCGACTGTCGTCAATAAGCGATTTAGCACGTCAGCCTTGCTGGCCCGGATCCAATAAGCGCGAATTCCGAATGAATTTTCCATTTTGAGGGGCCTCTCAAAAATTTAAATAAAATAATGATTGTTGATTTTTTATGGTTTTATTTTGACTACACATGTTTATATTTAAGTATAGTTGGACCTATATTTAACGAAGTCACTAAATCCCTGTAAAAAGTCCGTTGTACATAAAATTCGTTAGAGATTTACCTTTAAAAGTGCTTAAAGAGATTTTAAATTCCTAAACGTTAAATGTTATTATAAAAAGTTGTTAATTACCTTTCTATATAAATTAATATCTGTTTGTTTTATTTATTTTACCCATCAATACACGAAGTCAAGAATAGCAATACAGTATATTTTCCGGTAAAAATTATTATTAACATTAATTAGTTTTAATAACAAACCAGTTGAAAGCCATTAATCATGATAAAATGGGTTAAAAGAAAGACTAAGTTTGAAATATCCAAAAGTTTTTTAAGAAATAGGGAGACAATTAAATCCCATGTAAAAGTTCGTAACGTAGAAAATGCATTTCTCTATTAGGAGGGGGTTTTTTTACGAGGAAATTCGCAAAATTTTTTTTGTTAGAAGGAATAGTTCCCAAAACAGAGATTCGTTAAATAGAGGTTTGACTGTGTATTTAAATATATATTTAAAAATAAATCTAATTATAACAATCAATAGTATCAAATTCGGATTTCTATTTTTTTTTCATTTGATGTATATAATTTGTTAAATTTTATATCCAAATAAAGTAAAATATTTGTTTTTGTTATGTAAATTGAAACTTTAGAGCTCTCTCACACTTTTTAAAAGATTAAAAAGTTTAAAACTCATTAGAAATTGAAAATAAAAAATTAACTATTAACATTTTATAAAATGAAATATATTTTTCGTATTACTGTAATTGAAGTTCAAAACTGATAATAAGCCTCCATTTTGTATAGAATTCAATTTCTAATTTACAAAATTCAAATGTTCCATTGCGAGTACTTGGATGTCTATTTCTATTTTCATTTGTTGTATATATATTTTATATTTCTTAATATCTTGCTTTATGTAACAAAACTAAATTAGATCCATGGTATCCCAGTCGAAAAAATCGTTAATCTCATAACTGAGGGTTGTTATTTATAAGAACTAGCATATAGCCCGTCATATGACGGTATCAATAAAATTTTTAATTTTCCAGAATTGTAAAGAACCCTATGAGGCAGGTAAAAAAATGTTTTTTTTTAGCTGAGAATTACTTTTCAACAAAAATAATCGATTAAAATTATCACATATGTACTTAATCTATTATTTAAGTCAAATAAAAAAGAAAATTATTTATGTAATATCTAAGTTTAGTGATAAAACGTATGAAAATAATGCAGAAAATATTTAAATAATTTAAATTAAGAAATGTTTAAATGAGATGGTTAAAGGAATGGCGTCTGCTAATAATATCCTAATAATGCTAGAAAAAAATTGTTATTTTTACCTATTTATTATGTGATAAATTGATAAATTTAATCGCTTGCTTTTAAAATGGGGCTTGATATAATGGCATTAAAGGCTCGAAAAGGGGACGGGGTGGATTTCGAACGTTTTAAAGAGGACAGTATTTTTCGATACGTGTGATACGAAGCTTATTCATACCAATTTACTTCAGAATCGGATCTATAGTTTAGGAAAAGATAAACTTTACTCGCTTTGTAAACCGTAACTCATCAAAAATCCAATATGGATGTTCTATCCATTCCAGGTCCAACAGCTTCATAACTTCGAGTACAGACGGGCAGATAACTTAGGCTATTATTACATTACGAGAAGGAAAGTTTAAGGATACACAACATGAAATGTTTATGTGGTCAGGGACATCCGGAAAGCAATACGTGAATTTAATAAAATAAAAATTATAAAAATTATAAAAAGTGGAAAAAATAGTAAAACTTTATTTTAAAAATAATAAAACAACTTTCGGAATAAGAATTTAAGAGAAAAAGCAGAAAATATTAAATTTATTAGACATTAAAAAAATTGGCTGCGTCGGGGATAGAACCGTCAACCCGAGAAGTACGACGATCAAATGTGCGGACATTGTACAAAACATACAACGCCTGCACGCTGTGGGCGAACTAATTAGAGTATATGAAGTCAGGTAGTCAAGTAGAAACAGTCCAGAAATTTAAATATTACTTTTTCGCTTTTGCCATCCTATCAAGAATGAATTTCGTATAGAATAAGAGGAAGGATAAGGCTTGAAATAATAGCATTAAACGATCGAAAAGGGGGTATGGGGTGGATTTCGAACTCGATTTCAATTTTGCTAATCCTAACTCAGGAAAAATCCAATATGGATATCTGTGTCCATTCCAGGTACAACCGCTTCAGAAAACTTAGGCTATTATTATATAGGGGATTTTTATTTGTTGTATGTATTTTATATTTCTTAATATCTTACTTTATATAACAAAACTAAATTAGATCCATGGTATCTCAGTCGAAAAAATTGTTAATCTCATAAGTGAGGGTTGTTATTTATAAGAACAAGCCGGCCAAAGATCCGGCGTGTTCTTTAATAACGGCTAGGACACTTAAAATAGGTTTGTGGGTGCATTGTCCTCCAAGTTCAAACGACACCTCTGGAATTGGAAGGCCAAGCCTTGAATCTCCTCCTTGGTCCCTCCTTCTAACTAAATTAGGAAAACCCAGCGGGGACAATTAAAACTGCGTCTGAGGTATTCTTTGAGTTACACTTCCCCTCGGATGCTGATAAATAAGTAACAGACTCACAACTGTATTTTGCATAATAGATACCTAGCATAATCTAATAGATATTTGGATTAATAGATCTGTGTATTGCCAGCAGTATTGGGGACAACTTTAATACATTTATTAGTAATTATATAAGTATAAATATTACAAAATTTCGCTTTGGAATACAATAGTTTTTCACAGTAAAAATTCTTAAGCTTTACCAACAGCCCAGTCACCTAAATTGTATAGTGGCTAGCTCACTGTGCTCCTATTCCACATTGGGTTCGGGTTCGATTCCCGAGGAACGATTACGAGGACCCAGCAAGAGCAGTGTTACTCGCGTCCGTAACATTCTTTAAGAGCCACCTAGATTGTATAGTGGCTAGCTCACTGTGCTCCTATTCCACATTGGGTTCGGGTTCGATTCCCGAGGAACGATTACGAGGACCCAGCAAGAGCAGTGTTACTCGCGTCCGTAGCATTCTTTAAGCTACCCGTGCAGTTTGGATGTTGCTAAATGAGTATAGGTTGTATTTGTGATGTATCAAAGCACTATGATTCTACTCCACATTGGGTTTGGGTTCGGGTTCGATTCCCGAGGAATGATTACGAAGACCCAGCAAGAGCAGTGTTACTCGTGTCCGTAGCATTCTTTAAGCTACCCGTGCAGTTTGGATGTTGCTAAATGAGTATAGGTTGTATTTGTGATGTATCAAAGCACTATGATTCTACTCCACATTGGGTTTGGGTTCGGGTTCGATTCCCGAGGAATGATTACGAAGACCCAGCAAGAGCAGTGTTACTCGTGTCCGTAGCATTCTTTAAGATACCCGTACACTTTGGTGCTAAATAAGTATAGGTTGTATTTATGAAGTATCAAAGCACTGTGATCCTACTCATATTGGGTTCGGGTTCGATTCCCGAGGAATGATTACGAGGACCCAGCAAGAGCAGTGTTACTCGTGTCCGTAGCATTCTTTAAGATACCCGTACACTTTGGTGCTAAATAAGTATAGGTTGTATTTATGAAGTATCAAAGCACTGTGATCCTACTCATATTGGGTTCGGGTTCGATTCCCGAGGAAAGATTACGATGACCGAGCAGGAGCAGTGTTACTTACGTCCGTAGCATTCTTTAAGATACTCGTGCACGTTGGATGCTTCTAAATGAGCATTGATTGTATTTGTGATGTATACTCATAGGGAGCAATGATGTCCTACCTATGTGGTGCTCCCATAATAAAATGGGCAATGTAAAAAGGGCAAGTGGCCAAATTTAAAAAAGATATATCAATAGCCATCGCCTTTTGGTTCGACGATGCTTGATTTGAAATGGATAAAAAAACATTTGTTTGACCGTTGTAGTTAAAACCTCCAAATTCTACTATTGCTACGTTCTATAATAAATTATTGCAGAAAAAGGACCTCTCACTGTCTCATTTCGTTGGGTTTGGAGTGCTAAGGTCAAATTTTTGCAACATTAGGCCTAATGAGACCGGGACCTATAGCTTAAAGCCGATTCCTAACGGCTACGAACATCCATGCCACTACGGGATTCGAACCCACAAACTCCAGTACCGAAGACCAGCACCCTAACCAATCGGCCATCGTTCGGCTCATTACTTCGGGAGTCATATTTAAGAAGAAGTACAGTGCAGGTTTAAATTAGCAATACTGGTTTTAAAATACTTAAAAAGAATCGCATTACCCCTGTAAATAAAACCATGACTGAAATATATTCTAAAGATAAACAGTTTTACATTTTCCCATAAACCAATTTTGCATAACACATGTAAGATATTTGTGTTATTAATATTTGCTTTATGTTTATCAAAGCCGTGGCAGCTCAGTCGGCAAAGGTGTGGATCTTTTAACCCGAGGGGTGTGAGTTTGAGGCCCATGGTGACAAAAGATTCACTGTGTTCATTAATGGCGGCTGGGACAAGTGATATAGGGCCGTGGTCCTATTCTCTTCCAAGTTTAAACGACACCTCTGAAAGTGGTAGACTAAGCCTGGGGGTTTTCTGCTTGGTATGTGCTTCTAAATTACGAGGATGTTACTCATGTCGGTAGCATATTTTAAGCTATACGTGCTACCCGTGTGGTGTTAAAGGAGTAACAACTTCACAGCAATGTTTGGGATAAAGATATATGTATGTGTTGTCAGCTGCATTGGGAAAAAATAAATAAATAACAAAACTAAATTTTTATAAAACATACGTTATATACGTTGTTTTTTTTTTTTCGCAAATTAATATTTGTCATGTATAACAATATAAAGTCAATATAATATGTTAATATAACATGTCATGTGTTCCAATATATATATAACCTTATATTGCACAGTGATACATATATGAATTAATTAAAATTCCACTCTATATTATTCTATACCAATATATACCCTTAGACCCTTATTAATGATCTAGGAAAAAATTTGTTATAAACAGAGCAGAACTTTTTATTTTATAGTTTATTTGATAAAATATATGCTGTGTTAATAAAGACTTTTAAACTCGAAAAGTATTTTGTCTTCTTAAGCGTAATACAAACTTATCAATGTAATTTTATTTATATAATTAAAAATAAATTTCAAATCAACATTCTATCAGTTTATATACTTCCCCCAACAGAAAATATATAATTAAAATATCTCAAGTAATAATCTCTAAAAAATTATCGCCTCTCACGAGCTATAATCTAATTAATGTGAATTTTAAGCGCTAAAGTATTACGAAAATTATAAACAGAAAATCAGATTAATTTTTTTTTTTTCGGTTTCATGGGTAGGGAGAGACTTTTGGACCATAAGTAATCTTATTTTGCAAACACCTTTACTACTGCTTTTTTACTTGATATAATTTTCGAAAGTTTTCAGTTCTACCCCTTAATTCTACTTTTTTTAATGAGCTAATTAAACTGAAAAACAATATCATTGCTATTCCCCTTACGATTGTTTCTAATATCTTTAATTGCAAATTTTAAGAAGAAAATAATGAGCAGGTCAAAAATCGAAAAACCTGTATTTTGCTTTCATTTTTTAAACTTTAAATACTACAATAATAATAAAATTCTTAATTCTGAAAATTAATTATTTTAATTATTCTGCTACTTTATTTTAAAACTGGTTACGTTGTTCTTTTTAATATTTGTCATGTATTACAGTATAAAGTCAATATACTATGTTAATATAACACGTCATGTGTTCCAATATATATAACCTTATATTTGCACAGTGATACATATACAAATTAATTAAAATTTCACCCTATATTATTCTATACCAATATATACTCCATTAATATACTAATATATAGTATAATATATATATTTAATTAATTCATATATTTACCTATATGAATTAATTAAATTTTCACCCTATGCTATTCTATACCAATATATACTCCAATAATATACTAATCTATAGTTTAACATATATATTTAATTAATTCATATATTTACATATATGAATTAATTAAAATTTCACTCTATGCCATTCTATACCAATATATACTCCAATAATAAACTAATATATATATATAATCTTACATTGCACTGTGATGCATATATGAATCAATTCATGTTTCACTCTATGCCATCCTATACTAATATATACACTAATATAATAATATACCAATATAATAATATGTCATGTGTTCAATATGTATAACCATAAACTGTACAGTGATGCATATTGTTATCAATTCAAGTTTACCTTATGCTATCTTATACTAATATATAATTCTTTATTTAGTATCAGATGAAGTCCAATAATATACTAATATATAGTATAATACATATATATTTAATTAATTCATATATTTACATATATGAATTAATTAAAATTTCACCCTATGCTATTCTATACCAATATATACTCCAATAATGTACTAATCTATAGTATAACATATATATTTAATTAATTCATATATTTACATATATGAATTAATTAAAATTTCACTCTATGCTATTCTATACCAATATATACTCCAATAATAAACTAATATATATATATATAATCTTACACTGCACTGTGATGCATATATGAATCAATTCATGTTTCACTCTATGTCATCCTATACTAATATATACACTAATATAATAATATACCAATATAATAATATGTCATGTGTTCAATATGTATAACCATAAACTGTACAGTGATGCATATTGTTATCAATTCAAGTTTCACCTTATGCTATCTTATACTAATATATAATTCTTTATTTAGTATCAGATGAAGTCCAATAATATACTAATATATAGTCCAATAGAATATGTCATGTGTTCCAATATATATATATATATATATATATATATATATATATATATATATATATATATATATATATATATATATATATATATATATATATATATATATATATATATATATATATATATATATATATATATATATATATATATATATATATATATATAACCGTAAACTGCACAATGATGCATCTGTGAAATTCAAATTTCCTCTATACTATTCTATTCTAATATATAGTCCAATAGTGTATTAATATAGTCCAATAATATAGTATAATATATAGCTCAATATAATCTATATATATAAAAATGAATTTGTGTGTGTCTGTCTGTACTCAATAGACTCAAAAACTATCCATCCAATCGCCGTGAAAATTTGGGAAATGTTTAGGTATATCCCTGGGAAGGTTTTTGTAAATTTTCAACGTTCGAAATTCATTCCTTCCCCCTTTTTCGAGCATTTCATGTCATTATTCCAAGCATTATTTTCCCCGGTTAAACGCAAACGATTAAGTTTTTAATTTATCGCATCATATCTAAGGGAAAGAAGCAATGTTTCTAGCAATGTGACGTCATCCCAAGTAATTGTTTTAAACGCAGTTTTCCACGGTTAAAAGCAGGAGATTAAAATGTTCAATTCATCACATAATAAATAGGCGAAAATGATATTTTTCTATCATTATGACGTCATTCATTTAAATATTTCATTTATTCATTTCTTATTTTATATTATTTAAAATCGTCTGCTTAGTATCTATTCGATTTGAACTGAAATTTGAGATATAAAGTGATTCACTTTCATTTCTATGTGACGCAAATTATAGCATTTTTATATGAGAACTAATTTTAAATTTAATTCTTGGTTCATTTTTATGTTACAATGAAATGCATATCAACAATATTCTAAGTACAAAAAGTACAAATTTCAGTGACTCTCATGGCCAAATAAAACCTATCATTTTATATAGTTATCTTCATATTCATATGGTTGTCGATATGAATGTGTGTTTCTGTTTCATACAAAACTATGTGGTTTGTCATAAATTTCCTTAATTTTGGAAAACATTTATTACTACCAACAAAATTAGCACTGTTGCTGTCAAAACCTGTGCTTCCTATTCTATCACGTAATATGGCAAGATCTGTTAACTTTGCTAATCAACGTACAGTAGTAATACAGTAATGCAATTTAGGGTTAAGCTTATATTTTACAATAAAAAAAGTTTGAGCAAATTTAATATAAGACAAATTCGATTATAAAAACTGAATAATGTTATAATACGCTTATGATAGAAATATATAAACATGCCAATGACTCGAACTGAACTGTGACGAATTTAGAGAGTTATTCACGAAAAATAAATCTTTGTTTAAAAGTAATATATTAAGTTCACCGTAGCGAAGCACGGGCAAACTTGCTAGTATGTCATATATTCTAATATATATAACCATCTACTGCACAGTGATGTACATATGAATCAATTCATGTTTCACTCTATTCTATTCTATACTAATATATAGTCCAGTATATAGTATATTATATAGTCTAATAATACACTAATATATAGTCCAATATAATATGTCAGGTATTCCGATATATATATATATATATATATATATATATATATATATATATATATATATATATATATATATATATATATATATATATATATATATCCATCTACTGCACAGTGATGTACATATGAATCAATTCATGTTTCACTCTATTCTATTCTATACTAATATATAGTCCAGTATATAGTATATTATATAGTCTAATAATACACTAATATATAGTCCAATATAATATGTCAGGTATTCCGATATATATAACCATACACTGCACAGTGATGTATATATGAATCAATTCATGTTTCCCTCTATTCTATACTAATTTATAGTCCAATATATAGTATAATATATAGTCTAATAATGCACTAATATATAGTAAAATATGATATGTCATCTGTTCTGATATGTAACCTATCACTGCTCAGTGATGCACATATGAATCAATTCAAGATTCCCCTTATGCTATCCTATACTAATAGATAGTCCAATAATGTACTACTATATATTCCACTATTTAGTTTAATATATAGTTCAATAATATAGTATAATATTTAGTCCAATAATATACTAATACATAGTCCAATATAATATGGCATGTATTATAATATAATATAATGTAATATATATATATATATATATATATATATATATATATATATATATATATATATATAATCTAACACTACACAGTGATGCTTATATGAATCAATTCAAGGGTCACCCTATGCTATACTATAGTACATATACGAAAATCGAATTTGCACTTATTTCACATGGGTTTGTATATGAATCTATCCTATAATCCATTTCATTCTCATTTTCTTCTCTAGATAGAAGTAATTGAGTGATATACCTTTAAAAACAAACTTTATTTATATGTTACACATTTTCATCCTTATACATTCACTTTATACATTCTGCAAGAAATTTTTAATTCTTGAACCAAAGAATTTTTCATTGCTTAATCAAGGTATTTAGTTTTAATTGTATATCCATATTTTTCATATATTTATCAAGAGTATTTATAACATACAGTAAATTCATATATGCGTTAGACACAATTTTTCATCAAAAACAGAATAAAATTCAAAATTTGAAAATATTTTTAAAACATTGTCTGAGCCCAAATATATGTGTGAAAAAAATAATTGTAAAAGAAAACTCTTGCAGTGTGGGGTTAAACTAATACACACATATATGTGTGTGTATGTATGTAAGTATATAGCAGGTTGATAGAAATGTTATCTCTTTTAATAATTACAAAAAGTTCTATAATATTATTAAATTATTGATTATTATATAATAAATAGTGAAGGAATTATTCTACTGTTTTCCCTTAAGTTATCCTTATTTTAGTCTAAATGCGGTCATATATTCCAATCTAAGATTTAAACATTCTATGAATCGTTTATGCTTTAAGTTAATTCATTTGCCAGTCAAGAAGGGTTACGCTCAAACAATTTCTATCTGCATCATTTTACGCTCCAAACCAGAGCTAAAATGAGATTTCTAATGGGAAATACTGCGACAGTGGCGTCATCTGTTGTTTACTATCTTAGTTTCAAAGAGCAGTTATTCTCATTTCATTATAATTTTAAAAGTGTACCAAGAAAACTATTTTGAGAACTTAAAATAATAAATCTAAATTGAAAATTAATAGCATTTTTGTAAAATTATGTCTTTTGTTTTGCATTCTAGTACTAACAAAGTGTTATTACTTAAAGTTTTCGTAAAACAGTATGAATTCCAATTACAGTACTTCATTGAATATTTTTTTTCACTATCCCAATATAATTTCCTATCTAATATACTGACTCTATTTATGAAATACCTCATAATTACTCTTTAAACATCTAAAGTTTGTATAGTTAAGTATTTTAACCTTTTAATATTTGTAGATTTTCCTCCAAACTGTTTATAATAGAAATTGTTTTAAACGTATAATATAATTGTGCAATTTGCATATTGTTATTATGAAAAAGACAGTCTCTAATATCATTCCTAACTTATTAATATGGATTTAAAGAGATCTGATATGAAACAGGACATTCATATTAAAATCATTTTTAAGTCAAGCTAACAAATTTAAACTCTGTGAGAAAAGATGAAACTAGATACATAAATTCTGCTCTTTCGAAATTTTCCTAGGCTATACGGTAATACATACTACTTATTCATATTACAGCTTTCTCTTAAATAATATCCTCAGATTGATGTCAGAGAATGCTTTTGTTGTTTCCTCCCATAAATTTTGACAGGTATATGAGATCACTTCCAACACATTACTTGTATTCCAGGACAGATTCCTTGTTAAATCATCTTTAAAGCTATAGTGCTGCCATCTAGTGTTAACAGAGTAGACATAGAATCGAAAGTTTGGGGTAATCAAAAGTATAGTTTTTAATTACTTCAAATAAATATTATTATGTATTTATTCTTCACGACATAACATTTGTATTTTATGTTTTATTTATTAAAGATCTTCCCATAAATGGTTTAAATAAATTCTTAACATAATGGTAATGTAATGTAAAAAGAGATGACCTATTTCGTACGTTCCTAGTACTAGCACTTTAAAAAACATATAAATCTTTTGAAAAATTGAAACTTCGCTGAGTTGAACGAACAAAAATTTAAATTAAGGAATCGTGAACTGAACCTGGTGCTTTTTCAATGTGTACACGGTCACATGTGATAAGCTATTCAGAAAAGATAAATTTGCAGCTTCCTTCTTCCTTTAGCCATTTAATCCACTAAGGTCTTATCCCAAGTCAACATGTACTTATTGAAAAAGCAACAGTTTTAGTTAAGGCTTCCTTTTCCAGTTGAAGAATATGCGGATTTCTCGTGTGAGAGCGACAAATTTTAAACCGATTAAATGCCTTATCACACGATAACCTGAGGCAAAAAAAGAAATCAGTTGAAAATTTTTTGTTGCAACACAAGAAATCCGCACATCTATATGCGAATTTCTTGTATAGCAAAAACAATTCGACTGATTTTTATTGGTTCAGGTTAACGTGTGATAAGGCAATTGAAAATTGTATTCAATTAATTTAATTCAAACTTTATTATTTAGTTCAAACTTTAATCAATGGAAAACTATTAACTCACACACTAGAAATCCGGGTATTCTTCAACGGAAAAGGGAATCCGAAACTGAATCTCTTGCTTTTTTTAATACGTACATGTTACGTTTTTAACACGGACTTGTAGGACCAGGGTACAACATCATGATGTATAATGGGATCTATTGATTATTTTTCGTTTCTAACTTGTCAAGGTTAGGGTTTCTAGTCTAATAGCAAATTAGGATACTGAAAAAAATTACATGAGGAAATGATGATAAAATACTTACCTATAAACAAATGCATTGTAATAAAAATACAAATTATGGTTCTTACGACATATTTACGCCGACTGTACTCCTATGAAATGAGGACAGTTCTAGGTGCCCAAGGTAATGTTGTAGCTGGATTTAATGAAATTATTTATATATATATATGAACATTGAACAACTAAAGTTCAATAAGAACCAAAGTACAACGTCATGATATGCGTTCAATTTTTTTTTTTTTTTTTTTTATTTTTTTTATTTTTTTATTTTTTTTTTTTTTTTTTTTAAACTTGTCTATGCATAGCTACTGGTTTCTACTCTAACAGTAAATTCGGATACTTAACACATTGACAAACAGTAGGAAAAAGTGAGGTTTGAATTTTAACACTATATGTTTTTGTAATTTTTAGAATATTAGAAGTATAGTTTTACTCTTTCTGCTTAAATAAACTTAATTTTGATTAATTCAGCACCTTTAATTAGTTTGCGACTATAACAGTCATGGCGCCAGTGGACTGTATACACTAAGTAATAGGACAAAGGCGGCTATAACAGGAAAAATTTAAAAACTTAAATGGCAGGTTTAATGACTCAAATAAGCTACTTTTTGTGTGCAACAAAGTATTTTTGGGAGTTTTACACGAAATGTTAGTTCATAATCAAACAAAAATGACAAAAAAAAAATTCAAGAGAAAACACGATTGCACTATGTATTAGTATACTATTCCCTTCACAACTACGTGTATACTAAAGCTTCAAATTGTGTAACAAGTGGAAAATGAAATTCAACCTAAAAAAATTACTTCCAAAACATGACACTAGGCTTCTACTGTACTCCGGTAAATGCACGTTTGTGGCGCTATAGTCGTAGTGTCTAAAAATGACCGTTTCGTTTTGGACGTCTTTTGCCGTCATACTACATAGGGAACGCAAGTGTCCGTCAACGTGTTAAAAATGTAATTTAGAAAGGGAACATTTAACCTTAAAGAAATTCATTGCAATAGACATAAAAGTTATGATGTATAGGACAGTCTTTAGCTGAATATGATTTGAAAAATTATATTTATAAAACGGGGACAATAAAAAAAGAAATTGATAACTATAAAAATTAAAATGTTCCATAAATAGCCCCTGTGGCTAAGCTATATTTGTGAGGGTGGGGTTCGATAAAAAAAACATCTTTACAGTGCAAATAAAGTTTAATAACATAAAATATTAGCTTGCACACAAAAATAATAAACAAAAGAAAATAAAAATAAACAAACCAAATCTACATAATTCAAAATAGTTAATACAATTAGAACCTGGGGAGGTCAAAGGGTTGCAGCGCCTCCGAAGTCCGTAAGGCCAACTGTTTTGGGGAAGTCTTCTTTTTTCGTGTGTGTTTTTATACAGGTGGCAGCACGGTGCTGTGGCGAAGTACATTTGTTACACCCCTTCATTTCTATAAAGAGGTGTGGTTTGATGTGGAGCACTGCGGTCTACTTATTTCCAATACGATGGCCAATGTAACCGGATCTTATGGCTTAAAGCCGATTCCGAACGGCTACGAACATTCATGCCACAGTGGGATTCGAACTCCGGTTCCGAATATTAACGCTCTAGCCGTTCGGCCATTGTTCGGTTAAGCCTTTAACCCTTTGAGGACAGGTGCATCATATATGCAACTTCTTTCAAATTGAGTAATGATATTTTTTCATTAATAATATTTTAAACAAAACATTTAATTAGTATTTCTTATTGCCACTAGAAGAATCCCTATGTCTGTTATAGGTGAACTTGTCTACTAGAAATATCTGAATACTAGAGAATCATATGGTTCAATCTAAAAGGTGTTGCATATATGATACGCCTGTCTTCAAAAGGTTAAATTGCTCCTTCATATTGAACAAATTATTTCTTTTTTTTATATAATCTAGAATACTATTTGAAATCTAACAATTCACAATTTTTTTTCAGACTAAATGGGAGTTTGAGTAACACTCAAATAAAAAATGGGGGTAGAGTGAAATGCTTTTCCTACAACCAGAGATTTATCTATTCCAGTATTTCACAATACAATTCTTCGGTTATTAGTATCTTTGTTCAGATTCGTAATTTCTTGTTCACAATAGTTGGTAGGTTATCCAACACGATCGAGATAACAATAAAAAGGAAATACAATTTCCTAAAGTTACTCGAGCATCTTAAAATAAACGCTCTTCATGTGTAACAAAAATCCAGGAGTGTTGTTCAGAAATGTTCCTGAAAGAGACATCGTATATCTCAAGGTTAAAAAAAAAACTGATAATAGTTTGTTTACTAAGGCAAACCAGGAAGCAGATAAATACTAACAGGCATTTTGCTCGTTTATAATCTAGCGTTGCGCTTCATAAGTTTTAGGTTACACTTACTACACATGTGATCATTAGACCAGGACGGACTGCTTTAAGCGGCTTCTTTGGACTCTTAAAATAAACTTTTATTATTTTAAATTGAATTGCTTTAAAATGTAATAGTCCATCCAAAATATATTTAGAAGAAAGTGGTTGAAATTCGAAATTGAACTACTGATTAATTTTGGAGCTATTGAAAAGAAAGATCACAATCTTCAAAAATTCCAAATTTTTTATTACTTTATAAAGTATGGGGAATGTTTTTTAATGAAGTCAATACATTTAATTAATTCGAGTTTATGATTAAAAATGTAAACAAATTTTTAACTTTGAATTTCTTTTACTTAAAACTGCTATATCGAACCATGTGTAGAGCATTGCTTCAAAACTTAAAAATATCGAATTTGATATTTTTAAGTTTTATATTATTATACGGGTATTTATATCCATGATTATTTTATTTTTCAATACAGTAAGCTGAAAAAATACTTTTATGGAAATTGTACTAAATATTTTAAGTGTGGGTTATAAAGAAAACAAATGTCAAAAATTATTAGACCTTAAAAATATATTTACGCGAAAGTGGTTGAAATTGAAAGGGGAACTAATGATTAATTTTGGCATTATTGAAAAGAGAGATCACCATCTTGAAAAACTCGAAATTTTTTATTATTTTATCTGATAGAATAAAGTATGGGGAATGTTTTTTATAAAGTCAATACATTAATTAATCCCGAGTTTATGATTAAAAATGTATACAAATTTTTAGCTTTGAACTACTTTTTCTTACAACTACTATATCGAACCATGTGTAGAACATTGTTTCAAAACTTAAAAATATCGAATTTGAAAATTTTGGATATTTATATCCATGGTAATTTAAATTTTCAATACAATAAGCTGAAAAAAATTTTATGTAAATTGTACTAAATATTTTAGGTGTAGGTTATAAAGTAAACTAATGTCAAAAATTATTAGACCCTTAATATTAGTCATAGATTATAAGACAGCAACAAATATCAAAAATTACTCGACGCCTAAAAAATATATAGTATAAACTCAAAAGAGTGGTTTGGCGGTTATTAAACAACAAAAAAATATTTTTCCCTCATCAATATCTAGTTAATATGTGTATGATAAGTGTAAAAGGATACTGGAATGCAAAAAATTTCTTTAATGCTCTAAATTTGAGAAATAAAGTTTCAAAAGCCCCTTTGCATGTTTTGTTTATGTTAAAAATACTTTAGGTAATAATTTATTCCGTAAAGATTAGTGTCTAGCTACCCTGAACAAATAAATACCCACGGTAAGTTAGCAGAAAAATATCAAAGTTAGAGAAGGCTTGCACCAAACACACAAACTTTCAACCTATTGAACATTTTTTTCAACCTTTTGAAAAGACATTCTAAAATTTAATTGTATATTTACAATAGTTTTTATAAAAATGTGCACATAGGGCATGCTTAACGAATGGTGATCTGAAGAACATCATATATTATTTTTGTATATATAAAATTTCTAATACTCTCATTTTTTTATATTTCTATATAAAGGTTAACAAATTTTAGTATGATTCATCCAGAAAAATTGCTCTTCAAATTAATAAAATATAAAAGAAAGTAACAATTGATTGATATGAAATTGCTTAAAATATCATTATGCTATACCAGGGTTGGCATGATTTAAATCAGTCGATTTTTTTGATAAAATCATTGATTTAAATCTTTTTTTCCCTTCTTTTAAAACCTATATTACTAAGACAGGAGAATTGGGAATCACTGGGCATAGTAATACCAATAAGTAAATAAGTGTCAATAGATAGCATGTGCTTACCAAGAATGGAGGGGGTGTTGTTATCAGAAAGTATGGAGTAGGGGTAGTACAATGACTAATTATGACTGGTGGAAATCATTTTATGTAATGGGAGGTAAACAGAGTATTACAAAACTTGATATCCAGTTTGTCTACAAAATAACAACAACCGTGGCTTCGTCTGCTGGAACGGAAAGACAGTTTTCTTCTTTTGCCTTCGTAACCAATGAGGAGTGGATAAAGCATCGAAGCTAGTGTTTTTATTGAAACAATTAAATCCATCATTCGGTGCTTAAAAAATATTGAAATAATTGTGATTTGTTTTTTTTAAATAAATAGTTTGCATTAAAAGAATGTTTAATTTGTTCTTTTAATTTACATCTTATTGAGTTTGCACTCTCCAATGACAAAATAATAGAATGTATTTAGATTAAAATTTATATACTTAAGTTTAGGTAATCAGTGTGTACAATATAATAGATGTATAAGATGTTACATCTTATAACAAACTATTCTATGTATACTACAAAAAACATAAAAACCACAATTAAAATTAGTATTCAGAAAAAAATCAAAAAAATCCGATTTAAATAAAAAAAAAATCTGATTTAAATCAAATAAATCTGATTTTTTTTATTTTTTTTAAATCATGATTTTTTTCCAACCCTGTGCTATACTATTGTAAAGAGGATCTGCCCCCTCCCTCCCCCTTAAGATATGCTTCAACTCTTTATAAAATTATGAAAATAACCTCCTTAACTAACTCTTATAAAACTCTTATACTTATAACTCTTATTTCTCTTACTTATAATCTCTTATTTCAACTCTTATAAAATTATTAAAATATCATTTTACTTATTACAATATATTTTTACGTATAATGTACACATATTTAAAATTATATGTTGTATGAGGGTTTATAATTTTTTTTAAATTCTACTCAACAGACAAACTTAACTCTTTTCTGTTAATATATAATGGTATTACCAGTAAAGTTAATTGATATCATTCAGATAATTAAAAATTAGATTATTTTTAAGGATTACCGAGTAATAATTTTGTACTGCATCAACTTTCCTTCAAATTTGTATGAGTTTTAAACGTCTTATATAAAATATTTCTGTATTATTAAGTTAATTTACAAATATAGCTAATTTATAGCACCTAAAAAGAGTTAAAAAAAAAGGATATAAATTGGTTTAAAAAATCATTATGCTACAGGCTTTGTAAAGGCAATTTCCCCCCTTAAGGAGAATCCCGCTCTTGGCATGAGTGTTCATAGCCTTTCGGAATCGGTTTTTTAAGCAGTGGTTCCCGGTCTCATTAGCAGTCGTGAGCAAAACAGTAGACCGTAGAGTTCCAAATCAAACCAAACCGTCTTTAAGATTAATTGTTTGCAAATTAGTTTTGTTGAAAGTGCTCTGTATTCATTCCTTTTATGGAAAATAAGAAGCCTCTGTAACCCAGTCGGCAAAGGCATCGGTCTCGTAACTGAGGGGTTTGCGGGTTCGGAACCCGAGCCTGCCTAAGATCAGCCGTGTTCGCTAAAGGTGACTGGGGCACGTAGAATAAGTTCATGCTCCCAATGTCCTTCATGTTCTCAATCAATAAATCTGGGGGTGGCAATCCAAGACTATGGGTCTTTTGCTTGGTCCCTGCTTCAAAATTATGAGGACCACCCACTCGAGCATAAGTAGTACTTTCACCCTTGTGATGCTCGTTGAAACGAAGAGCGCACTCCTTCGCCTCAAATCGAGTAGCCTCTGGCTCATATCGAGCTTAGTTTGACCAAGGGGAATTAGACAACAACAACAATGGAAAATAGGGACATTTATACTCGCTTCTGCAGAAATGGAACTGCGTGTCTGTCTAAGTCTAAATCTAGCAACCAAATTTTCGCCTGCTTTCTGATTTCGCTTTGAGAATACCACTCGCTCGAAGCAACGGAACTGTCTGCGTGCCTTACCTCTATATTTTTTCCTTACTTACGCTTGTTTCTCATTTTATTCCAGCACAAAGGTTTTACCTTCTCGTATTTCCCAGTGACTTTGTTTGGATCACAAATTATAATATGTTTAAGTGAGGGTGATTGCACGTGTGCAAAAACTTTTCTGTGAATATCATTAATACTAGCTTTTTATAACTCGAATTGTAAGCTGTCTAGGCCTAAATCTTGTGATCAAATTTTCATTAAATTATCGGTTTTCTCAATCAGAATATTGCTCGCTCTAAACAGCGAAACAACTGTCTGTGTACTTTCTCTAGTTGGGCATCGCTTAAGTTGGCTTTGCCTTTTATGCTATATTCCGACACAAAGGTTTTACCTTATTTCAATTCCCAGCATACTGGTTCGGTTTATATCATGAATTATAATATATTTAAGTGTCTATTATCTATTTACGGATACATGAACTTTTCTGTGAATATTTTTTTTCTTTTCACTTCACATTTTGTACATTTTTCAGGTATGGGTAGTACATATCTCAAAACACTTTCGAAACAAGCTTTCACAGAAAGTTTAAAAAATGGTAGAAAAATGGAAAACCAACAACAAAAAAAGAGAGTTAATACAGCAACAAATGTCAAAAATTATTAGACCATTTAAAAATATATGATATAAACTCAAAAGAGTGTTTTTGTGGTTATTAAACAACAAAAAAAGCTTTTTCTCCCTCATCAGTATCTAGCTAATATGTATATGGTGAGTGTTCAAAGAATTTCTTGAACGCTCTAAATTTAAGAAATAAAGTTTCAAAACGCCCTTTGCATCGTTTTTTACATTAAAAATACTTTAGATATTAATTTATTCTGTAATGGTTAATGTCTACCTACCCTGAATAAATACCCACGAAAAGTTAGCAGGAAAATGTTGAAAAATTAGGCGAACACTGTCATCAAGCCGATAAATAACTTGTCTCGTGTCTATGTCCGTTGGATTGGTGCACGCGTCCCTATAGTGACGAACTTAAAAATGCTCTGCAAATATGTCTTAAAAATCCGCAGCCTTAAAAATCCGCAGGTAATCCTGGCATGTAAGAAAACTAATCTCACCTTCCCCATTACATTATATCGCTGATAATGACTGATTCTAAAATTCTCTGCAAATGTGTCTTAAAAATCCGCAGCCTTAAAGATCCGCAGGTAATCCTGGCATCCAAGAAAACTAATCTTACTTTTGCCATTACACTTCATATCACCGATAGTGACGAACTTGAACATGCTCTGCAAATGTGTCTTAAAAATCCGCAGCCTTAAAGATCCGCAGGTAATCCTGGCATCCAAGAAAACTAATCTTACTTTTGCCATTACACTTCATATCACTGATAGTGACTGACTGCTCTGCAAATGTGTCTTAAAAATTCGCATCCTTAAAGATCCACATGTAATCCTGGCATCCAAGAAAAATAATCTTACTTTTGCCATTACAGTTCATATCACCTATAGTGACGAACTTAAAAATTCTCTGCAAATGTGTCTTAAAAATCCGCAGCCTTAAAGATCCGCAGGTAATCCTGGCATCCAAGAAAACTCATACCTTCACCATTACAGTTTTATATCGCTGATAATGACTGATTCTAAAATTCTCTGCAAATGTGTCTTAAAAATCCGCAGCCTTAAAGATCCGCAGGTAATCCTGGCATCCAAGAAAACTAATCTTACTTTTGCCATTACACTTCATATCACTGATAGTGACTGACTGCTCTGCAAATGTGTCTTAAAGATCAGCAGGTAATCCTGGCATCCAAGAAAACTAATCTTACTTTCGCCATTACAGTTCACCGATAGTGACTGACTCGAAAATGCTTTGCAAATGTGTCTTAAAAAATTGAAAAGTCCAAGACACATGATAAAAAGCTAATACAATAAAATTATACTAAAAAAGCATCATAAAAATTATAAAATAGCTAATGAAAATGAGTTCTGCACACCAAAAATGCCTTCTTAAATTAAATTTTTGTCGGCATCATGATTTTTTCTAAAAACCTGTATGTCTTGTATAAATTTGCTTGTAGGTGTAATTTTGTATTAGCATTTGGATTCAGCTCACGAATTTCTTTATTTAAATCTATCTAAACTTTAAATCATAAAATAGTTCATCTTTCCACTCCGTTTTATCCATGTATGATATGTTTTCCATATCTATTTGAACAACGTATATGATACATAGTGCTAGACCCATGTGATTTAGAATAAACCCTCGTCTCTGACGTACGCCTATAGTAGCAGAATGAAAAATCAAGCAAATTGCGAGTTTATTTCTTTGTGTTCATAAGTTTAAAAGGCCCTTTAAATTAAGCTCCTTACTTTCAGTTTCTTAGTTAAAATATTCTTATTTTGTTGCTGTTAAACTCTCGGAATTTTTTCCTCATGAAAGGTGAAGGTAATAAACTAAACTTATCTGTATTATACTGTTTCCTCAATTTTTTTCGGAATCAGAAAGTCCCTTATCACTATTGATGTCTACTTTTATTTGGAGATAATCAACTAAACTTCCCCTGATCAGAT
The DNA here is from genome assembly GCA_032207245.1 of Pardosa pseudoannulata. Taxonomy (NCBI): domain Eukaryota; kingdom Metazoa; phylum Arthropoda; class Arachnida; order Araneae; family Lycosidae; genus Pardosa; species Pardosa pseudoannulata. The sequence continues at coordinate 57,801,038 of CM063503.1, forward strand.
ATTAAGAGGAAAACCAGATAATTTACCTAACACACAAAGGTAGAAAACATTCCAATTTGCTTATCAATAACCCCAACACGACCTCGAAAACAAAGCAAAATTTACGACTGTGGTAAATTCCAATAACAGCACCCGTAATTTGTGAAATCATCACTCTTCAAAAAATTTATTTTTAAGGCTAATTCCATGTAAATATATCCCAGAAGTGACTTAACCCCTAACACTAAAGTTTCTCAATTCTTTTAAATTAATTTATATTTTTAGTTTTTAATTTCTTTCCTTTTATTTACTATTACTAGCATGTAGCCCGTCATATGAAGGGATAAGTAAAATTTTAAATTTTCCAGAAGTGTGAAGTACCCTATGAGGCAGGTAAAAAAATGGTTTGTTTTTTGGCTGATAATTATCTTGCAACAAAAAATAATTGATGATTAAATTTAAAATTATCACATATGTACCTAATCTATTACTTAAGCCAAATATAAAAGAAAATTATTTACTTAAAAGTACGAAAATAATGCAGACGATATTTAAATAATTTTAAATAAAAAAATGATTAAATGAGAGGGCTAAAGGAATGACGTCATAATGCAAGAAAAAATGGTATTTTTAACTATTTATTATGTGATAAATTGATAAATTTTATCATCTACTCTTAACCTGGGAAAATAGGGTTTGAAATAATGGCATTAAACGCTCGAATAGGGGGGAAGGAGTAGATTTCGAACGTTGCTAACCCTAACTCATCAAGAATCCAATATGGATGCCTCTATTCATTCCAGGTGCAACCGCTTCATAAATTCGATTACAGGCGGACAGATAACTTAGGCTATTATTATATAAGGGATGAATATAGCTTGCTTTTAACTGATATAAGAAGCTCCCTTATTTAGAGAGATTAAAATTTAGCGAAAAGTATCCAAAGATACTTTTAAGTAATAATAAAACAAAAATAGAAGAAAAAATTCAAAATTAATGCACAAGAAACATTTTAAAAATTAATAAAATATTAAAGCTGCCTGAAGTGAGGATATCCTTCAGCCAAGACCACTACATATTAGCCATTTTATATACAATGACGTCTGGGAGACGTCAGTCATGCCAAAGTAGACTTTGACGTCTCTGAGAGGTCAATAGCTGTCTCCATCAGACGTTGTACAGCATTATATTAAATCATAATTTTATACCGTTACGGATATTTTTAAGCAATAATTAAACAAAAATAGAAGAAAAATTTCAAAATTAATGCACAAGAAACATTTTAAAAAGTAATAAAATATTAAAGTTGCCTAGAGTGAGGACATCATTCAGCCAAGGTCGCTACACTATTAGTCCTTTTTAAACACAATGACGTTTGGGAGACGTCAGTCACCTCATGTGCCAAAGTAGACTTTGACGTCTTCGAGACGTCAATAGCTGTCTCCGACAGACGTTGTGCAGTTATATTAAATCCTAATTTTATACTGTTACTTAATTATTGTATATTAACATCATAATAAGCCTCATTAAATGTTACATAGCAATGCAAATTTCAAAATAAAATGTTCTCTTTTTCAGCTTTCACAAAATTCTTCATACGAGCCAGAATTAAATAGCTTTTTTCAGACACATAAAATTCCGTTTTACTTGTATGTCAAGGGCTTACAGTAGTTTCGTTACGAAATCATCGATAAACCTCTCTAGAGCCCGGACCTCGCTCCAAGAAACTTTCATTTCTTTCCTTACTTGAAGGAGCACCTAGGATGGAGAAGATAGGTTGGGATAGTTTGCAACAAGGTGACAGAACAAGCAAGGATTTTTACCAGTAGGGAATATTCAAATTCATCCCAAAATACGACAATTGCCTAAACCTATATGTAAACTGTCGAAAAATAGCCTTATGTATGTACAATTATTTGGCTGCATTAGTTATCTGAAATAAAATGTACATGTCTCACTGCAGGCTATGTAGCCTATCACTTCTCTATCCACTCTTCTAGTACATGTATTTGCAACCCCACCCCACTTCCCCTTTCAGCCATTCAATTCTCCTAAGAGACACCTTGAATTTTACCCAATAGGATAATAATGAACAAATTATTTTCCTGCATAATCTAAAACATCATTTTAAGTACAACCGAGCCCCGTACTTGAAGGGACCAAAGATTCGTTTCGCTATATCCGATGATGGTTTAAACCTTTAAGAAAAATTGTTAGATCTAACTAAATGTACAAGAATATACTTGCTAGCTGCATTCAAAAATGCTTTAAATTGAAAAGTTGATAAAAATTTATTAACGATCTACTTATTTAAAAATTAAATAAAATAGGTTAATTCTATTTAAAATTTTAGACGAATTTTAATAATTTCTTATCGATTAAATTTCAGTCAATTTAAAAAGCAATTTTGACTTATTGTCTATTAAATTAACTAGAAGTAAAGACAAATAAACAAAATATATACTTTTACCTTTAACTGTAACTCAGTTTTGAAAGAGAAATAATTGTCTATAATGATGCAATTATAAGAAAATTCTATAAAATTCTTTGTCCAATACAAGAAAATATTTAGACATTTTTTCCACTGTTTGCATGGACAAAAAGTCATTAATTTTATCCATTTTGTTATGAAATTACAGACGAAATACTATTTTAACAAACTGAGGAAAAGTTTCAAAACAAAATAATGAAAAAAATTCAGTGTACGACTGTAAAGTATCGGTATATCCTATTTCTAATATTTAGAAGGTTCACTATATATAAGCATGAAAAACCACACGAAAACCACAGGGCCGAACTTTTCACTCCTTATATCCGAGAATTCATTATATGGTAGGTTCGCTATAACGGAGTTCGGCAGTATTCCAAGTCACGATATTACAGTTTTCTTTGATTTTCATATAATAAATGAGCGAGAGGGTTAATTGCATAGATGTTAGGTTTGAAGATTTTGATTTTCCATAACTGGATGTTTGAGGTTCACTATAGATAACATGGAAAACCAGACGAAAACAGCGAGACAGAAATTTTTGTTCCTTATATCCGAGAATTCATTATATGGTAGGTTCGCTATAACGGAGTTCGGCAGTATTCCAAGTCACGATATTACAGTTTTCTTTGATTTTCATATAATAAATGAGCGAGAGGGTTAATTGCATAGATGTTAGGTTTGAAGATTTTGATTTTCCATAACTGGATGTTTGAGGTTCACTATAGATAACATGGAAAACCAGACGAAAACAGCGAGACAGAAATTTTTGTTCCTTATATCGAGGAATTCATTATATGACAGGTTCGCTATAACGGAGTTCGGCTGTATTCCATTCACGATATTATAGTTTTCTTTTATTTTCATATAATAAATGATTGAAATGGTTAATTGCCATAGGTGTTACGGTTGAAGATTTTGTTTTTCCATAACCGGATTTTGGAAGTTTGCTATAGATAGCATGGAAAACCAGACGAAAACGGCGAGACAAATTTTTGTTCCTTAGATCGAGGAATGCATTATATAAAAGATTCGCTATAACGGAGTTCAGCTGTATTCCAATTCAAAATATTAAAGTTTTCTTTGATTTTCATATAATAAATGAGCGAGAGAGTTAATTACCATAGGTGTTATTGTTGAAGATTTTTTTTTTCCATAACTGGATTTTAGAGGTCCGCTACAGATAGCATGGAAAACCAGACGAAAACGGCGAGACAGAAATTTTTGTTCCTTATATCGGGAAATTCCTTATATGACAGGTACGCTATAATGGAGTTCGGCTATATTTCAATTCACAATATTACAGGTTTCTTTGATTTTCATATAATAAATGAGCGAGATGGTTAATTGCCATAGGTGTTAGGGTTGAAGATTTTGATTTTCCATAACTGGATTTTGGAGGTTCGCTATAGATTATCATGGAAAGCCAGACGAAAACGGTGAGACAGAAATTTTTGTTCCTTATATTGAGGAATTCGTTATATAACAGGTTCGCTATAACGGAGATCGGTTGTTTACCAGTTTCCAATATTATAATTTTCTTTGATATTCCTATAATAAATGAGTGAGAAGATTAATTTCATAGGTGTTAGGGTTGAAGATTTTGATTTTCCATAACTGGATTTTGGAGGTTCGCTATAGATAGCACGGAAAACCAGAAGAAAACGGTGAAACAGAAACTTTTGTTCCTTACATCGGAGAATTCATACTATGACAGGTTCTCTATAACGGAGTTCGGCTGTATTCCATTCACGATATTATAGTTTTCTTTTATTTTCATATAAAAAAATTTCATATAATTTTTTTATATAAAAAATTACATTCATATAAAAAATGAGGGAGATTGTTAATTGCCATAGGTGTTAGGGTTGAATATTTTGTTTTTTCATAACTGGATTTTGGAGGTTCGCTATAGATAGCCTCGAAAACCAGACGAAAATGGTGAGACCAATTTTTGCTCCTTATATCGAGGAATTCATTATATAACAAGTTCGCTATAGCGGATTTCGGCTGTATTACAATTCACGATATTACAGTTTTCTTTGATTTTCATATAATAAATGAGAGAGAGGGTTAATTACCATAGGTGTTAGGGTTGTTTTTCCATAACTAGATTTTGGAGGTTAGCTATAGATTAGCATGGAAAACCAGACGAAAATGGCAAGACAGAAATTTTTGTTCCTTATATCGAGGAATTCCTTATATGACAGGTTCCCTATAATGGAGTTTGACTATATTCAAATTCACGAAAATATTTTCTGCTTTGATTTTTATATAAGTGAGCGAGATAAATAATTACCATAGATGTTGAAGTTGAAAAGACTCCTATTTTTCCATAAGAATGATCCCAGAAATAAAAAGTACAATTTATCCAACATATTCTGCATCAGTTGAGAAGCTTTGCGAAATCTCCTTAGTTATCCCCGTGGAAACTTTTCTTTAAAAACTACTTAAAAGCTCTTTAAATGTTTTCTTGGGAGAATAAAAAAAGAAAAACAAAATGAAGAAATGAATAAGAACACTTTTAACCTTCAGCAACAAACAAGTCGGAAAAAATAATCCTCTCCTGCAAGAAATTTCCTCTTCTTCAAGAAATAAAGTCTCAAATAACACACCCTTTCTCTGATGGATTAATTCTTGAAATAACGTTCATACGGGGAAAAGAAGGATTTGTTAAAGAATTCCTCGGCTCATTAATTGTAATGGAAGAAACAAGTTGCATTTGGTCCTTTGTTTGTTTTTAGTTTTACGGGAGGTAAAAAGTTGTTCATGCAGAAGATGAATATGTAGTCTATTAGTACATAAAAGGTGGGGGTGTCACATTTGGGGAATTGCTTTCTTGATGAGTAGACTAGCCGACGTCGGGGCAGAGCGTTGAAGAGTTTGGTGTTACAGCTAAAGGAAATTCCTTTTCTTAAGGCACTTTGAAACAGTTACAAAAGATATAAAATGGGAGTTAATGTGTTTTTATAGGAAACATATATGAAATATTATACAAAATATTATAATGAAATATTATACGTAACCAATACATAATGGTTCATAATCAGCTCAGCAAATTAGCAAATCGATGTTAAAAATGTCAAAAAATCGTATAATATGCTATGTGGTTTATTACCACATTATGTTATACAGGGTGTCCCAAAACGACCGCATAAACTCTGCACAGCTAGATTCCTCGTTTGGAGTACATAAAAACTGCCCGAAGAAGCGTTCCTGTACAATCCATAGTTTAGGAGAAAAATACGAAAAACAAAGTATGATGTCACTTTCGGTGCAAAAGACAAACACTTTATTGGACATATCAACAACAGTATTTGCATATCTTTCCAGACGATAATGTTTAAAACGTTCGCCTCGCATATCGCATCATGCATGCGAGCGTGCCGTGGAATGACGTTAAGCCGCCGTTGAACTGGTATTTAAAAGGCTGCATCTTGCAGCTACCGGTAGTCTTCGTATGGTGGTCATGTATTCCGTTCGTGACTACTGCGACATGTACCTGATGTACGGCCGATGTAATGGAAATGCCTTACGAACTGTTAGGGAGTATGCCTGTGCATATACTGCTGTTGATATGTTCAATAAAGTGTTTTTCTTGCACCGGAAGTGACGTCATACTTTGTTTTTCGTATTTTTCTCGTAAACTATGGATCGTACAGGAACGCTTCTTTGGGCAGTTTTTATGTACTCCCAACGAGGAATCTAGCTGAGCAAAGTTTATGCGGTCGTTTTGGGACACCCTGTATATGGGAAATGACTTTCTCGACGAGAGGACTAACCAACTTCAGAACAAAGCCTTAAAGAGCTTTGTGTTGTAGCTAAACAGAATTCCTTCTTCAAGTTTAGATTAAAACAGTTAGGAAAGTAAAATATGAGTTTGCATAACGTTTAATAGGAACACGACCGTAACTAAGACGTGACAAAGGTGGCATTTGCCAGGGGCGCACCAGTTATAGGGGCGCCGCACCGTGATAGAAATGGTTCCGAGAGAGGACAATTCGCCCTGAGTAGGAATAAGGAAAAGTTGAAAAATAATTTTTCAAAATTCTTTTAAGAGTGAGATTGAAAGATAATAACTTAGATTTATTGAAAAAAAATTAGGCGTGTAAATTACTTTTATTTTATTAATTATTGGGGTAAGAGCTAAACATTTGCAAATCAATTGAAACCCTTAGATACTTGCTAGTTTCAAATAAAATTTTTGCAAAAATATAATAATTATGTACAGCGAGAACCACCTCGTGTCCCCCAAAGGCAATTTTATTCAAGTGGAAGGCACTTTTTATTAAGTAAAAAGTCACTTTCAGTACATTATACTGGGACTATTTGCCAGTAAAGTGCATGTAAAAATGGGTTATGTTAAACCTCTATTAAAAAAAAAAAGACAGAGCGCAATGTAACTGTATTCAGAGAAGGGCAGGGCGCATCGACACTTAAAAAAATGGGAAGGGCACAGCGCCCTTTGAAAAACGGGAAACATGAATGCTAGTTGCAATCGTTCCAACTTCGAATACACAACAGTTTTCATTGATTGATGGATGACAGGTTACTGTACTTTTATTATATCGGCTTCGCTGTTTGGCTCAAAAAAGGTTCAGTTGCCTCGATATTTTGTTTCTTTTTCAATTAGAAATCGGTGTACATTATTAGCAATAATTTAAAAAGTTATAAGTATGATAAGAAGAAATAATTGATTATGGTCGTAGGCAAAAGGATATCAGATAGGTCATTTGACCCCTTTGGAAAGGGACTCAAATGGCCCTGTACACCCAAAGGACAGACACCCTTACTCTTGTTAATCCATTTTTCAAAACAGGATCGTTTTAGTCTGTATTTTCAGATTTTGGTCCTTTTTATTTATTTATTTATTTTACAATTTTGAAAAATTGAATAATTACTGTGCATAAACGCAAGAAAATTTACTGCTTTCTCAATTATACTCCCCTGTTTATATGCAGTAATACTTGCCTCACCGATTGCGATTGCTGTTTTCCTTATTATGGCCCTTGTTAAAAGAATTTTGACATTGATTGATGGGCAAGTGAAAGGCAGGGACGATTTGAAGCTGAACGAAGAATGACTACATGTGTTTGAGAAGTGAGAGGGGTAAAAAGAGACCTGTAGACAATAGAGACCTGTAACCGAAAGGCATAGCATAAACATACAGAAACCTGTGGACTGGAACGTGACCTCCGAGAAAGTCATGACTGGAGTGACGGAAATGGCTCCTAAGGAAGGTAAATGGACACAATAAGGACTGGGGGCACTTTAGATTCAGTAATTAGGAACAAAACTGATTAAAGTGCCATTTGCAAAAAATAACTGACCTTGCTTTTTTTTTTTTTTTTTTTTTTTTTTTTTTTTTTTTTTTTTTTTTTTTTTTTTTTAGGGAATTTTACATATGGGCGGCATAATATCAACCTAAAGCTGTACTATTTCTGGAACCGTTTTCAAGACTGAGCTAGGTATTTTAATCAAACCATTAAATAAGCGTCATATAATCTTAAACAAGAAAGGCATAATTCAAAATTTTTAATCATAGAGAGTCCATACGAGTCTCTCATCATACAGCAATAGTCGGCCTAACGAACGATTTATATAATAACATTTTAAGTGACGGATTTCACTAGACGGAAGGCCAGGGAGTCTAGCTTACCCATCATTCATGTAATTGACAGAGTAGTTTCACATTGAAAAGATACTGGCAGTCCTCGACTAATTTAAATTTTCCAATTAGATAAGTATTTAAAATTGCTAGATTGCAGTGCATAGAATTCTGTTGAATTGGCAAATAGCGTGCGAATTAGTAAGTACTTTCTAATATTTCATCTTTAGATTTAATGTATTTAGTTTTGATTTTTGTATAACCATATATGTATACAAAATTTATATTTTTTTTTTTTTTGGAAAAAAAAAACAGGATTCGAATGGGTATCAGAAATTATTAAAATGTACTTGAATTAGTGATATCCTTAAAAAATGAGCCTTTGAAGACCTAAATTTTAAACTAGGTACCAGAAAAAGTTCCTTTAAATGTGACGTGTATTTCGTTTTATGCAGGATTTTTATTCTTGGTATTCCTTTCATTTGGTTGCATAACTAACTGACAACATGTGTAATGTTTATTGCTATACTTTCAGCTTATGAGTAAAGAAGTAATCTGACCACAACGTAACTTTCGGACAATTTCAGTAACATAGCGTAGGAGAGTAAAGGGGGGCTCAGCCGGGAGGCACTGTAGCGTACTGGGGATATGGTAGACGAAGACGTCAATGAAACAGGCTAGAAAACTATTTAATCTCGACTAAATATTTTATTCAGATGAATAAATTATGTACAGCTATATACAGATTCAATAGGATGTTAAATATTCCTGGATCTCGTGCTGAGATGATATTCACACAATAAGGATGCGTGGGATACCGGATACAGTATGGCTAGAGCTTCTAATCGCTGGAATTGTTCGTTAATTAGTGCCGGTAATAAACGCTGACATTATCACCTCCGGGCTGACGATTAGCATAGTCGGCTTTCACACCAAGGTTCGAAAATTCAGATTGCGTATCACGCTGGGGTTCGTGAAGGAAATCTCGGGATGCAAGACGATCCAAATTGAGAGCAAAGTCACTCTCGGCTACCTACTTCTATGCACGAAGTAAAATAAAATTAGCAAAATAACGGGAAAGGAATTCCCAAGTCGAAGGTCGACTTCCTAGCAAACAGAGACGCTGGCGGTCTCTAACCAAGCAAACTCCAGAAGCGGAGATACGAGCGGTTCCTCTCGAGCTACGAAGGCTCTATCAGGAAGAAGCCTCAAGAAGAAAAAGCTCTTCTTTTAGCACTGTCACCCTCTTTTATAGCGGCACCGACGATTCTTCGGTAAACTTCCAGAACCAGGATGATGCAATCTTGCGGTCACCTCCCGCCTGGATCAGCTGTTTCGTTTCCAGATGTGGCCGAAAAGCCGTCTTCAGATCAGCCGACCCAAACAACGTAATTGCCTTTTTCGCTACCGCTAATGGGCGACAAGGTGCACTGTAATTATTTACAATCTTTTCACAGAGTCTTTCCATTCAACAGACTCACAAAGCCCTAGACGCGATGGCTCCAGCACACGAACAGTTTTCAATTAAGTATCCACGTGTATTTAGACCACCCGTTTCTACCTGCCTCTAATTGTAAGTGTTCGAGGTGAAAGGTCACCTTCGGGCTTCTCGTTCTTTAGGGTCATGTAACGGATCGTTACAGCACTTTGTAAGGGGTGGCCTTTAAAAATACCTTTCATTAATTCATTAACAAAAAGTAATATGTAACCGTTGAAAAATTTCTTATCCAATTACGCGGGAGAAATAGCCCATATTTTTAACTGGCTGTTGTTTGCTTGGAAATATAATTCTTGGCGAAAAAGACTCTCACTCCGAACTCAAGATCAAGCAAAATACTTAGTAAAAATCCTTTATTCCCATATTAATATTGGAGAACTGACGGCCGCGTCTTGCACAGACAAGAGACAAACGTGCATCTGTTTGATCTGTGACAAGCGAGTCCCAAGAAGTGAAAAAACACGTTGATGACTTCTCATGAGAAAGTCCAAGTTGTGAGGGTATACGGGGTACCTAGGCCGAAGGCCGAATCCCCTGTGGCAAAATGTTAAATTCTTAACCAGGTGTCCTTCTTTTATTTGCAACAACATTAATTTAAATGTGAAAAATAGTAGAGATAACGGGCCCTAACAGTTATAATATGATAAAGTTTAAATAATGAAAAAAATAAGAGTTAAATAAGATATAAACTGACAATTAGACAGAGCTACAACTTGTGTATATAAGAAATTTAAAAAGAGAGAAGAAAGTTTGATAGGGATAGGGAGTTTTTGTAGCGATGCAAGCATCATTTTGTATAATTTTGATAATTTTTTCATAAGTAAAAAACAAGAAGAGAAGAGTTTAATAAATGCTAAGCTCAATTAAGAGATAAATTTTAACGAGATTGATATTTCTCATGAGAAAGAGTTTTTATATAGTTTGGTTTGGTTTGGAGCGCTACGGTCTACTGTTTTTCACACGAGGGCTAATGAGACCGGGACCTACAGTTTAAAGCCGATTCCGAACGGCTACAAACATCCATGCCATCAGCGGGATTCGAACCCGCGAACTCCGGTTCCGAAGAGCAGCACTCTACCATTCGGCCATCGTTCGGCAAAAGAGAGTTTTTATATAAACACTTATTTTAAGGCATGTTAAAACATTATTGGCATAACTGCAAGTAATGTCATTAAAACTGTAAAGATCTTCAGTTTTACATGATAGAATGGATATTTGGATTAAAGAAGAGAAAGAAAGGACGATAAGTAGGAAATTTCAGTTCAATCTATAGTTTGCAGAAGGAATGCCAATATCGATGATACATATCCTTGACTTATTCTGGGTGGCTGGGAAAGTTGAAATTAAGAAAACAAGAACGTGGATGGAGATAACTTTGAGCTTTAGGGACAATAACTTTTGATATATTACGTATATATTGGAAGGTGATGCTAAATATGATTTTATTCAGTAAAAGAAAAAATGCTTATATGCTGAAGTAATCTGTAGTTTTTCATGATTACTTATTAACATTTTCGATAAGCAAAATTTCTACAGTTTAATTAATAAATAGATGGAGAGATAGATATTTATATATAACTTAAAGTTGATGCTAAAAGATGATTTTCTTTCGTGAAGAAATGGTGATCATACTGAAATAGTAGTTTCTGAATAATTATTATAATTTTGTTTAAACAAGAAATTTTCAAAATATGTATTCGAAATCAAATTTTGTTTCTTAGTTTATAAAAATTTTAATTTTGGAGTAAAATACTTCTTTGTAGTTTAATCTTTATAGATTCTTTCAAAGCTTTATCCCTCTGAAAATATTGTATTTTTTAAGGGCGTTAAATTTTACATCTGCCATTTTTGCTCTGGGCGACGTAAATATACGCTACAGCCCTCCCTCAGAGTCATATTGATGAAATACAGTTTTTACTATAAGAAACTTCGATAATTAGATATGTTTTTTTATACCTCTTTCATTCATATAGTTTTCTCAATAATTTGAAGCTTTCAAAGTAGTGTAAGGTGTGATTTTCAAAAGAACGTGAGCAAACTTTTAAAATAATTATTTCCTTATAGGAATTTTATTGCTGTATTATTATACATAATCGTTTTATTTGCCTATATTTTATTAATATCTTCATATTTTTATCATTATATTTTATTTAATTGGAAGTATTTTTATATGATATATAACAATTTTGTATACCTAAGATTTTCTATTAGTAACTTAAACTTTACTTGTTATACTTTCCACATATTTTTTATATTATAAATAAACTGATGCTATTAAAATTGTATCACATTTTAAAATTAAGGAGATGATGGGTGATACATAACTTTTTATTAAAATATTAATTCAGAGTTATTAAACTTTGTAAACGTATAAATTAAATTATAAGTAAATTATCCATATTAAATTTTTATTTAAAATCAGGTGTGTTAAAAAATAATTATGATTTATGAATATTTATTTTTTAAAATGATCCGACTTAACTTGTTCTTACAAAAATATTTACCAAACACTCCTCATATAAATCAGGATATTCATTTTAAATTTTAAATTCCTTAAAGTTATTAAAACTAAATTTAAATTTAGAAATGCGTCAATTTTTTTTATGAAAATTCAACGTAGAAATAAAAAATATTCCCCTCAAATTAACTATTTAGTTTATCAGCAAAACAATACAAAAATATTTCAAAAATATTTTTAAGTATTTATACGAAAATAAAATAGAAAAAACTTTAACCCTTTATATCCTGAATTTACCGTTAACTTTCTTACTGCATTTTTGCATCATAGAAAAAAGAAAATTAATATTTACTGTATTTTAGTAGTTCATTTTGCAGCTGGTCCTTTCTAGTACCAACATACAGGGTATCCGCCAAAATAAAATTTTTCAAATCCATGACTTTTCATGACTTTCCCTGATTTAGCAGATCATTTTCCATGACTTTAAAAAGTTTTCGTTAAAGTATATATGAATAAAACTTCTGATGTACATACAAATAAAATATATGCTTTTAGAGAAATTACAGGAATTTTATCATAAAAAAACTATAAACTTACTTTATAAGTGTTAATAAACTCACATACATAAAAATAAATTGTTGTATCTACATACCTAAGTTTAATCATATAGAAATTTTTCAATCAAAATGTTTGCAATTTGAATTCAGGGTACTTTGGTATTATTCACGTGACCATGAATAATAGCCAAATATAATCCTATAATGTTTATATACAATATCCCTAGAGATAAACTTATATTTTGTGCAAAAATCTTAATTTCTATTAAAAAATAACTATTATTATATTAATAAAATTTTAATCTACAATTTAAGAAAAAACCAGAATAATATACATTTACACACCCATTAATCTTTCTTGCTTTGAGTTTCCTTGGTGAACAAAGTTTACTTGGCAATATGATCAATAGGATAATACATAAATACCAAACTCAGTAACTTCAGCTAAATGACAAGTAAAAATAGAATTAAACAATTCAATGCATTTTTTTTTAATCGGTAGTTTAGCGGATCCATGACTTTCCATGACTTTTACTTATTTTACTTGAAAAATCATGACTTTCCATGACAAAATTAATCCATTGTCTAAATCCATGATTTTCCATGACTTTCCCTGACTTCCCAGGTGCGCGGAAACCATGAACATATATTTTTGACTCTATGATAGAAAATAAAACATTAAATTATGAATAAAACATTTAAAATGCTTACCTGCGAAGTATAGAAATCTCTAAAAAATAATAGTACCAAATAACTGGTAATAAACCACTAAGTTTACTCAACTGAATAATACGTGTATCAACTCTACCACAAAATGACCTTCGAATGCAGCACACCAATTATAAAATCCTTACTATACGAATAAAAAGGATTTCTGATTAGTGCTGTCATTTATTTTCTGCTGTAGTAACTGCATCGTTCGTGTCCTTGTGAGTACCGTCAGGAAAAACGGCTTTATTAGGAATATATAGGTGTTTGATTGAAGCAGTACTTATAAGTACCGTCAGGATAAAAAGGGTTAAAATTAATAAACTAGGAACATTTTAAACCCTAACAAAATATTTTGAGGATTCACTCTGAATATATGATATAAAATGAAACACGTTTATATATTCTTCCACTATATTTAATAGTAAGGACACAGACCAGTTTTTTGCCACTGGCACCAAAGGACTTAGTTACGGCCCTGCCAAACCCTAACGTGTCAAGTGGAAAGTAAGAGAAGTTGTTTTACAAAGCTCGTATTTTTATTTTTTATTGCAATTTTCTTCCATGCCACGAAGAATAAATTATCTCATGCCTTATTTTGATACTATAGGTTCTTAGCAATTACATGTAGTTGTATTATAAAGTTTACATTAACTATTTTTTTGTTTCTGAGTATTTAAAAGGTTAAGTTCAATTAGGACCAAGGTACAATGCCATGGTGTATCTTGGACCTATTGATATCTTTTGTAATCTTCACCTCATGAATGTATAGATACTTATCTCGAATCGTGAAGTAGGATACTTTTAATAAAAATGAGATTTGGTAGAAAGAAATAAAGTATACCAGAAAAAAAAAATTCAGCCAAAAACATAAGATTTGACTTCTAGTTCCAAGAACTGGAATTCAAGTCCGAAACAAATAGAATGACCTAAAATATCGGAAAATAAGTTGGTTTGGTTCGGTTTGGAGAGCTGCCGTCTACTTTTTGCAACACGAAGGCTAATGAGACAGGGACCTACCGCTTAAAGCCAATTTCGAACGGCTACAAACATCCATGCCCTAGTGGGATTCCAACCCACGAACTCCGGTTCCGAAAGCCAGTACCCTAACCAATTGACCATCGTTCAGCAATAAGAAGTTAGAAGAGAAATTGTTTTACAAAGCTAGTATTTTTAGGTTTTATTGAACTTTTCTTCCATGTCCCGAAGAATAAATTATCTCATGCCTTATTTTGAAACTATAGGTTTTTAGCGATTGCATAGAGTTGTATAAAGCGATTTCAAGCAGTAGGGCAAATTCTCAAATTATGACAATTCTGGCTTTAGTTTCAAACGGAAGGGCAGTTTATTGCTTGTCTATTGGTTGTTGTAAACAAGAAAATAAATGGTAAGGGCATTATAGTTGTTCGCGACGTTGCGACAAATCGCCTTATTATAAATTTTACATTAACTATTTCTATGTTTCTGAGCATTTAAGAGCTAAAGTTTAATTAGGACCAAAGTACAATGCTACGGGGTACCTTGGACCTATCGATATCTTTTGTAATTTTCACCTCATAAATGTATACATACTTATCTCGAATCTAACAGTGAAGTATGATACTCTTAAAAAAATGAAATTTGGCAGCAAGAAACAAATTATACAGCCAAAAAAATTGTCAGCCAAAAACATAAAACTTGACTTCTTGTTCCAAGAACTGGAATTCAAGTCCGAAACAAATAGAATGACTTAAAATATCGGATAAAACAAAAAGCAATAAAATTTTAAAAAAGAAGTAAATAAATAATAATGGAACAGGTGGGGGACCATCAGCATGGGGGTAAAGTTTATTGTCATATGATGAAAGAAGAAATGGCTATAGATATACTGAAGGCAGGGCTGTAACTAGAGCGTGGCAAAGGTGGCATTTGCTACGGGTACATCAGTCTTAGGGGCGCCGCACCGAGAGGAAAATGGGATACGAAAGAGGATTATTCGTCCGAAATAAGAATAAGGAAAAGTTGAAAAAAACCTTTTTTTATTATAAAATCCAATGTGTTTATAAATTACTTTTTATGGCTTTTCTTATTTTTTAAAATGCTTCTACAGACTAAACCTGCTATAGATTCTTGCAAAATGTTTACCAAACACTCCTAATATGCCCTAATTTAATTCCGGGTATTTGTTTTGAATTTTAAATTTAATAAAGTTATTAAAGCTAAATTTATATTTAGAAATTTGCCAATTTCTTTATGAAAATTCAACGTCAAATGAAAAATAATCCCCTCAATAAATTATTCAATTTATCAGCAAAATAATATCCCCAAACAATTCAAAAATATTTTTAAGTATCAATAAGGAAAAATAGAAAAAAAAATTAAATTAATAGGCTAGGAACATTTTAAGAATTAATAAAATATTTTGTGAGTTTATTCTAAATATATATGATATATATATATATATATATATATATATATATATATATATATATATATATATATATCATATATATATATACATATATATATCATATATATATAATCATATATATATATAATCATATATATATATATATATATATCATATATATATAATCATATATATATATATATATATATATATATATATATATATATATATATATATATGAGCTACTCAGTGTCCACATTGACTAACTCCATTTTTAAAAAATTACAAATATATAAAAGCTCTTAAAAGGTGCCAAGAGTAGCCTATTCACCGACCCACTGACCCAAAAAATTTATCATTAATCCATTCTGATAACTAAAATTGGGGAATATTGGTTTGAATGAGAACTGCGTAGCATATTTTGTGCATTGACGTTCCAGTTTATCAATATTCAAAAAATGGAGTTAGTCAATGTGAGCACTGAACGGCTCATGTGTGTGTGTGTATATATATATATAACATGTTTATTATTTTCTCACTATATTTGGTGGCAGGGGCGCAGACCAGTTTTTCGCCATGGGTGCTAAAGGACCTAGTTAAGGTCCTTTACTGATGGCATCACTGGTGAATCCTGCAATTCATCCAGAGTGGTAAGTAGTTATCAACTTATAATAATAAGATAAACAACCTACAATTTTACTTGAAACTGTGTCATATTTTCTTCTTACTAATCTTTTTTCTTCAACAGATTCCCCAGAACCTGGGAAAGATAACTAGTAAGTAAATTATCATTTTATAATTTAATGCAAGAATTCACAGAAGGAATCAAACCAATATATCAGTTTGCTGCAATATTCATCTGTTTGTAAATAAACTATTTAGAACAATTTATCTGGTAAAAGGTACTGAGTAAGTCAAAGTTTAGCTTTACTAATGTAAAAATGCCATATGATAGTTGTATCTTCAATAACATGTGATAGTTTTGCGATTTGATTTTATTTTTATTTATAAATACTTGTTAAAGATATTAACTATTTTCCTGATAAACTAAAAATAATATTACTGTTTGCTGTAATATTCATCTGATTAAAAATAAACTGTTTAAAATTATTTTGAGACACTATAAACTTTTCGGTATTTAAACATTTTACTTCTTTTTATTTATCTGATAACAGGTATTGAATAAATCAAACTGTAAGCTTAACTAATGTAAAAATGCGAAATGATAGTTGTGTTTCTTAAAAAAAATCATAGTTTTGTGATTTTATTTGATTTTTACTTATAAATATTTGTGAAAGATATCAAATGTTTTCATGATTAACACTAAACATACCAACACTTAATACATACCTATTTCTACCATAGCCGGTCAAATGACCCGACTTTATTTTTTCTATTATAAATAAATGAAATATGAAAATTGGAAGGCAATAGACAAACAAACTTTATAATAATTAAACAAAATTGTATACTGTCAATTTTTATGTATTGCAAACACAAAGAATAAGAATTTTTAATTCATTTCCCATTGCATTTTTTACATAAACCTTATGGGTCATTTGACCCGTTATATGGTACGTTTAGTGTTAAAAAACTAGTTATATTTTTAAGATATTTTTTCAAATTATTTTGTCACCTTATTAAATAAACATCATTATTAATTTCAGAATTTACACTAACTTATCTAGATTACTGTCGTGATGCACGGTTTCATAATCGGGCAATAGACCATGAGCCCAATGATATTTTTACTTAGATGCTGACGACGATGGTTTCAACTCTGGTAACCCCTATATAAGTTAAACACTTTCATAAATTTAAGTAATATAAGCTTAAAAAAATGCTGTTTAGAAATTTATCAATTGCTTCTGGCTTACATAGAGTTGTGTTTATTAAAAGATTAGCTAATCCACTAATGTTATAGTACCATAGTTTTGGCACGAATATACGAGTCATTTTAAATTTATTATTCGTGTTCTTTCTCAATTCAAAATGTTTGAAAATTTTATTTACTGTTTGCAGCTATACATTTTCTTTTCTGATTTTACCTTTATTTTTACCGTTTCGATAATTTTTACCGATTTGGTAACTTTTTGTTGGTGGTGACTTTTTGTCGCCGATGGCAAAAAATACATGAATTACATGGATCCATACATAAACCGAGCCCCCACTTCAGGTCTATAAAACCTGCAAAAATTCTCAGCCTATACACGAAAATATACAGTAAGTTATTTTAGACTTAAAAGGAAAACGTTTTCATGTAGGTATACCACATATATGAAAACGGTTTTTTTTATTTCTGCAATTTTCCAGAATGATAAAACACTTTGGATGATTCTTTGAAACTGTACTAAATTCAAAAACTCTTTTTTTTTATTATTCTTGTATTGGAAGTTGTACATTTATTGTCTCTTTGATAACCACTTCTTTCTTTATTCTTTTCAATGAATAGGAAAAATCTGGTTCACTTTGAACCCATAATTTTGTTTCTTGGCCATAACTTGTATCCCATATTCTTTTTTAAGTCAGTAATTATTTTAATTTTTCATCTTGCATATTAAAGGTACAATAGTTTAATAAAAATTGTCATTCAATAAGAATTACTTTTCTTCCTTATAATCAAAGAAATAATAAATTCTGTATACCAATTCTAGGACATTTCCTCTATTAAAATCTAATACATAATTTGCATTAAAATTATAAAGAATTATATTTTTTAAGTAATACCAATTTTAGAAAAAATATGATCTTCATTTAGGATTTCAAAATTCTTTATATTTTAATCATAGATTCTGAAATGCTAAAAAATTGACAAATTACTACATAGTTTTTATTATATTCAGCTTCATTAACACTGGAATGTTAACCTGTTTTTGTCAAACATTGCTTGTATTGTTTTATCTGTAAGATATTTCTTAAAATTTATTTTAAAGCAAAAGCAGGCAAATAATATATGCGCTATTACTTTTAAAAACAATTTATTGCCTATTAAAGTTAATTTCTGCTTCTAGCACCTTAATATTTTAATTAAAAAGTATCTTCAAGGCATAAGGATAGCATTTTAGGGTTTTGTAATGTATGATTACTGATTTTCTGTAAGTTAAAAGAGCATAACAATAGTAATTATGGGTCAACCTTTAAGATTCCAGATTAAGATGTATTTATCATACATAACATATATATGAAATATAGCTGCATCCAAAAACTTTTTTTTCACTATTTTGCAAAAATGTCAAGAAAAAAATCTATAAAAATGCAGTTTAAACTTTCCTTTTCCTTTGTCCAAGTAAAGTCACGGTAGCTTACATTTTTTGCCAGTACTGTTATACAGAACAATGTGCACTATTTTACATAAAATATTTTTTTAGAAATCATACAAGTATTTTAAACCAAATTTGTACAACAGTGTTTGTTGTTCTTTCTACTCATAGAATGCATGTAGAAATTCTCACCAATCTTTCGGATGCTATAATTATGATTTTAACCCCTATAAGTCACCTGAGGCTTGCACTTTTAAGTAATAAAATAGTTTAAAATACTTTTCAGTGAACTTGCCTTTAGTAGCATCTTATCTGAGCCTCATAAGACTGATTTAGATCTCCATTTACATTACCATTTAAATTAAAATAAAAAAAATAGACCTAACAGTGCTTTAAGCAAAATTTGCATAGCAGTATTTGTTTGTGTTTCCACTAGTAGGATACTTTCCACTAGTAGAAATTCCTAACAAGATAACTGGTACATAACTGGTACTTTAATTACGACTTCTTATAAATATTCCCAAAATTAATCTTAAAATTAAGTCTTATAAATCGCTTAATAAATCGTCTTATTTATCTGAACCAAACACAAGGCCCCCAATTTAAGTAATAAAAAGAATTTAAAATGCTTATTAAAAAATCTTCATATACTAACAGAATCTATCATTATTGCTGGTGTCATGATCTTAGTCTCTGGTTTAAATCACATAATGAATGCTAGCAGCTAATTAAAAATAAGCTATTTACAGCTGACTTTGAATACAGCTATAATAATTCTCTGGAAAAGACCTAATATAACAGGATTTTGAGTAGTAAAAAAGTTACCATACCTCTTCCTATCAAATACTTTTATCTTTCCCTACCCCACTTTTCTTTGCATATATTTAGCTTGATGTATGAACTAAACTATACTAACTGTATTCATGCTAGTCTCTAAATAGCTGTTTTAATAATTATGTGGCATTTTTTCAATCTTATTCCATTTTCATGTATGCATATATGTGTGTGAGCGAGTGTATGTGTGTATATATGTATGTATACATATATGTGTGTGTGTATATATATATATATACATACATATCTATAAGCTAAATAATCAGTGTCATAAGTTTTCATAAGTAATAATCATTGCACTTGATTATCAATCTACTGAAAATAGCTAATGGCTATGAAAATTGTTCATCTGAATCTCCAGTTTTGACTTCAGATTTTATAAGTACTTTATATTAGTTTAGGTGTATGTCAAATAACCCTTACCTTGCAAAATAACTTTAGTAATTAAAAATTTAATCATAAAAAGTAGCAAAAATTTACATCATTGAATAACTTATTATATTTAAAATTTTATTAAATAAAAACACTTTCAACCAAATACATATTGAAGGTGACCATCTGAAGTCCTTAATACTTTAAATATAAAAATAATTATAAAGTGCAGAACTAAATGTGTTTGTAACACTAAGTAGCTGCATATAAGAAAATATAACATATACATACGAGCTGCATAATATAAAGAGGTATATAAAATCATACAAATAGATGGAAAAGAATGCTAAACAATACAATGACATATGCTTATTGCACTTACAAAAAGTAAATATTATAAAAAAAAATGAATTTCTAATGACATGATCAAGTAGTATATCATTAACATAAAATATTCATAAGTAACAGACAGCTCATCATATTTTGGCAAAGAAAATTAAATAAAAAAACTAATTACTGCCACAAAAATATGGTCAATCTGAATGAAATTCCCTGACGCTTCTTGATTCACATGAAAAATATCACTGCACTATCTACAGGCAACAATTTAGTCCACCATATAAACAAACACTTTACCTCATATGAGCATAAATCCTGCAAGGCATCTTTTAATTCATGAGATTCATATAAGTGAATTTAAACTCTGACATGAAAGACTAAAAAAATCAAAAAATTTATCAAGCATCAGAGCATTAAGCATAAAATAAAAGTTTGCTTAAAATGAAGAAAATTGATAAATATGTATATAGAGAATAGAATACATTTTAAAATATTTTACTTATATATTAATAGATAAAAGTTTTCCAATAATAAAAGAGATCAGAAATTTTTCCACTTTTTTCATAAAATTTACAAAGTGTAGATAGAAAAAATAAACTAATATTAACACAATGTGTCTATATCTTTATTATAGAAAAGTACAAAAGTAAGAAAAAATATCAATACATCAATAAGGCAATTACACATTTTAAGAAAATATAATTTACCCTGTGTAAGAGAAATTTGGCCTACTTCATAACAATTTTGAAGATGAGAAGTGAGGTAAGGTCCATACCTCCTCATGAATAAACTAGTTATACTCTTATATTACACATTTTTTATTTAATAGAAAAATATAACAGGAATGTCTTGTATGGGAATGACTCAAGCAAAGCATGTGATATTGCAACATCATATAATTCTCATGTTCGCGTAATATGGCAATGAACGCTCTTTTGCCTCCTCAGGAGTATAAATTGGTTGATAATCAAGACGAAGGGTAGCTTTGCTTCGGTTATAGAAGAAAGTAGAACACATGTAATTTAACATATTGACAGATGGTACATCAAACTCAAAAGGCAAAAGAATATTTATCATTTGAATTACAAAACAAAGTATTGATAAGAAAACCCAAGCAAGCCAATATGGAAGGGTATATGTACTAACAGAAAATCCACGAGCTTCAATATATGGCTGTACATGCTCATGAACATCAATTATTGGAGTGTCATCAGTTATAAAGAAAGCTTCACCTGAAATTGTTTCATCAACAGCAAGCCTCTCAATAGCTTTTACAAAAGCCCATGCAGCATTGCCAACATAGGTTATTTGCAATCGTTCATCTAAACTTCTCACTTTGTAATAAAATCCCCCCGTCTTCTTAGTGTACTTTATAAATTGGTAAAAGAAATGCGTATCATCTTCTCCAAAGAAGGGTGTTGGTCGCAGAGCTACAGTTCTCAGAACAGTTTCTCCTGGAAAACAATACATTTCTTTTTAAAATAGGTATAAAACTATAGTTTACCAAATTGCAGTTGATATTATTTGAATGACAAGAAAATCCTTTACTGTGATTTAATTTATGAAATTCAAGTAATCCAAACACTATAAACTAAAAAGACATTTAAGCAATCAATACAAAATATATGCATACACATTTTAAAATCAGTAATTAGTACCCTAAATGTAACTTAGTTATACTTAAGTCCAAATATTAAAATGGTTTACTAGAATGATGTCAAATGAGGAGAATCATAAAAAAGGGTTAATATACTCATATTTCAAACCTAAAAATTTTATAAACTAATATATATTGCCTATAAACATACAATGGATCCTCTTATCCTATTAATGTCAGAGTTATTTCTGTTGAAAATATATCAATAAGCATATTGAATCTAAATTATTATGGACTACAACACAGAGTAAAATAAATAGAAAATTTAAACATTTTTTAATATTACAGCCTGTTCTTACTAGTAACCTGCTGTCATTTAAAACATTATAAAATGTCATTTATGAAAAAAGAAAAACATTATAAGAGATTTATTTAATATAATATGCAAATAAAGTAATGTTAAGAAAAGCTTTATAATAAACATATAAAGCTATTTGTCCTGATTTCGGTCATTGCACTTGCCAAAAAGAGAATGTGCAAGGCTCAAAAAATCCTAAAATCTTGATCCAAACAGCAAAATTATAAATAACAGCAGATACTTGAAAATATGGTAAACTGTTTCTAGTAAATTACCCTATACCTTTGCTATAAAAGAATACACATTCCAAGAAAATATAAAGATTCTGTTATTTAGTTGTCTAAAAAAGGAACATTAGACAGCTATGAGTTTAATGGTGTAAGTAATTTTTATAAAGGATAACCTAAACAAATTATGTACAACAGACATAAGTCTTAATTACTTTTTTATGTTATAGAAATCTATAAAAAATTTTGTTGAAAAATTTTAAGTGCAACATTACAAAAAGAAATCTCACTATTAACTATCCAACAAGAACAGCTTTTAGTAATATTTAAATAGATAAAATGAATTATTATAAAATTAGTAAAATTGTGCAACAAATACTACTGATTATTACTAGTTTTTAAAAGCAAAGTTAATTATTAAATTGTATAATCTAATAAAATGAATTATGTACAACAACTATGAAATATAAAATTATTAAATATTTTAAGGTATAATAATCTAAAATTTTTATTTTGTTAAAAAAAAAACTAAAAGTTCAGTATTACTAAAAGAAATGTTCATCTTAAATACTTAGTAAAAAAAAAAACACTAACTATTACATTGGTATGCAACAATTAAGAACAAAATAAGCCATTAGCATATCAGATTAGTGACACACAGAACAAACCAAAAGGCAAATCAAGAAATTAATTGGTGTCAGGTACAGTAAGGCATGTGAATAGCATATATACAGTACGTATGTTATATACTTTATCAACACAAGTGTTGAAAAAGTATGAAACAAGCTGGTAGGTTATGCATGGCAAATTATGACATATAAGTGGTTTATAATGGCTTGAATTTGCTGTTTCAGTGTTATATGTCTAATGAGAAAACCTATGGACAACATCTAGATGAAATTACTGAAGATTGAAATATTAAAAAATTATAAGGAAGTTTAAATGTGACTATCATGGCTCAGGATTTCCAGATTGCTCATAACATTTCAGCTGGCACAGGATTTCAAAGACAAGAAGAGTTGGCAGTCTCAAGAATTGGTTATATTTGCCTAACAGAACTCCAGCAACAAAAGACAAATACCTTGTCCTGTAGGACAAAAAAGAGTTACCAGACATCAAGAAAAATCGCCATACATGTGCGATGGACTACTGAAGCCAAATTTTGTATTCTACCCTAACCAGGAAGTTACTTTATTCATTTAACAACCAGTATAGTAGGTGCCATTAACATCAATTCATTGGAGATTACAATTTCTATAGTACCAAGAACACAAGAACTGGGCAGACTAGCAGTGAGGTATAGGTATAAGACCTGATTTAATCTTACTAGTGATTTTTGTCTATACTCATTTGAAGAGAGTAGTTAGCAATCATGCCTCTAAAATGTGGCCATTTTCTCATTTCAGGCAATATTCTTTAAATTGAAGTGATTTATCTTCAAAAAAAGGGCCAGTCACTATTATACCAAGATTCTCCTTCTTCCTAGATGATGTTATGATGTATATAGTAGTAAAGTCTATCATTAATTTATCATAACCTTAATTTATAAGTATGAATGAAATTTTTATGCAATATAAATGAAACAAATATACATTAACAAAACATTTTTACATTGCTGCAAACCATCACCAAAATTCCAACAGCTTTTAAAATAGCTAGAAACATGAATGAAAAAATAGAAAGTATCTTAGAAATAGACAAGAATAATGTAATAATAAAATGATTGTGAGCTGAAGGTAATTTACAAAACAAAACACCTAAATATTTTATAAATATTAGTCAGCAAATATAACTATTCACACAGTTCTAACAATTATAAGAACTAAGCTGATTATGATATCCTAATTGTTCAACATATTCAAGATTACTTTGTATAGGAAAATTGTGACAAAATGTTCAAACATACAGAATTTACTAAAAACCTTTAAAATTTTTATGCATAAATTGGGAATATATGCTGTAAAAATCGTAAAATCTGTATTTTTTAGAACTGACGCATAATTTAGCAATTATTTCACATTTTCCAGAATGACTATGGAAAATCTACAGTAGTTACAGAGTAAGTAATAGGTAATATAACTAATTACAAAAATTTATAAATTTATGCCAAAAACTGTACCAATTATCCCAAATAATTACTTATTAAATATGGCATAATCAAAATAAATTTGAACTCACCATCAGCACATAACTGTCCACTTGCTTTCAGTACTAATTCCTCAGCTCTGCATTTCGTTTCTCCATATTTTCCAATCATAAACTTTGAGGGTATAGGCGTAGTACTTTCAGTTCCATAAAAGATATGCTCAGTTCCACATACCATGTCAGTACTGCTGGCAAAGACCAGACGGGAGACATTCTTTTTTAAACAAGCATCAATGACAGCTTGAGTTCCTAAATTTAAAAACAGAACCTCATTCTTTGGTTTGGTTTGGTTTGGAGCGCTACGGTCTACTGTTTTGCACACGAGGGCTAAAAACCTCATTCTTTAGTTGTCAAAAAAATTTCATTTGAAAGAATAGCATGAACAATAAATATATAGTTGAAATCATATAGGTTGAAAAGATTTTGAGCATAGTATGTTGATGAAAGATACAGTCATACCGCAGTTCATGAACAATTGGTTTTGAGTCTTTATGCAAACCAAAACATTTGCATACTGAAGTAATCTTTTCATACAAATTAATACAGTAAAACCTTGATTATCCAAGCTTTGAGTAACTGATCCATTTTTTCTGATATATATAATAGTTATATACAGTGTTATTGAATGTAGAGATCATTAGTTTTGAAAAAAAAAATTATCTATTAAAATATAACTCTAAAGAAAAAAAATGGGAAAAATTATGTAAATATAGAAGTAAATTAAAATGATTCAATTTCTTAAAGAGATTCAGTGTTACAAACAAATTTAAGTTAATATGCTAGGTACATGTTTATTTCAACTTTAAAATGAAAGTCTGAAATAATGAATTCTGTTTGCTTTTATTTCCTGAATGAGTCCTGAAGACCATACTTTTTATACTTTTTAGTTCAATGTCCATGCTACAGTTTCCTTTTTTCCCAAAAGCACTTAACTTCCAAAAAACATTGCCCTTTGAGATATTAATATCATACAATGTTTAGTTTCTAGTGATCGTATGGAGCTACCAGGAGCCCATTTGAATTAGTGTACCATAAATTTAAATAAAATATTTTCTTGATATGTGTTTATTTTTTTAAATACATCTTTTATTATTTAACATAGTTTAAAAGTTTCAAAAAGAAAAAATCTTTAAATATGTACTTTCTTTTAACCAAGATTTTTGATACTCATAGTACTAGCAATCCCAATAAGATTGGATAATCAAGATTCTACTACATTACTTTTACAAATATCCCTTGGATGATAATGCATAGTATTCAACAGTATTGGCAGTCAAAATAGTAAAAAGTACATAAGTAGACTAAATTAAATCAGATTAGATTAACAATGAGTAGCATAACAGCAAGATAGTTTAAATAATTTATGATTAGCATCAAAATATATACTCACAAGAAGAAAAGGGTATCACACTTCAATTTTACCTTATAATTATTTAAATACATGTTAAATAAACCTAACCCATATAACATAATACTAAAATAGTCCTGACTTTAAGAACCTTCTAGTACTATTAGTAAAAAGTTTTTCCTCATTATCTGCCCTCTAAAATGACATGATTCATAGTTAAATGGATAATGAGATATAATAAATTAAAAGATACATAAATACAATCTAAGACTTTTCTAGCAAAAGTAGTTTTAAGTAATAATATATGATATAGATTATAAATATATAATAAACTACAAACAATAATCTCCTTTCAATGATAATCTCTCTAAATATACACCAGGGAAAGGAAAACCAACAAGAAAGTAACACCCTGCAAAACACAAATTAATAATCACTCAGTCTAACACTGTAATGATTTGGGATTTTTAACTCATCAAATAATGAGATGTACTCATTTGAAGATGCTATGGCATTTAAATCGTAAGACAATGACAAGCTCTCCTTACAAATGTGTACTGAACTATATAAATGCAAGTTGAATTTAAATCGTAAGACAATGACAAGCTCTCCTTACAAATGTGTACTGAACTATATAAATGCAAGTTGAATTTTTATCTAATAGTTATTGCACACCTTGAAAATTAATTTTTTAATATATTGTTGGATTAAATCAAATAACATTAACCAATAGCAATTAGTTAATTTCTCCAAAAAGAAATAAAAGTGAAAAAAATAGAAGCAAAACATGGAATTCCTGAAAACAAACACAAAAGGTACATACTTAAAATAAATATTTTTGTTATAAAGTAATAATTACCATCCACATTTACAGATACCATTGATTTGGTATCTGGCATCAGTCTAATGTCAACAAGTGCAGCAGCATGAATGACACAATCAACACCTTCTACAGCTGCCAATATCTCTTTCGTATTTCTTATGTCAGCAATAATCTCAACCATCTTTTTTTCTACTGAGTGCTCTAAGAAGTAAAATATAAAAAAGCAATATAAGAAGAAGTCATTATACATATTCATTAATTACAAATTGCAATTGTTTTATTAATACCGAATACAGGTAAACACTGAAATAAAACCAAAATTTTATATCTATCATAAATGGAACTGTAAAAAATTAAAATTAATATTACACAAGATTATTTCAAAATGAACCCTAAGTCTAGTTATGGTTTGGAGCACTACTTTGTACTACACAAGAGCTAATGAGACCAGGACCTACTGCTAAGTCTAGTTACAAAATTGACTAAAATACATTGGTGTATTCATCTCTGTGTCCCCCATATTTTTATATTTAAAAAATAGTTACATTGCACTAAATGATGACCATAAATCAATATTCATATTTCCTTACCATAAATCAAAAACCTTAAACCAAAAACGTAGTTACCAGGCCTACTTTTTCTGATCAAAAGAAAGTGGGAAAACTACATTTTCAAGTTATATATCAAAATTTTAAAATGTCATTTTCTAATGATTCATTAAACATATGGTCGGACATTAAACATATAGTCAGACACTGATTGATAAGGTATTTCTTCTAACAAACAAAAGGAAAAGTTTACATTCATGGTTTCAGCATAAAAGTATTCTCAGTACTATCCAACAAGCATGAAATATGTAGCTATACATGCAAAGGTTCATCAAACAAGATGCATGTGATCTTACTAAAAACATCTTAGTCGAGTAAATATTTAATATATATTTAGTTCTTTGGGTAGAACAGTTTAATTTGACCTAATAATAATGATAAAAACTTAGTTTATTTCATTGTTGAATAATCGAACTGATATTCTAATTAGCATTTCATTAGGTAAGCTAAAGGTATTAAAAAAAACAAATGCAGAATGAAACTGCATTCAGAATAAAATTCAGTCAAGAGGCAAACTATACAGAAACATTAAATATTTGTAAAGAAAATTTACATGTTTTATTTGTTAAGTTTAGATTTAGGCATTAACATGCTATCAACTATACCAAATACCATACCAGTTTTTTTTTTTGTTTTTTTTACAAAGAATGCAAATTTATAGCAAAGGGTTATATTGAAACTGGAAGAACACTTACCTAATTTATTGACATACTCCCTTCTATCATACAAGCGAATTTCACTAACATTATCACATCTTTCTTGCAATAATTTCACAATATGTTGTCCAAGACAGCCACTACTTCCAGTAACAAGCACAACCTCCTTTTTATTTTCCATATTAAAAAATTATTCGAGAGTCAAAAACCTAAATGAAAATGAAAATTAGTTAGAAAAAGCTAGTATTTTTACAATTATATGTTTTATAGGTTTAAAGTATATTTGAATAACAAAAATTTAAATAATATATTACGCAAATCATATTGATGTCTATGTAAATAAATTACTTGTAACAGAACTATATTAAAACAGTGAAAATGCAAATCCAGTAGAAAATTAAAATATCACATTTAGAAATACGAATGAAAAGAAGATATCTTTTCAGTGTCCAATTACGAGAATGTAGCTTTAAAATTGCTTAAATCCTTTAAGTGTTTAATATCTTAACTAGATATAATTCTGAAGTAAAGCATCAAAAATAATTTGAGTATAACACTGGCACAAAAGGAAGTAAAATTAAAACACATGAATATGTACATAAAGTACTGACTATAAAGGAAAGAACTATGCCTAGCTGTTCTTTCAGAGGAATTTAATACTAAACATACCAACACTTAATGCATACCTATTTCTACTATAGCCGGTCAAATGACCGGACTTTATTTTTTATAAATCTATGAAATATGAAAGTTGGAAGAAAATAGACAAATAAACTTTATTATAATTAAACAAAATTGTATATTGTCAATTTTTATGTATTGCAAACACAAAGAATAAGAATTTTTAATTCATTTCCCATCGCATTTTTTACATAAATCTTATGGGTCATTTGACCCGTTATATGGTATGTTTAGTGTTAAACACTTCGAATTCTCACTTTATATGAAGGACATACAAATCAGAATAATTTTAATAAATTGCTGGAAATATGTAGCAACATCTATATACCTCAGTTTTGCATATGTACACATGCATATACATATACACATATTTTACAGTTGGCAGTTCATAAGAAATTTTGTGGCTAATAAAACTTATTAGAATCAAGTAGAACTCATTTATCAAATGAAAAACAAGATTAACATATAAAGAAGAATACAATTATGTAACACTAATTTATATTGATAATAAATAATTATTGAAATCCCACATCTCTTAGATAAATATTCAGGACTTTTATCTGGGAAAGTAAACAGAATAAATAGTATTTAATTCAGTAAACATGGTTATTTTTAGAAAAATAATTGCTTAATAAAAACTTTAAAAGAAAAGTTAAAATAATTTTATGTATTTTTTAAATAAGTCTTATTAAATTTTATACAGCTGGGTATGAAAAAGGTATATAATAATATTAATAAAAAGAACAAACTAAGATATTGTATTACTAAGATAATTAGTGACAGTAATGTTAATTAAAACCACTTTCAATGTCATACCTACAGGGTTCATATTATTAACAAAATCATTGTATAATATTCCACATTATCAAAAATAGGACTTTTAAAAGATTTATATTTTCTTCTTTTATTCCCTGTTATGAATTGTTTTCTTTAATTAATGCACAAATTTATTAACAGTCATTTTATTAAGTGTACTGAAGTAATTTTGAATAAACAAGTCTACTATAAATAAGAAAAAATAACTAAAGTAAATACATTCAATTGGAATGTTTTTACATCACACTATTAAAACTATAAACACACTCTTGAGAAGAGAGACAAATACAATGAATTGATGAAACACAAATAAAAATAATATCAATATTTGTAGTTTCCAACAAGGCAAAGTTTAATTTAATATTCAGAAATTAAAATCTCATAACAATAACTAAGAACAGTATCATATACAAAGTATGAACACAAACACCAACATAAATTAGAACAAAAAATATGAAAATGACTCTAGTAGTTGTACGTAAAATGATTTACATATTTCATTGCTAACTACAGTATCTTATGATATTTACCAAAAATATGATCTTAATTAACTTTGCCACAAAATTGACGGGAGTACTGGACGGATTACAATTATATATATATATATATATATATATATATATATATATATATATATATATATATATATATATATATATATATTTTATCTGAACATGTTACGATTCTTTAAAATTCCCAGTTCCATGTAAACCGTTGAAGTTAGAAGTATAGCTGAAAATTTTTGCATGCGCTGTTAAATTCTTGAAATTATAAATACTTTAATTCAAATAGATATTTAGAATTACAAAATTTACAAAAACTGGTAATGCGGCACGATACATTGCATTTAACGAAGTCTTATAATCTGGATATGAATACTATTTTCAATCTTCTCAATTCTTTTTTTTTTTTTATAGGTGTTATCAAATCCAATCTAACTTATCAAATTTAAAATCCAAAAAAAAATTTAAAGTAACAAACTGAAATTACTATATTTTGCTGAATTTCAACGCAATTGAATTTTAAATCCAGCAACATTAATGCTAAATAAATACACGATTTCAAAACTCAACATCGAAACACAAACAATCGTTCAGGAAAACTTTATGTTACATACCTTTTAACAGCGACTGGTCATCGATGCCCACTTCTGCAAGTAAATCAACAGTGCCACAGAAACGAGAACTTCCGGGAAAATAATTGTTTCTAACAATTACAGTTAAGAATTTGGCTATTGCGAAATACGGAAAAAATAAATTCCTGATTACATTAAAAAATATTAATAATAACTCCGTGTGTCACGCATCCAATAAATTATCAAATTCATCTGAATTTTCTACGTACAAGTCTTTTAAACTCCACACTAACTCAATTTCAGACTAAGTAAGCAACTTTAACTTTGAGGAAAGTAATCAAACCCAAGAGATTGTTCATTGGAGGATAACAGGCTGAACTTTAACACTGACTGGTAAAACAAGTTTATATCTTATCATCGATATGAATTGATTCAAAATCCATCAGGTAAAAAAGTTTTTGATCATAAAAATGCAAAAGATAAAGCTTCAAAATACGGTTTAGAATATCCAAAAGTATTAATTTTTCTTCCAGCTATAAATTTAATACATAGATTTTCATACTTTATTTTAAACTTTTAAATTCAAATAAAGATAAAATAAATTAATTTTTATTATTTCTAAATGAAAGGGCAATTTGTGCTAAAGATTGTTAAAAATCGTTTTTTAAGGAGTTAATTACAAACTACTTCACAATGACACCTTTATTTTCCGCTTACCCGTCAAATTGACTGATCTTTGATCATGGCTTTCATTGTAATTTTTGACTTAGTTAATGTAAATAAAAGAATAGGACTTAACAAAAACAACATTTAATATAATAATTCATTAATTATTAATTAAAAAACAAACAAGAACAGTTTCTATTGCCTAGAATATACAAAAATAATGTTCATACTATTTTCCACGAGATTGGACTTTTCCCAGATTGCACTTTTCCCCAAGAACTTTATTAAAATAGAAGTACAACTGATAATGATTGCGTCCTGATTACATTTACCAGTTAGACCATTCAGTTCAAAACTGAATCATAATTGGAGCAAAATAGATCCCGTCATAACGGCTGCCGAAGACTTTGGATCATTCAACCTTGAAATTGCCAAAGTCGTCGTTTTGACAAGTCTTGGTATAAATAGATATGTCATACTTATTATGGAAATTAAAGTGAGTGAGTGGAAAATGAATAAGAATATTTAACTATTCTTATATTTTATTAAAACTCATGTCATAAAATTCTAGAACTATACATAAATTATATCAAAGTATGAAATTTGAAAACCATCAAAATAACGGTCTTGATAGTTCTAGTGTTACCATAACATTTAAATTGACCTAATTTTTATTTATTTACTTATTACTTTTTTATTTTTTACCCAGTCGGAAATGTTTCTACCGCCTTAGTTTGTGGCATTTGGGTTATTGTATTTCCTTAGAAAGATTTTACAAATTTAACTTGGATAAACTTCTTAGCCAAAAGTATCAGTTTTCTGTTCTTTGTCGAGAACCCTTTAAGTTTTGGCTGGAGCTTTATTGCGGCGTTGGTCTTGCAGGTCCTATATGTCGCTGCCCGATAAGTGCTATACATATCATCTGTTTCCAAGAAAATAAATCTACATTATTTAAATTAATTCCATTCCTCGGACTAGTCAGTTTAATTTAAAACATGAACTTAAAAATTTGAAAGGAAATTTTTCAAGTCTTTCAGGTAGAGTACGATTTAAATAAATACAACTAAAGCAGGAGAAAAGTTCACAATGAAAAAGAAATTCCTACAGATTTAAAACTCTATATGTAATGATGAGAGAAATTAATTATTTCAGACATCAAAACTCCAGTGTTTAGCTTTTTATTGCATAAAAGATATCTTGATTGGATAACGCATTCTTTAAAAATTTAATTCAGGGATATTACATTTTTCTAAGGATGCCATTAAAGCACAAAATGTTTTAATTTTATAGATAGAAGTTTTCAATTTTGAATGGTTTGCTTGATTAGGACCGCCACAGTACACTTTTTAGTTACACAAGAGCTCTTGGACTACTCCTTATAATCCACCCGATTTCAAAATGTTTGCAAACATCCATGTCATTAGTGGGATTTAAACTAGCAAATTTTGATGTCAAAAGTCAGAGCCCGAAGTACTCAAACACCGTCCAGCAGTTTAGACTGAGACAGAGATGACAATGTTTGATTCACCATTGCCGCTAAGAATGAATTGTTGTGTAAACCTTATGCATATAAAGAACACTAATCACATCTTGAGCCATAATCAAATGACTAGGGCTGATAAAATTTTATACAAAATTATTCTCAGGCCAGTACTGTTTTACTCAGTCTCAATCCAAGGGTTGGCGGTTGACACTCATATTCAGAAACTACAAACTGTCTAAAACAAAACAGAGTAACTTGAAAAGCTCTTTGGTACGCTACTTACAAATTCTTGTTTCGGGATTTTGCTGTTGAGCCTGTTCGGCTAGCTATTAAAACATTTGGAATAAAACTATGTACCTCAAGCATTTCGATCAACAACGAGGAAATAGGAAATCTCCCTAATTACAACCTCCATAGTGTGTTAAGACGCTCCAAGGCAAAGCATTTGTTAATGCCTAAACTCCATCTATAGCCCCAATTAACTCATCAGTGTCACTTTTTCTTTGAAAATGTTATCAGATTACGGTTTTCAGGTTGATTCTGATCCTGTTACCAGCTTTCACTTGGTTTATTTGTTTATTAATTGTGCCACATTACCATATTATACCCCCAAGAATATGAAGCTAAGCTCTCCATTTTCTCGTAACTATGTCTATGTTAATGTATTGTAGCTAATCATAGATTAGTTTTAACTGACTATGATGAGACAATGTCTAAGACAGGAAAATTTATGACAAGTAACTTCATTCTATCTTAGATATCTATATGATTAGCAATCTAGTTGAAACAGTTAAAAGAATTCCACCGAGGTTTATTAATTTTAAAATTTTAAGTTACTAATCTTCACTTGGTCTGATTTTCTTCTATATTAGCATTGCATGTTTGCAGTACTGTTAAAATATTTAAAATAAAATATTTCTGCCAAAATTACATAAGGAGAGTATTCAAAGGTGAACAGACTGGTTTGTAGCCTGGGGGTTCTCACCAAAT
This sequence comes from Pardosa pseudoannulata, assembly GCA_032207245.1. Lineage (NCBI taxonomy): Eukaryota > Metazoa > Arthropoda > Arachnida > Araneae > Lycosidae > Pardosa > Pardosa pseudoannulata. Next base: position 57,835,001 of record CM063503.1, read on the forward strand.
CAAAAACCCTGTAAAATAATTTATTTTATTTTATTTATTTTTTTGCCATGTTGCAGATGTTGAAAAGAAGTACTCGATTACTCCTTTTCAACATCTGCAAGAAACTGGATCTAGTTTCTTGCCCATAGACTCCTCTCCTTCTCCATCAATCAAAATCTGGCGTTAATTACATATGGAATTTAAAATTCACATGAATTTAAAATCTAATAGAATTTTAACTGCCATATAAAAAGTTATTTTAATTACGACCAGTTTTTATAACGAGATTGAACTCCGGTGTAATAGAAAAATATTTTTCCTGTATGATGACAATTATAACATGTAATGCAATGAATAATTCCAAAAGAAAATTAAACCAAGACATGATATTATGAGAGTGATTATCTTTTTAACTCAAATAATAGTCAGAACTCGTCACGTTTAGCTAACGATAATCAGAGATTTATTACTGTCTAACAATACTGTATTGATTCCAATTAGCTACAAAAGACTTCCTGAACTTTATTCATATAATTGTCGAGTAAGAAACAAATATTATCAAATTTAATTTCAAAGAAATTGCTTTAAAAATAAAAATAAAAATGTTAAAAAGTTTAAAATTAGTTGTTCTGCTTCATTCTTCAAAGTCAAAGGAGTTAATGAGTGTTATTTACAGTAAAGATAATAGTTCTTTCATCGTTATCGCGTGTGGTGCGTTTTTCGTGCGTAAATATGAATGTAAACAGCGTAGTAAAAAATCCTCTCTCTTTATATAGATATTTACTGAGACAATGTAAAAAGCTTCCTAAAAATGCAGAGGAGCATTATAAGCATCATGTAAGACAGGTAAGAATAATAGTATGCTTTACTTTCTTTAGTGGGGGACTTTGTGATTATTGTGTATACTTTTATTTATAGTTAGATTGCTTGATCTCATACTTTACGTTTTAAGTTGCAATATAGTATTCCTTGTCTAAATTTTGCCCACTAAAAAGGATTTTAGTCAACTACTGTTTCAGTCATTATTGTTATTTCGTTATATATTACATATTACAAATTTTAATTAGTTTAAATCCGAACATTTTATTACAACTTTGATCTGATCACATTTATTATAAATTTTTAAATACATGAAAGCCTAAGTACAAAATTTTTGTGTTCTCAGATTAGTCGTATTTCGATGTTACATCATTTTAATATAGTTAATTTATAACCCGGTGAATAATGAAAAGTTTATGTACAGTAATTTAAGTTGTTTCTTTAAACCGGCATGTTATGATTTCTACTTTGGCAAACCTCAAAAGCTTATTGTCATCTTTCTAATTTTATATTTTTATTTGCTTTTAGTTTTTTGCTGTGATTGTGTTTTGCAAAAAATTAAATCGAGAAACTACTTTTATTTTTTGATGGCATAATATCAAGCATATAAAGTTTGCATATAAAGTTTTTCTAATGCAAATTTAATGAATGTTTTTATTTTTTAAGGAAAAAAATGACATTTAAGTGTCATACAAAATAATCTAATACTTAATCAGGCAGTTTAAGTGTAGTTTTGAAATAGCTAATCACCTTTTCTAATGGATTTATGTAGTGGCTCAGCGAAGGGGGATGAAATGGTTATTAAATCCCCATAAGGATTGTTTATATATATATATATATATATATATTATATATATATATATATATATATATATGTGTGTGTGTGTGTGTAAGGATTGCTGAATTTCTGTGTGATATGAGATAAAGGAGGAGCAGCTCCCCCCCCCCCATGGAAAATTTTTTGCAATGTCCCTGGTTTTATGTAAAGATAAAGACCACTATATTATTTTATGCTACCTTAATTTTATTTAAAGATTTTAAAACTTCAATAAATATTTTGTGTTTGACTATTACTGATATTAGCAATCAGATAGTTCTACTTACATTATAAACTTGTTCTAAACATTTTTCATCATATTAGAACTATTTATTATTATATGTGCATTATAAATTTGCATGTAAGAATAGCCATTATAATAATAATTTGTAAGTTTAAATCCATTAATAAGTATGGTTGTTTGGAACCAGTGGCATTCACAAGGAAGGAGTTTGGGGGTTCAAACCCCTCCTATAAATTAAGACTGAAAAAAATCAAATTTTTAATTTTTAACATAAAAATACAGTTTTAGCTGTGTACTTGTATTATATTTTGATACTTCTTTTATATTTTTTGTCAAATTATAACATAAAATGCACCTGTATTATACCATAATTTGACAAACTGGCTGGCATGTTGAAGCCTAGTGGTGCTACAGTAGAGCTTCGTGATTCCACGACACAGGTCAGAGGTTAGATCTCCAGGCTGGGCAAGGTTGACTCATCCTTTCAGTGGGTAGACAAACTGAGAACCAATCATGCTTGGGAACTAAACAGTGGGTGTTCCGTGTAATGTTGACCACCTAACTGGAACATATGCTCCATACCCTAGGGCCCTTGGTCCTGGAAACAGAAAGTGGCACCGTAGGCCGGGTTCCCTAGGGGTTGTTGCTCTGAGGAGTTTAGTTTTTGGCTGGTGTGTTATATGCAACAATTTCTGTCTGTGGCTCTTCGTCTAAGACTCTACCAATAAAAGAAGTTTTTATATATCATTGTTTGGAGTAATTAAATAGTGGTTTAATATTATGACCTAATCATTTTCAGCCAAAAGTAATTATAGAATTCCCAATGTTCAAAATCAGAGAATTCTAGTTTGAAAAAGTATAATTATTTTTTCTTTATCCTTATTTATTTTACTAATAATTATGAAGGCAAAGTACATTCAATTTATAATTATTTACTTATTGTATAAGCCTATGTAATGATTGTTTTATTTATTTATTTGTATCTTCTTGATCAGTTTTTAATGTATTAAGGTTTCAAGTATATAAAATTTAATTTTCCCTCTTGGCTTAGTTATTATTTTATTTGATAAATATTAAAAATAAATGTTTATATAACGTTTTACTGATCAACATTTTCTATATTCATAACTGAATAATTTGTTGGCTTTCTTAATGTTTTTTTGTAGTGAAGATTTTTTCTCTTGTATATTGTATTAGAACACATAATGTTATAAAAAGCTACTATTTTGCTTGTTACTTATGAATTTTTTCTTTAAAACCATTTTTATTAATTAGATATAATAACTTATGCAAGTATAATATATTAATAAAAAAAATGATTCATGTTGTGTGAAAATGAAATCATGTATAAAATTATATACATGAATGTTTTTGAAAAGGGGAAGGAATCTTACTGTTTCCTTTGTTATTTTTCTGTTTAAAGTAGCTTTAGATTACTACACAACCTCTGCTTTAGGTTATTATTCTATTAATATATCCTTTCTAATATTTTGTTTACTTTATTACTTGTGTATATTGATGTATCCTTTAATTTTTTTGTTATTAATTCAGGGTTATGGTCATTTAACGAACTAATCCTGTAGGAATTTCTTAAATAATCTGGTGTGCATGATCATTTGTGGCAAAATAATATTGCTAATTTCAATAAATAAAATTTCTCTGGAATATTATAAGTCATTTATAATAATCACACTAATATTTATTTATATTTATCCTATCTATTTCACTAGATGATGGTTAAACAAGTAGTAGTATTATCCTAGGCGAATTGTGGGGATCCTAGGGTTTTGTAGTCCCCGAAAATCTGATCAGACCATTACAGCAAAGCTTTAAGTGTTTAATAATGGAGGTTTTAATACTTAACTGATTTTTTTCTTTCTTAATTGTATTTTACTGGAAGGCTTCTTTTTTCAATGTTTATTCTCTTAAACTGTCTAAATCAGGGATGGGCAAACTCCGGCAAGCCGGAAGGTTTTATCTGGCCCGCAGATAGAATTTTAAGTTGCTGGTCCGAGGCAAATTAAAAGAAATATATATTTATACATTATATATCCATCTCCTTTTCTACTTTGCTTAAATGTTATATCCCAAATTTATTATCTCATGCTCAGATCAGCGGTATATTTGCTTCTTATATGTGAACAAGTGTTTTCAACTTTGAACCTTAGAAAGAATAATTTCAGAAGTAGAGTGACAGATGAGCATTTTGCACCGTCCCTCAAAATCAATAGATCTCACTTTGAACTTCAGTATAAGGAACTTTTAAAAATGAAATTGCAATTTCATTCATTTCATTAACGTATTTAAACCGTTAGGTACTTGTATATTGTTTTTAAAATTTTAGAAAAATTTATCTCAGACCGCCAAACTTATTTTCTTTCGATTTTTGGCCCGCAGCCGAAAAAGTTTGTCCATCCCTGGTCTAAATTATGCATATCATGTTGCTACTCTTAACCAAAGATTCATTGCGAAATCTTCTACTTTTACTCTAGTGTTAACTAAAGATTATTTGTATACTTTAAAAGAAATTTAAACAATCCTAGTGAATGAAGCTTATTAATTTTTTTTCAGTCATTTAATAGCCATCTGGATGAAACTAACCCTGATCGCATTAAACAAATTATTACTAGGGCTGTAGAAGATGCTGAATGGATTGTAAAAAAGGTACATAAAAGTTTATTCTTTATTGAAGACAAATTAGTCTATATGCATAGTTTATTAGGTAATTTATCAGCTAAATATAAGAATTTTTTCAAATTATGTCAAAATGATTCTTTTATAGGTGAAAGTGATAAAAGTTCTAGTTGATAAAAAAAGTACACTAAAAATATATGTATTTTAAATTTAAATCAGATTTTTAGATTTAATAAACATTTTTGATTTTTTAAAAGTTTTTTATAGTTTAAGCATTACAAATGAAGTTATTTAAGTTAGGATTAAATTTATTATGATTAATGTTTAATTTTTCATTATCCTACTTATTTTCTTAATGTATGCAATATTATTTACATATGACATTATGTATTAAATGTATGAAATATGATTTTTTTATCACTGCAGAACAAACTCATACAAACTGTTTACATTTTCTGATTGTTTATATAAAAAACTATTTCTTTATAAAATAAGTTTTTAAAGGATTTGCATTTAAACAAGCACAAAAACAAATAAGTGAAATTATTAGGGATTTCATTCCCCCCCCCCCCAAATGTTAAGATATGAGCTACTGTGCCTTCAAATGCTGCTTATGGAACCTTCTATTCATGCAATAAGATAATCAAGCTTAAAAAATTCTCTTAGTGTGAAAAATGTATTCTTGATTTAAATCAATGATTCATATCAGTGTGATATAAATCAATGAACTCTGATGACATATTTTGATGCTTAATAATTCATAATATAATAAAGATAGATTTAAATTAGCAATATTAATACCAATTTTTTTTTATCAATTCTATTACATTTTCTCTTTTTAGATATAATAACTGATTTAATTTTCATTTAAACTATCTAGGTTTAATTAAATTGATTTGAGTGGTAATAAGTTTATAAAAAGCCAAAATATATATAGCTTTCATGTAAGGTTAAAAGAATTCTTCATACACAAAGCCTTTGATAAAAAAGTTCTTAAATGTTAAAAATTATAGTGAACTAAAATCTTAGAAACTAAATGTTAATTAATAAAATTATAATTTTTTGAATTAACAAAAAATGTAATACATAATGGTAGTAGAAATAATAGAAATTTTACAGTGACATCTTACATTGTAGTTCATAAACATTTTGTACTGTTTTAGAGCTCATGTTTAAAATATCAAAAGTTTTGTGTATGTCGATGTGTTTTATCATGCACAAAAGCTACATATATAGTTTTGATTTTTAAAACTTTTCATATCAGTAAAAAAATTTTAATTGATTCTAGATAATTTTAATACATATTAATTATATTTAAAAAGATAAAATGTCAGAGGATTGGTAAAAACAAATTTGGGAGTATCTGTATAGCATGTAAGTTAGTTTTCATTGAATAACTCCTTCAGTTTTGCCATATTTCTATAAAGTGTAAGGGGTATGTAACACCCCGTAAGTGGTCAAATATGCTTATTTAGTCAGTAGGACATGTAATAGTTGTAAATTCATTGTAAATTTTATAACTATGGATTTTTTTTTTTTTTTGTTTTTTTTTTAATTTATGAAACTGGATATAACTGTTTAACTTCTTTGATCATCTGAACTTCATATGATACTCCAAATTTAAGTAATAAAATAATAATTATAATAACAGTTTAAAATAATTTTTCAACCAACCTATTATCTTAACTTTTTCTAAGAAAATATGCGTATCACCAAAATCTCTATTTTTAAATGTCTAATGAGTAGCAATATTTTTAAAAAGCCATTTTACTACTTCTCATTGGATCTGCCATTTATTCATTATCATTAAATCTGCCATTTATTGATTTCTGTAGAAATAACAAATTGAATAATATCGTGACCTCATAATAGGGTTTTAACAGTTGAGGTTAACTTTGATGAAGAAGCACAGATAACATTAGAAACCCAATTTCTCCAGTATATAACCCTTTTTTCATTTGATTCATTTTCATTCACTCATTACAGAGTTTAGATTCTGGCACTTGCAAAATAAGATTTATAAATGTTATGTAGTACAACATAAAAAGAAATAAGAAGTATACAATATTTTACCATTTAACAGCACCCAACTGACAGGTAAGCATACTTCTTACCAAAAGAGAATTTAGAATTAAATTCACTTAATCTAATAATGTATATTGGTGGTTCTCAAACTTTTATGTCTGTGAATCCCCTCTCAATGTAAACATCTTACCTCCCCCCCTCCCCCCCGAAGTGAAATAATTTTATATTACTGCATAACAGAATTGCAATTTTAACTTTGATTTTTTTCGATAGATATGTGAAAATAAACAGGGTTTGTAGAATGCTTGAAAGTGCTTTAAAACTTTTTTTTTTTCAAATGTGGGAAAATGTCTTTTAAGAAAGTATCGGAAATTATGACGGACAAAACTGCTTTTTGGTTTGTTTTAAAAACTGAAAAATATGAATATGGGGGTTTATTTCATGCCACACTAGAATATATATGATATGTATTTGTTTTTTTCTTGGGGCAGGTTGTTGAATAATGTTTAAATTATATACTCTTATTTAAATTAACTTGATAATACCGAGTGTTCTTATTAAACTTCTTGTATCTAAACAACCCTGAACTGAAAAATATATTCCTTATATGTTAAACCACATCATTTTTAATTCCTAAAAAATAAGTAAAAGAATTTAAAACATAAAAATGAGAATTGATTGGAAAAAAGTGCATTTTTTACATATACCAAACATTAGGAGTAGTTATAATAATATTGAGAGACTCAATATTATTATTACTACTACTTATTATAACTTAGGCTCAGTTCATAATAACATTGTTGTTTTAGTTTCTTATATTTACCCAGAAAATTATTTCACTTGGGGATAAAATCAAATCAAAATTATTTTAGTTTATTTTGCTGAAATTTGAGCAAAAATTACTGTAATCCATTAACATTTCCCATATATGTGAAAATATTGAAAATAGTAGTTATTTCGTTTAATATTTTTTTCAAAAATAATTTATTTCTAACATTTTGATGATAATAACGAACAAAATTAAAGAGAAATTTTTTTCCTTTTTTTTTGGCAAGTTTTCTCAAATATATTCCACAGGCAAAGGGTTAATTCAAAATTTTTACCTAACTTTATTTACCTAACTATACCCAATTTTTAATACTGGTTACATAAAAAAGGGGTCCGACATAAAAAAAATGCTGGATGACTTTTATTTTAATTATCCTTTTTATAAAATAACATTCCTCTTTTCGAGGCAGACTGCTGTTTTTTAAAGACTTAGATGACCCACACCCACATCCAACTGAAGAAGTTTATGGATGCTAAGTGGGTGGGGAGAACCTTTCGACATTATTCATTTTAATGTTATACACTGAATTATTAACTTAAAAAAAAAACACTTTTTTATCACTATCACTAATTTTACCAAGTATTTTCCCTCATTTAAAAATTTTTAAAATTTATTTTGTATATAAGAGTAATTTGAATTTAATATATTATAAATTTCCTTTAACTTTTTAATATGATTACGATTATTGTCTATTTTTATAAAATATTCGATCTGCGTTTCGTTTTCGTATTTTTTAATACACATCGGAACGAGATTACATCTTATTAGCATGTAATGCTGAGGGGTGCCTATCATTTCACATTTACAGTTTGGTGAATCTTATTTTCCAATTCTGTACAAGAAAGTTGGGAAACTTCCATGACCGGTAATGAAATAATTTAATACGTTATTTTCGAATTGTAACTTTTGTTCTACTTTAGACATTATAGTATAGGTTGCTCTTCCTTTTTCACTATTGTCCCAATAATCTTGCCAATCTTTATTTATGTTTTCTTTCATATATTTTTTAAATATTGATACCGGGAGCTGTATTGGTTTGTAATTTATTGATTTCGTGGCGTTCTTTGCTAAAATATCTGCATATTCATTACCGGTATTCCCCGTATGAGCTTTGATCCAAATTATATTAATTGTTCGGTTATTCATGTTTTTACATTCTTTTTGTATCTCGGTAATTAATTTTGATTTCGGTACTAATTGTTCTAGGCTCTTGATTACTGAAAAACTGTCGGTATATAAATATATATTGTCTTCACTCAATTCTTTTATCTTTCTGAGCGAATCAAGTATTGCAGACCCCTCAGCCTGAAATTTTTTAAAGAAGCGGTGTCTTTGTTTTTGGCTGTTAATGCCATGCCCTTTTTTAGGTTTAGAGTGAATCCTGTATTTAAAGTAATGTTTTTAAATCGCGTATACCCCCCCTTTAAAATTGTTTATCATATTAAAAATTGTGTAAACAAAAGTGATTTCCTTGTTGGACAGGTGCTCTTCGTAACCGGAGTTCACAGGTTCAAATCTCTCTGCTGGCAGGGTTGTTCGTAGCCGTTCGGAATCGGCGTTAAGATAACTTAGGCTATTATTATTATATAGGGGATATATGTTTTAAATAGGAGTTATTTTAATAGAATACAAATTTTAAAAATGATTGAAAAATCCGATTTCTTTTAATTAAAAAAATTATTTTTTATGCCTTGTAATTTACAATATTTATAAAAACATAGTTTTATGTTTATAGAAAATAAATTTCATTTGTTTATAAATTTTTATTTATATTTAAAAAAAATTAATATTTTTTTATATGTTAGAAACGATGCATTCTAATATTCGAGAAATTTTTTTTTTCAATAAGGCGATTTCACGCAGTAGGGCAAATCTCAATTTATGACAATTCTGGCTTTAGTTTCAAACGGAAAGGCAGTTTATTGTTTGTCTATTAGCTGTTGTAAACTTGGAAATGAATGGGAAGGGCATTGTAGTAGTTCCTGGAGTTGCGACAAATTGCTGTATTCGGGGCTGTTGAAATACCTAGGGTTCAAGTACTTTGCGGTTTTCTACATTTGTACAGTTTATTTTAGCTCAGCTCATCTTATTTTTCAGTTATAAGGGTTATTTAAATGTATATCTAAACCTTTTTACTACTTATGTATCCCATACTGATTGTACTTTTCCATTTTGTTTTAGTATTCAAGAAAAACATGAATGAAGATATTAGAAGATTATTTATCTACTATGTAGACTATACCGATGCAAAATTTTGATGTGATCTGAATAAATAGTAGTTTAATAAAATATATAAAACTTTACTTTTATTGATGCTTGTTTGCTGAGTGTCTTTATTTCTGTCTTTAATTTCTATTGGTTCTTAAAGAAATAAAATTTTATAACCATTATAATTTCAGATATTTTTTAAATGCGTCATTCTTTAACACATTGTATGCGAGACACGTACTAGTACGTTTTCTGACGATTGATAGTTGAGCGCGGGTCACGTACTAGTACGGGTTACTGTAACAATATGGTTTGTTTGTGGGTACAAAAATAACGGTATATACAGGAAAACGAAGCCGAATGTTCTTGTCGACTACATAGATTCTGGAAAAATTTAGACAAATAAAAACTAGTTTTTACATCAGTAGATGCGGAACCACAGAACGGGAAGGTTGATTAAAAAATCAATTTAGATTTAAAATTAACTTTTTATTTAACCTTGCGAAAATGATATATGTATATTTATATATTATATATATATATATATATATATATATATATATATATATATATATATAAATATATATATATAAATAAAAAATATATATATATATAATATAAATATATATATATATATATATATTATATATATATATAAAATATTATATAAATTTTTATATATATATATAAATATAAATATATATAATATATATATATATATATATATTATATATATAAATATAAATAGATATATATTATATATATAAATATATATATATATATATATATATATATATATAAATATTTTATATATATATTAATATAAATATATATAAATATATTTTACAATAAATTATATAAATATATTATATAAATATATATAAATATATTTTTCACATATAAATATATATATATTTTATATATATATATATATATATATATATAAATATATATATATATATAATATATATAAATATATATATATATATATTTATATAAATATATATATTATATATATATATATAAAAATATATATATATATATATAAATATATATTATATATATAAATATATGTATATTTATATATTATATATATATATTTGTATTTATATTGTTGCATAAAGCAACTTTGCCAACGAACTCAGTGGCCGAATGGTCAAAGCACGAGATCCAGACCCGAAGTTTGTGGGCTCTGTGCTCGCCATGGCGGTCGATCCAAAGTACTGATTTTTAATTTAAAAATGTTATTTCTTGTTGCCTTATGTTCTAAAAACATTCTAGATCTCTCTTTAATACATAAATTAGTTATCTCTCGAATATTCTGTTCGGGTATAAAAACTGATACCTACTAGTTGTAGGCAACTTCTCGATCTTGTAAAGTTGCGAGTTGCTACTTTGCAATAAATTCTTTTTCAATAAATTCGTCTGTTAAGCTAAACGGTGTGTTCATTCGAATCTTCGTGACAATATATATATTTGTTTATATATTTCAATATAAAATACGAAAAGTTGGTTAAAAAATTAAATAATTTTCTATCTATTGAGATTTAACTGAAAAACTAAAGTTTCGCGCAAAACGTCCGCTCCCGGTACAATTCCTCTGCGAAATGTACCCGAACACTATGTGCTAAAGACGTAGGCAAAAGAAAGAAAAAAAAATGCGTTTAGTATTTTGTATTTGAATGAAGATCAACATATTTTTTGTTTATTTTATAAATGCCGTACATTAGCTCATGATCTATTATTCTAACGTTCCCAAATCATAGGCTGATCGGAGTTGCATAAAACACAGTTTGATAACTCTAAAACCATCACTCTAATTTGGCAGTTCTGGTCTCGCTAACAGTCATTTCCAGTTAATAATATTTTAACTAAAAGCATTCGAAGTGGAAGTGTTACGAAACCCGAATACTTCATGAATCCTCTGACTCCTCTTCAAATTTTGAAGTGTTGGAAAATTACATAAGAGTTGACTAATTTTCCATCATGTCGGTTATGGGCCCAGGACGCTTCCTCTGCGCTGTTGGGAAATTAATATATATATATATATATATATATATATATTTCTTCCTTACAACATGACCTTATAATTAGTTAATGATATTCATCCGATGCGTTTAACTTTCAGTCAGATTTCTTAACCGTGACTGGAAACCATATGTAAATTACCTACCGCATGTATATATTTAAGCCTGCTCAGCGTTGTTGCTGGGGGGGGCACTTCTAACTTATGCTGCTGTTCAATAGCTTGTCTAATTTACATGTATTATTTTATGCAATAAGTCAATGCATGTATTATTTCTTATTAATAAAATTTTAACTAAAAGCAATCGAAGTGGAAGTGTTATGAAATCTGAATACTTTATTAATCCTCTGACGCCTCTGCAAATTTAGAAGTGTTGGAAAATTGCGTGACATTTGAGTAATTTTCCACCAAGAACTCTAAAGAGAGACACTGTTTTCGTTCTTGGAAAACTAGAAGCAGATCTTTTCTTCCCTCAAATCCTCCAACTCTTGTCAGTGGTGAATAGTCCGTGAAAAGATATTTTTGGGCAAAATTACATTTAAACTAGGAGCCGCGGTAGCTCAGTCGGCAAACCCAGCTATCTCGTAACTGAAAGTTGCGGGTTCGGGGCTGGCGCCAGTCTAAGATCCTTCGGGTTCCCTAAAGGTGATTGGGGCACGTAAAATATGTTCATGGTCACAAAGTCCTCTCACTTCTCAAAGGATACTTCTAGGGGTGGATGCCAAGCCTTTGGGCCTTCTACTTAGTCTCTGCTTCTAAATTACGAGGACCCAGCGATGGTAATGTTACTACACTCCGTAGCATACCTTAAGCTACACTTGCTCCTCGGGTGGTGCTAAATAAGTAACAGGTTCGCAGCCTTGTTAAGGTTTCTGTATCACCTGCTGCGTTGGTAAAAACCCAACAGTATTTCACTGAACTGGGTAAAACATGTATAATCTTTGTTTTGGGAGTCGACTAAATGTAATCACTTTGAATTTCGTTCCTTAGCTACCCAATCTTTCCTACATTTTAAAAGTAAGTCAAAATTAATGAACAAATAATTATGGTTTTACTGTAATATATTCCCTTCTTTTATATATATATATATATATATATATATATATATATATATATATATATATATATATATATATATAACAATCGAACTTTAGAAAAACATTATACACACTAAAGTATAAAAATTCTACATAAAATATTACAGACAACAATGTTTGCGACAAAATTCATTTCTTGAAACGAAATTACGAATTACTAAACAGTTATAAAAATATGAAAAATTTACCCTTCAGTATAAAATGCAAAAGATCTTCGACGGTCCTAAAACTATCACAGAAAGATGCTTTGAACACGCGCCAAAATAATCTTTCTGTTCTAAAATCTCGTAGATAACAATGTCAACGTTGAAATTCTTTTCTTATATCTGAAGCAATCGCTAGAAATGATAAATAACAATCATTAAATGAGATAACGAGCTGTAATTTGACTATCAGTTGTCAGCTTTATCAATTTTAAATCGTATTAACCATTTGCACTCCGTTGTCTCAAATATTGCGACATTTAAAGTATAAACTTTAAATCCACCAGAGTGCAAAGGGTTAAAAATTCCTTTCGGATAAAAATCCACGATATTCAAGTACAACATATAAATCTGAAGTGTTTGTAGGGTGGATTACGTCAAAAACACCTTAGCAAGTACAAGTACATTTAGGGTACAAAAATACGTTATAAAAGTTTATCTCGCATCTAAGAAATTTTGAATTTTTATTCAATAGAGTAGGGGAGAATGGGGCACATTGGGACATAGCCCACCTTGGGACACCTTTATTTTCAGACTTTAATTTGCAACCAGGAACTAGTGCTCTTGTGTATTGATAGATGACATTACTCTTCACTTCTCAAAGAATTTTGATGAACATAGTACTTATAGGTAAGGAACAATTTCATTTTCTTTGTTTTGAATAACCCAAAATTACATCAATGTGCATTTTAAAAAGTAATTTTTTTGAAAAAAATTTAAATATTAAAAAAAAAATTGTATTGTTATGAAAGAAAATTCATTTATTATTATTTCTATGCTAATAAATAAACTGTATTGTTAAATCTAACTGTATAGTAGCTACCAAAATATATTATGTAAAATGGGGCAGGTTGGGACACTTTAAAAAGTGTAAACAAATATCAATTCAAGCAAAATAATTAATATTTTGGTGCCTAATTTTTAATTGATGATTTACGATGCCAAAATATTAATTTATTAACCCTTTTTTCAGAAAAAAATGGTGAGAACAACAAAAAAAAACTGGAAGTATTTTGATGTAAATGCTAATATGCTTGAATCAACTGCAGACAAAGTTCTGGCTGGTGTGTTGTCTGTAAGAGAAGCAACAAGAACCTTTTGTGTAAGCAAAAGTACCCTTAGCCGCCATATACTTAAATTCAAAAGCAAATCTGAATCCACAACAGGCTTTAAATACTAGTCAAATATAAAAAGTCGCCAAATTTTTAGTGAGGAAGAAAAGATAATGTTAGTCCTTTATTATAGGCTTAAAAACTTCACTATAGGCTGACAATAAGTGAAGTTGGAACTCTTGCATTTCAGTTTTCTCTAACTGCTAATAAAAATATTTTGCCAAATTGGATTCGCGAAGAAAAAGCTGGTGTAGTTTGGTACCTTGGCTTCATGAAAAGACATGCTAAATCTATTTCTCTTCAAAAACCCGAAGCTACCACTCTTTCAAGATCTATAATTTTCAGCAGGGCAAATGTTAACACATTCTTTGTTAATTGTCCATTACACATTCTTTCTCCACGCTTCAGAGGTTTTCAATGTTGCTGGCTATCTGGAAAAACCGTACAACCTACTAAAAACGATTTTCTTTTTAGGAAATACATTTTTTTTATTAGTTTACTCTCATATGCACAATTTGCTTTTTTCCTTTTGTAATTAAATGCTTAATAAAATGTATTTCTTTTCTCTGAAGCATGCGTAATTTATTTTTTATATAGACTACCACATCAGTCGATCGAGCATTAATTACCTAAACAACTCCTCAGCCTCAAGATCTACCCACAAGCTCAATTTCCTTTAATTGTTTTGAGTAGTGTACTTTTTTGAAAAGTTATTTTGCGGGTAAGAGAATTTTATGTTTTTTTTTCTGTCAAGCATGTGTAATTTATTTCTTATATAACCTACTACGTCTGTCGATCCAGTATTAATTACCTAAACAATTCCTCAGCCTCAAGATCTACCCACAAGCTCAATTTCCTTTAATTGTTTTGAGTAGTGTACATTTTTGAAAAGTTATTTTGCTGGTAAGAGAATTTTATGTTTTTTTTTCTGTCAAGCATGTGTAATTTATTTCTTATATAACCTACTACGTCTGTCGATCCAGTATTAATTACCTAAACAATTCCTCAGCCTCAAGATCTACCCACAAGCTCAATTTCCTTTAATTGTTTTGAGTAGTGTACATTTTTGAAAAGTTATTTTGCGGGTAAGAGAATTTTATGTTTTTTTTTCTGTCAAGCATGTGTAATTTATTTCTTATATAACCTACTACGTCTGTCGATCCAGTATTAATTACCTAAACAATTCCTCAGCCTCAAGATCTAAAAGCTCAATATCCTTTAATTGTTTTGAGTAGTGTATATTTTGAAAAGTTATTTTTCGGGTAAGAGAATTTTATGCTTTTTTTTCTGTCAAGCATGTGTATTTATTTCTTATATAACCTACTACGTCTGTCGATCCAGTATTAATTACCTAAACAATTCCTCAGCCTCAAGATCTACCCACAAGCTCAATTTCCTTTAATTGTTTTGAGTAGTGTACATTTTACAAAAGTTATTTTGCTGGTAAGTGAATTTTATGTTTTGGGTGTATATTTCTCATGTTTTAATGAAAAATATACTAGTTGAAATGATAAAATTGAATAATATTTTTAATGCTAGAGTGCTGTTAAAAAGCTAAAAATCATTTTTTAGGAGCAGAATATTTTATGATGAATCGGAAAAAGTCTGTTATAATGAAGATTTGAAGTCTCGAAAGAATCTATGTCCCTTTTAATTTAAATGTGTGGAAAAAAGTTGCAACTTTGAAATAACTTTAGAAAGGACATTGAAATTTAAAAATTTTTTTTTTACGGACTGGTAGCAATTTGGTGGCGTATTAATGGTGCGATTTCAATTCTACTAGCAGAATGAATGTTGTTTATAAATTTTTGCTTCGCTTTTAACTCATAAAGATTTTTTCTACTGAAATAATATTCTGTTGAATTAATATCTTTAATCTAAGTTTATACGGTACAAAGGAAAAAAAAAAAAAAAAAAAAAAAAAAAAAAAAAAAAATTACACTAGATTGCCCAAAGTCATTTTGACTGTTTTAATTTCAATTAAAAACAATTATGAAATATAATGACACAATTTCTTAGTATTTGGTGACTTTTTCTATAACATATAAATGGGTTTATGAATAATTGTAGTTATTTCCGCCCTCCTTTATTATATAATATTAAAAATTAATTTCAAACAAATTTCTTTACATATTTGTTATTTTTACAATGCAGTCATTTTGACTGTTTTTCAATATAGGTATACAAGAAATCTCGGGCAATCTAGTGTTAAACAACTTTGAATATATTAGTCCGTCCTCATGATTCCTTTTTATACATCATAAGATGCCATTTGATAAAAAAAGAAAAAAAAAAGAAAAAAAAAAAGAAAAAAAAAAAAAGAAACTGTGTGATAAGAGATTTATTTGATATCACATCTAAACAAAGTGCTGTAAAAGGAAGCTTGATAATAGTTAAAACTATTTGTCATAATTTTAGTTGAAGCACCTGGTAAAAAAGTAAACTTATTTACGAGACGTGAAAACTCGTAAAATGTCGATCCAAATGGCAAAATTTTAAATAACAGCAGGTACTCGAAAATTTGGTAAATTGTTTACTGGATTGCCATTTACCTTGGCGCAAAAGAAAACTCGTTCCTGAAACAAAAATTCTATAAACTAAGTGGACTTATTAACCCTCCTGTAGCAAGAACAGTAAACCGTAACCTCCAATATAAACTATCTCTAAACCAAATCCTTGTACTATGTTTTATCTGTCCCTAAAAAAGGACGTTAGGCATTAATTCACTATTTGACATCTAACTTTGAAACCAAACTTTTTCATTCTGATTTAAATATCACTTCTCTACCGCAATATTATTAATATATCTAATTTTCGATTCTCAGAGTAATAAAATAACTTCAAGTTTCATTCATTTTAAGATTTATTTTCAAGTCGAGAACTTTTATTTATGTCTCATAACGATTTAGTTTACAATTAAGGTGTTGTTTTTTCTTTAACATGTTTGATTGGTATATGAAAGATTAATGCTCGAAAATGGTATAAATGGGGTATTTGAACTTTGCTTACAAACGAATTTCTGAGGTGATAGGCCTATTCGACAAGTTAGATAGATAACAGCATAAAATTCAATGGTTTAGGTATACAAAAAATTAGTGTTCCTAACATTTCTGTACATCAAAAGAAAAGGGCACCATGTCCGTTTTCTTAAACCGAGATTTTTGCATATTTGTATAAAAGTTTTTCTCTAAAGCAGCTCGAATAAAAAACTCTTTATTGGGCTCTCCTGTAAAATTTGAAATTTTTGACTTAGTGTCCTTCATTTCCGATTTACAGATATATTTAATGGTATTAGGGGCCAAGATTCAAGTCAAACGCGTATCTCTCGTATCTCACCTTCCGTTCGCAAATTTGCGGAGATAAGTAAGTTTCGGATTTGGTTGGGTTTGACTACGGTCTACTTTTGCAACACGAGGGCCTCCGGGACCTCCTGCTTAAAGCCGATTTCGAACGTCTACAAACATACATGCCACAGTGATTTGAACTCACGAACTCCTGCAGGTTCGGCTTTAAGCAGGAGGTCCCGGTGTCATTAGCCCACGTGTTGCAAAAGTTGACCGTAGCTCTCCAAACCCGAAACTTGTTTATCTCTGCAAATTTGCGAACGGAAGGTGAGATATGAGAGATATGCGTTAGACTTGAATCAGACTCCTAATATTATTAAATATATCTGTAAATCGGAAGTGAAGGACACTAATTTAAAAATTTCTAATTTTACAGGAGAGCCCAATAAAAAGTTTTTTAGCCGGACTTCTTTAGTGAAAAACTTTTATTAGAAACGCTGATTCTTGAGGTGCGACTTCATGACTGATGAACCCGCTATCGATTGTTATTATATCGAAGGAAGTTTAACTTGTGTAACATTTTTTCAGAATATAACACTGCCACTATCACTTATATTACTTCAAAATACTTTTTTTTTGACATTCCTAAAACCAACTGCTTATTGGTAGCTGATCTTTAAGAGTTTTTCCGAGTTAGAACGAACTTCTCTGTGGAACAGATTAGCTGTATCGTCGTTAAAGTTTTACAGATAAAGATTCAGTTCATTTTATTTTGAAAAATAAAGATTATACTGATTAGATATTTCATCTGATTATTTTCTGATATTTAGGAAATGCATTATTTATTCTTCATACCGCAAAGGGATCGGCAAATTTTTATTTTCAAAATCTCATTTATTTTCTTTGGATGAAAATTTACAAGACGGGAATTGGATGCTGTGTAATTATTTCGATACTTTATAGCAGTGGTCTTCAAATATTGTTGATTTTTAGAAACTTTAGAGCTATCAGTTTTGTTTGAGGAGCCCCGCGCCACCTTTAGAAAAATATCTTAAAACAATATCTAGTAAATCAATATATTATAGGTACTTTACGCAATATATTATAGGTACTTTACAAAGTAAAGTGCTGTATAATTTATAAAAGATGTTAACATAAAATTAATATAACTTGCTCTTTATTAGCATTATATCTTACTCCATATATAACCTACGCTTGAATGATATTTAGTGACTTAAAAAGTATTGCAAAATAAAGTTAATATGCATTAACAAAATTTTCAACTTTGATGATTGAGGTGAGTTTGTTTTATGTTGCACAAAATTTTTTAAGAATGGGTTCTATTGTCGTTATTTGTAAACGCATTGTATGTTCAGTATCTAATTTATTTCTGCATTTTTCGTTTTGACATGAGTTGAAAATGTCTTTTCGCACACATATGTTGCAAAGAAGGACATTAAAGATTTTATCTGCAGAAATTCAAGGTATTCTGTGTAAACTTTTAGCCAAAAATTAAGATCTCATTTGTATTTGCATTTTAACATAAAAGCTGTTGATAGTTCAATCATTTGTTTTCTCTCAGTAACAAATTCTAATTTTTCTGATATTTTGATATAAATTTTAATCCAATCATAGGATTTTAATTAAGGAAAGTAATCGCTAATAATGGTTTTTAATTGTAAAATATTCTCCTGAACTTTATCTTTAGCATCTTTATTCAAATTTATTTCATTTTCGACTAGAAAATCAATCAGCTTTTTTTAAAAAAATTGCTTGTTATTATTTTATCACATAATATTCCCACATATCTAATTTTAAAATTAAAGAATTGATTTTATCATTCAGTTTACTAATTAACTTTAAGGCCTTGTACAGATTTACTAAATTTATTTAAAGTTGTAAATATATCTACCAGATAGGCCAATAGCTGTAACCATATTTTGATTTTCTCATTCAGTTTACTAATTAACTTTAAGGCCTTGTTCAGATTTACTAAATTTATTTAAAGTTGTAAATATATCTACCAGATAGGCCAATAGCTGTAACCATATTTTGATTTTATTATTCAGTTTATTAATTAACTTTAAGGCCTTGTACATATTTACTAAATTTATTTAAAGTTGTAAATATATCTACCAGATATGCCAATAGCTGTAACCATATATTGATTTTCTGATTCAGTTTACTAATTAACTTTAAGGCCTTGTTCAGATTTACTAAATTTATTTAAAGTTTAATGTATAATTTGTTAATATATCTACCAGATATGCCAATAGCTGTAACCATATTTCATTCTTTAAATTTTGAGTATATGGAACCTTTTTAGATAATTTTGTGGAATCCCAAGGTTCCGTGAAACACAGTTTAAAAATCATTGCTTTATATTAAGAGCACTTGTTATAGAGTGATTATTCTCTTATCAGTATTATTAACACTTTGTAGTAATACAGATAAACTATGCAAAACAATGACTGTTATGAAGAATTTCTTTTTCTGTAATAGAGATAGAGTTCTAATGACCTTGAAAGACAGCATATGAAAGGACTTGATAGTGATGAACATTTTATTTATAAACTTGCGTTACAGAAAAGTCTTCTTGAGACATCGCACAGTTAAAGATATGTATACAGATAAAAGAGTCACTTCATCACAATTATTATGTCCCGCAACAAATGAGACATTAGAAAGCGATAGGCTCATAATGAATATTATCACAAGGTCTGCATTGTGAAGCTGGCGCTAGTAATAAAATACTTCCTTTGTGGTTCATATATGAAACATATCTTTAACTTGCAAATAAGCTGCACAGCGCCTAGTATTAAAAATACACTATAAAATATACGGACTTAAAATGCCAGAAGTTGTATCAAGTAAAGAAAATGCCCGTAAGCGGTAGAAATAAGTATTACCGGTTTCTTTTTACCTATTTATTATTTCTATGAAGGTATAGGGGTGAGGATTCGGTCAAATGTATTACAATACATTTGCTCAATGTATTGTAGTCTGTCACATTGCACAACGCATTTTTCGCTAGCAATTAGCTGTTTTTCATATTTAATAAAAATAATAATACAATAGCTTGGAGCGAATTATAATTGTTCAGGATTTCTTTGTACTATTTTTGTCCTGCAGTTAATACGTAAATTAGCAAACTACAAAAATACATAAAACCAGATTCATAATTACGCAAAATTCCACTGATTTTAAGCATGGCTTGAAATGCTGTTTATTTATTATTATTATTTTTTTTCACAATTTTTATGCATTTTTTTGTTAGGTTAATTTTTAATCTTTCATATAATTTCTCTTTAAGCTTACGTATTTCACCAATGATTGGAATTAAATGCCAGTTTCATTCCTTTAATAGTTTTGTGCGCTTCATCTTGTGTATTTCAGGACATATTACTTATGTTGAAATGGCATAATTTCACTCCCTTTGAATTACGTCCAATAATGATTTAAGTGAGCTAGTTTGCGCATAGGAAATTTGAGTTCAGAGAAAATATTGGCGGAATTAAAATCTGGATATTATAAAAGGGGAAATCAGCTCTTTTAAAACAGCAGCTAACTATTAGATTAAATGGTGTACCGTAGAAGAAAATTGTGGTCTGATAATCGTCCGAATTTACAGCTCTGTGAACTTTGATTTCAGAGAAGCTTTTTCAGAATAATTAGAACTGCTTGAATTCTATACACTTCAGTTTAATGCTCGTATTTGAATTAATTTTTCTTTTTACATAAAATCATCCGATAATTATGTATATATAGATGAAATATGCAAATGCATACCCTTGCATCGCTTTTCTTTCTTTAAATACACATTGATATTTATTTATATTTTCTTATGTTTATACAATTATACACATTCACACAACGTACATGCACATCAAGGTGAATTTAGAATGTTCCGTACATTCATAAGTGTTTAGAATGAAAAAAGTATGGGCCAGAAAGGATGGTAAGAACCCTGCTGAATTTTTGCTTATATCTAAGCAACTATGTAGAAATGCGCAACAGCTAACATGCATATGTCTCTCATACTTAAGTAAATGAACATTTATGCCCATTAATGTTCGCACATATATGTGCTCATTTAAATGCACATGCATATATGCATTCATATATACCAATGTAAACATGTAAGTAATCTTCTACTGCAGTATATGGTTATGTTAACCTCAATCTCAGAGTTGATTTTTCCGATTATTTTGTTAAATTGAAATTTTTCGTTAAGAAGGCTTCCCTGGAAATGACATAGTAATTCGAACCATCATCTTTAATTATTTGTACTTTTTCCAGACAAACTATTAACTTCTTGACATAGAATCTAGATTTCTCTTCAGATATCATTCATTTGTTGCCCAGGTTTTAGACACCAGTAAATGAGATGTATTTGTTCATCAAGCTATGTAACTGTTGTATCACATGATTAAAAATCGAAAGTATGTTGAACTATTTCAAGAAGAAGTTAACAATTTACATTATGACCTATGCCTACACTATTCTATACTATGGCTCTATACGTTGTGAAAAGCCGAAAAAATGTGCTCAAAACTTTTATTTATGAAGGCAGGGATCGTAGAACATGCAGTTTAGCAAATTGCTGCTACCAGTTTCTTCGACTTTTTAATTTGCCTAGTTTTTGCTAAGACATTAAAAAGCTGAAAGTTGGAATTGGAGTCAACACTATTCATGCGGCAACGTCATTTGTTACCACTTACTTCATTTGGAAATGTTTTGAAAGGCATCCGTTTGCCGTGAAGGAATTGTACTTATTTGACATATAACTAAATTATAAGCGAGGTCTCTTTTGTAATTACATCGTTGGATTGCCGCATGAACTAAACGCCATTACACATTTGCAGCTTCACAATGCAACACTGCAATAACAGAAGACGTCATCAGTACAGATATGTTTTACATTTATGCAGAAAACGAACTACGTTAGAGACACACATCAGTTAATGTTCATTACACTTTGGTTTTTCCAAAAATTTGGAAGTAGCCACCTTCACAGTCAATTATGTACACAAAAAATTGTGAAGAACGGAGAAATTCAAAAGCACCAGATATAAATTTCCCGTTATTCTACATATTCATATTGGTCTAGTTCATTCACGCAAAGCTTCCCATCATACAGAAGTATTCTAAAGCTCCTAGTTCTGTAAAATCTTTGTCACAAGCAACGTTAAACTATTTCTAATACTTTTTTATGCTTCTAAGAAGAACCGGAAGAATTGAACTAAATTGTGCTTTAGAGTAAGGGCATTTCAACTAGAGCCCAGGTTCTCTGCGGTTTTACAATTTAGCAATAGCTATACAACGAATTAGCATAAGGCATTTTAGATAGTTTGTTTATACGAAAAGATATTTACAAAAAGTAAACCATTTTTATCTGTGGGATACAGCCAAGTTTAAATTATTGAAGCTGGTAGAGGAGATATTTCCGTTCAAAATATACCTGTTGATAACAACTAAACCAAATAACCAAATAACCTTTAAAAATCATCGATTAAATGCTGGAAATGTGTTATTCATGTCTTAACTAAAAATTTCTCTTTAAACAATTTGAATTTTTTAACCTGTTATTAATATGTTATCACATTTCTGATTTGTATATTATGTTTAATATTATCCACTAGATTTTCTCCAAGATTTAAAATTATATCTATAAAATTTTAAGGGGCACACTGAATATCAACTTACTAAAATTTTCTCTTTATAAAGTAGCAAATTTTACATGCTTAAGATTCAGGTCTAGAAATATTTATTTTTGTTTTATTTTTCGTGCGCGTATGATTATATTATTTATACAAAAGAAACTTTAATTTTAGCTTTTAAAAACGGGTGAGTTATAGCAGTCTAAACACTATTTTTTTTTGTATTATTCTTAAATACTGTTAATTTCTTTAAACTTGTAAATTCTCCTCATATCTCCATTTGGGTCTGTTTTAATAATTTTTCATTTGTCTGAATTTGGCTAAAAACATTTTCTATTCAGTAGCATAGTACTGAGTATGTGAACAGGTACAATACCAATCACTTTATTTTCATGGAAATGCTAATGTCATGAAATTAATGAAACGATAAATGCGAAGAACAATTTGTACCAGTAGCGTAAATGAAGCCATTTCAAAGTATATTAACAATATGTTCTCATTTAAATTACAAAACATTTGAAGGATATTGGAAATTTGGCAGTGGTTGTACTTTTTATGAATATTAAAAAAAGCAATTTCTTTTACAAAAATAAAAGAAAGTTGGAAATATACCGTTTCAGGAACTTTTTGTGAGTATTTTAAAAGGCAGTTAAACAGTTCCATTACGATTTATTTAGTAACTTTGAAAAATTTTTCATTTTGTTGTATCTCATAAATAATAACACACTTATTTCCCATTCACAAAGATATAATAAGTATTAAAATATTTTGAGGAAATATAAATATTACCGAAAGAAGAGATTGTGTTTCTTAAGTTATTTGGTTATGGCATTCAAAGGAGTAACTATAAATATTTGACTATTTTATTATTTTGAAGTCTTTGCTCGACTGAATTTCTATCACAATTCGTACTCAACACACATTTAATGCAGACACAAATATAAGAAAATAATTAAAATAAAAAACCAACATTTGCATACTGAGTTCGTAGAATTTCAATAAAAGTTTTTGAGATCAGTTTCAAAGTTTTTTTTTTGTGTTTATTTTTTGATAAATCTTCTTTTAAAAACATTAGTTTTTCTTTGTAGCTTTAAAGATGTCTTTGAAAGAAGAAAATATCCCTTTCCTTATCCTATTCTGTTTCAGGGCACATTGATGGTCCAGCACAATATCTGGTGAAAATTTCATTCTCTGCTCTTCTGTCGACAAATCAAAATTTCTTGGACTTGAAGTGGAACTTCCTTTCAGGGCGAGGTAAGTTGGTCTCTTACCAGTGCTGATCGGGTAGTACTGGTCCTGAAAAAGCTGGCTGGTGGGCCATTCGTTGGCCTCGAGGGGGTACATGGGGTCCTCGAGTGGCGGATTCTCTTTCATATTCCCTCTCGTCCCATACGTTAGCAGGTGGTGCGTATCCTGAAGATGTTGGAACGCCTTTGTGACCTGGGCCGGGTGGATAGTGAGGCTTCTCCCCACTTCTACCGTGTCCACTTCCTCGTCCATGATCCTCGGGATCCGATGGGTTCTTACCATGTTGGTAGTCCTCTCGATGTACCCCTGAAATTCAAAAAACTTTCAACTCGTCAAAATATTGGTTTAAGGTCTCACACTGCAGAGGAAATCATACAAGACACAACTAATTATATAATAGTATTAATTATATAATTATATAATATCCATATTTCAAAACAAAATACTGTACACCTGGATGCTCGTAAAAGATCTGTTTGAACAACATACTTTGCTGTGAGAAAGAAACCGTTTTTAAGCAGCTGAGCCGTTTATGTTAGCTAACATGTAAAGAAGGTACATTGCAGTGTGGTCAAAAGATCAGTGCTGTTGTTAGAAGCAGCAACAGAGATTTTATCAGCATTGTTCGTCAAAGCACACCATGCATGTGCAACATTGCTACTCCCACAAGAAATTCAAGCTGCTTTTTTTGGAGCGTCTAGGAGAGAAGTTTACATTGCTTAAATTTAATGCTAGTGATAACATTTGGGAGTTTATAGGCAAAAAGACAGCAATTTCTTTCCGCAAAGCGAAATTGTGTAAAGAAACCCCGGAGGAAAATAAACAAAAAGAGCACAATCAGAAAGGTAAAAATGCAAAATTTTGTGAAGTGATAACATACATATAAGATACATACAACTAGTTAAGAATGTTAAATACAATAGCACTTTTTAAAAACATGATAATTCATATTGACGTTAAAATTGCATTAAAGTATTGCGTATGTAAAATTATAAATTGTAACACATAATTGTTAATTTCAAATATTTTAGTTTGTAGATATTTTCACCCATAGCTGAGTGAAACAAAAGAAAATATCAAAAACATAAAACCCTCTTTAACTTTAAAAAATCACGTACATGTTGCAAAAAATATAAACAATTAAAAAAAGATTAATTTCGACAAAGAACCTTATAGATTACAGATAAAATGTAATTAGTTTTTGGTAATACAGATGTTAAGCCCACTGAAGTTTTTTATGGGTTTAAAATATGAATTTATTATTTAATACCACTCGTAAAAAATTATACTTCAAGTGTGTATGAAATTATTTCAAAATACAAAACTGATTTAAGCACAGAATTGAGTTCGTAGATATCTGTATGGAATATTTATAATCTACAAAATATTTCACATCTTCTGAGACTACTGAAAACATTAAAATACGAGTTTGAAATGGAAAAATCATTCCTCGGTTTTGTAACTTAAAAAAAATTTATTGTAAGTTCTGTTTATAAAGTTTTTGCTTTTTTTTCAATTAATGAAGTAAATTTCTATAACTGTTATTTTCTGTTTGAATTTTGTAACCCGGACATTGAAATACATACTATATATAAAATAGCTTTGATAGAAGATGCAAAGGAAAAGAAGCTGTATGAGATAAATTAGACCATTTAAGATTGAAAACGTTCATGCAGTAAACAGTTAAATGACTTCAGTCAGTGAAAAATGTTTTGATCTTAGATGTCGGTAAAAGTGACTTTTGGAACAGAATTTTGAGAATATTGTAGACAAATGAAATTACATTGATACTTTATCAAATATTTAGATACATATTAAATAAAATTCTATAAAGTAGCTTTTTCAATTGTGATCGCTTACACACATATGTTAAAACATATGTGAAGAAGGGGCATATATTTTCACCCAAACAATGATTAACATTTCATTATCAGTATTTGCTTATTTGGAAAAAATATACTATGGGTATAGCAAAGTAATTAGTAAGCCTTCAGGTATCGAAACTGTCAGTTATAGGGAGCCTAAGGATAGTTTTTTGAAAAATACTTAAGTCTCATTTATACAATATTTGTCCTAAGTATCTGTTTTAATAAGCAAGCCTCTGTAGAGCTTGACTTTATGTTGAAGAGATACAAAAATAAATAATATCTGAGTTCCTTATTTTTATGTCTTTAAAATGAACTCCTGGTTATTTTAATAATTGAAAAGAGGTAGAGATGAATATCCCTCAATGTTTCCCTGTAAACTACGGTTTAAAATTTCAGAAATATACTCGCGAATACTATTCTATAATATTGCTTGAGAATTTTTTTGGTATTTGATTATACCAGGTTTTGAGTCTCCCACATATATGAATGCAATTTTTATTCTTCATGGCCACAGCTCTCAAATTGGGTGCCTTGATATTTTGCTTGTTGTGGTTCGAAAAGTCGGTTAAAAGTTGTGAAATTATCAAAGAAGGCATGAAGATACTTAGAAATTGAAATTAGTCTTCCCTTGCTACTGTGCCACTGCCTGAATATGCTAAGAATTAAGTTGCATTTTCATTGTATTATCTGAGGCTTTACATATTCAGGGTGTTTCACAAAAGATAAATCAATAAAAACTAAACGGACAGTGATAGAAATACACAGTTTATTGAAATAAGCTTGGGACCATAGTAAATTTTCAGGCAGACAAACTTTCAAAATTAGTTACAATGTACCACTACAGATGGCGCTGCAGTCTAGAAAAATCTAAACTACGATATTCTCAGAACAAAATTATCAGAAACCCGTGTAAAAGTCGCAGGCGGGATGGCTTCAGATGCAGAACAGATGTACTGTTCCAGTTATTCAATTGTTTCTGGATAGTGGCGGTACACCTGGTCTTTTAAGAGTCCCCACAGAGATTAATATTGTAGTTTAGATTTTTACAGACTGCAGCGCCATCTGTTGTGGAATATTGTAACTAATTTTAAAGTTTGTCTGCCTGAAATTTACTATTATCCCAAGCATATTGCAATAAACTGTGTATTTCTATCACTGTCCATTTAGTTTTTATTGATTTTTCAAATATGCCGGTCATTTTTGAAATACCTGTAAGTACATCTTCAAAAGCATACGTCAATAGTAATTTCAGTTTATAGATTTTCTTAAGAATTTTATAGATTGCTTTATATTTTTGTCGGGATGAAACAGATCACCTACCACCGTGGTTCTTAAAATGGTTGCTGTAGAGGAAAAAGTTTGAGAAACGTAGCTATGTGAGACAGAATTTGAATGAGTCCGATAATCTTATATAAACTTTGAAGGGATAAATCTTCTAAACAATCATATGGTGATGGAAATTATGTGTGGTAAATATTTGTTTGTCTATTAATTCACCCAGACGATGGCTGAGTAGTTAAGATCACCTGGTGTTCAGAACTAAAGTATGTGATCTTGAATCCCACATTGGTATGAAAGACTTTAAGAACTAAGCCCGGTCTAATTATGTCTCGTGCATAAAAAATTGACCGAAACTCTTCAAAGCAATCTGAACTACTAGTTCAAGATTCCTGCTTCTGACATGGATGTAGTAGTAGCTGTTTCTGAATCATTAAATTGTATAGGAAACTCAAGGCATTTATTCTCTAGATATTTAACATTAGATCTGTGATATCTTTGTGCAAATGCATTATTTATTATACTAATGATCAGAGTTTTATATTGAAAGATCTTTGGTTTAATTCCAAGTAGTTCGATTAAAGTTTCATTTCAGACATATTGCGAATCTTTTCGTAAAATGTGCAGAATTCAGTGTACTATAAATTGGTCATATGATAGATGATTTCTTAAAAATAAAATAAGAATTCTTATGAAAATCTATTAAATATATAAATGTATAAAATTCTTAAAATAATCTATAAATTGAGTTTACAACTGACGTATCCTTTTGAAAACTAATATTTCATTATCGGTATTTGTTCATTTGGAAAAAATATACTATGGGTATAGCAAAGTAATTTGTAAGCCTTCAGGTATCGAAATTGTCAGTTATAGGAGAGCCTAAGGATAGTTTTTTTTTTAAATACTTCTTAAGTCTTCTTTATACAATATTTGGCCCAAGTCTCTGTTTTAATAAGCATGCCTCTGTAGAACTTGGCTTTATGTTGACTACTTATATGTAAGTTGTCTACTTATATGTAAAGCCCCCTCTAGTGCAATGAAAATGCAACTTAATAATGTTTTCCTAAATATTAGTTATTTGGCACACTCTCGCACACACACACACACATTTAATTCGCCGAAAACTATATAAATATAAAGCACACTTTTGTCAATGCATTGATAATACCACACTCATAAAGTAAAAAATCACTTAGGAAAAATTATTGATAAATAAAACAATATCTTTACAAACTTTTTAATTCTTCTATAGAGAAGCAAATTTGTTTGCTTTTACATAGAAAAGCTTTCATTTCAAATTTTGAGGGAAAATGTGATAACTTTACATAAATCTTAAATGGTCTAAAATGTTGTGAAGCACTAGAGAAGATGCTTAGTAGAAGGAGTTTTGCATTTTAAGAGAGATACAAGAATATAAGAAAGCGAGTGCGGACTACAAGCATCCATTCAGACCATTCGTTCCGTGTGCACACATTTTCGCAGTCTAAATAACTTTAAATCTACTTCACATTCCACTGACAGTCTGCCCGGCCTAAATAGCTCCGCCCCTGACCTTTGGGCCTGCTGGTGGCAAGGGCGTGTCGCCCCTCCTCGTCCTCCTCAATGGGCACCTCACGCAGAAAGTTGGAAGGGACTAGTCCTTTCACGCCGTTCAGCTCGCCCATGTAGAAGCCATCCTCGTCAACATCTCCTATCACATAGATTACGTCTCCAACGTTGAAGGATAGCTCCACCTACAAGAGTCAATACATTGGAATTAATCAGTAACGGTAAAGTACTGTATTTACTACTGTATTGTAGTAACTTACATAAATTACTTAATTTTTGAAGTCTGAACCTTGAAAGTGAGGCATCAACAGAAGGCCGTAGGCAGGGGGAGGGATTTGGGGGACTGGTCCCCCCCAAAATTATTTTGAAAGACCATTTTGTAGATATCGCACGTTTGTGTTGTGTGTGCTATCTGCCTAGCTGTTCATAAGCATAAACAGTTATTCCCTCTCTCTCATGGAGGGAAAAAAAACCGCTTAGACCATAAAAGTCTTTCTGGGCCGCTGGCCGAAAATACAGTACTATATTTCCAGCTCTGTATTCCGGAAATACAGTGCTTTCTCTTTCAGTGACTGAAGTATCATTCACAAATAAAAATGTCTTTCACCCTTGGTCCCCCTCCGAAAATAATTTCTGGCTATGGCCCTGCATCAACATGTGTCTTTATAACTTGCTGTAATGAATACCTGGAAGTCTTAACCCCCACCCCATTTACTAATAGCGCACTAACCCGGAAGTGCAAGTGGTGCCTTGCACTAGAGCGACATAATTTGGAGAAAGCACTTAAAGAGGATATTTAAGGATTTAACAAAGAAACTGAAACTGCTTTATATTTGGTGTTTTTCTTTTTCTGTGAGAATCTTAGTACCACTAAAGTTACGGACATAATATTTTAATATCATTGTATATATTTTCCTTCGCGTTATATTTTTATTCAGAATATTCGTATGAAACTAAACTGCATTGTAAAATTTTTATTGAAATCGGATTTGATTATACCAGTTATACCTTATTTATTCCTAATTCTTACTATATTTACATCAAATCTAGCATTCAAGGTTAAAATTGTGATTTTTTTGGGGGGCGGAGGGAGGGCGATATTGCCGTACCACACAGCCAAGTACCCTTGTTTGAAAATTTTGAACAGTAAAAAACGTTTGTTCTTCGTCCTTTGGTGAACTTTAAGGTTGCCCTTTTAAAATTCAAAGTTATCATTAGAAACTAGCCTATAGCCCTTCATATGACGGGATCCGTAAAATTTTTAATTTTCCAGAATTGTAAAGTACCCTATGAGGCAGGTAAAAAAAATGGTTTGTTTTTTGGCTGAGAATTATTTTGAAAAAAAAAAAAAAAAAAAAAAAAAAAAAAAATGCCTTAAGAAAATTATTTACGTAATATCTAAGTTCCATAGTAATAAAACGTATGGAAATAATGCAGAAGATATTTAAACAATCTAAAATAAATGATTAAATGAGATGGTTAAATGAATGACGTCATAATGCTAGCAATAAAATTGTTATTTTTAGTTATTTATTATGTGATAAATTGATACATGTAATCGCCTGCTTTTAAAAGGGGGCTTGATATAATAGTGGTAATACGTAAATTTAATAAATAATATAAAAATAATAAAAATCATAAAAATTTTAAAAATGGTAAAAATTTATATTAAAAATAATAAAACAACTTTAAGAATAAGAATTGAAAAGAAAAAGCAGAAATTATTAAATTAATTAGACATTTAGAAAAATTCGGCTACGTGGGGGCAGAGCCATCAACCCGAGAAGTACGACAATCTAAAGGACAGACACCTTACCCCATGTGCCAGCTTACATGTGGTGGAGGAAATGGTTAGAATATATAAGGGTCAAGTAAAAACAGTCCAGAAATTTAAATATTGCGCTCCGCCCTCGCCATCCTATCAATAATGAATTTTGTATAGAATAAGAGGGAGAATAAGGCTTGAAATAATAGCATTAAACGCTGGAAAAGGGGGGGGATGAGGTGGATTTCGAACTCGCTTTGAATTTTGCTAACCCTAACTCATAAAAAATCCAATATGGATGACTGTATCCATTCCAGGTACAACCGCTTCATAAATTCGCAGACAGACAACTTAGGCTATTATTATATAGGGGATGTGTATCCAGTGTAGCTATAGGAAGCTCTAGCAAAATAATTCACCCATTCCCTCTTTGTACCAGAGGCGAAGGTTTGCTGTTTTTCGTATTGCGGCCAGACCATAACCATGTTTATCGACACCAGAAAATGGACAGATCTGCTTGTCTTCTCAGCAGAGGTGGCAGTGAGATTGCTGCTGAGCAAATTAAAAATAAAAATGCAAGAAAAATTAAAAAAAAAATTTATTACAAATTATCTGATTTAATTTTTTTAATGTGACTGATTTACTTTTACTTCTATTAATATTTATAAAATGTTTCTTGATTCTGAGTTAGTAATTTATATAAACACTTTATAAAGTCTATTGTCCCTTTAAGAAAAATAGACATATATAGTATTTACGCATTCATTCAAGAGTTAGAGAAGAGACTTTGAGCTGCATCAGCCCTACATAGAACGTGACAAATCTCTGGAAAAATTATTAGTTTATGATTTATAATTGAACTTTAGAAAAAATGGTATAATTAAAATTCAATCCTATGAATTGTTTTGAAATTTTAACTAGGCATTGAAGTACCATAACATTAATAATCAAAGTACTCTTTTAAAGATTGTAAAACATTTATTGCAATTTAACTTGACAAGAATCAGAACTTGAACAGACTTAATTTAGAAAAAAGTTTAAAACAATTTTAAGTAAAAATGTAAAATAAATGCTTAGAGATGAAAAGGTTCTGACCTCTTGAGACTGGGCAATATAAAAAAAATATATGTAAAAATATACGATAATAAAAATATAAATAAATATAAAAATAGCAAGTGATTATTTAAACATTACAATTTTTTTTACGTGACCAGTGCATAAAAGAAGCTTGTTTGTACTCAAATGTTTGATTCTATATATTAACTATATAATAGTTTAATATGTGCTTAATGAACAAATCAAGCTCACAAAAACTTTCTCTCTCTATTAAATGCATGACTCTAAAGGTCAATCTTTACAACTGGCTCTGGTTTTTACCGAACTCTGAAAGCTATTTAGTTATTGTCTGTATTTACCTCATTTATAATACTCATATGAACCCTTACATTTTATAAGACCTTCAGAGAGAGAACTGTTTTCCTTACAAGAACAGTTCCTCCACTTTTTAAGACAATTTTCAGGAAAAAGATCTAGACTTCTATTATTTATTTGCAAGTAAATTTTTAACAATATTGCACTGATATTCGTTGTTAAATATACTTAAATTGTATTTTTATAAATTGAAGAACTATACTATTATGAAATTATTATGTATAATTTAAGGTATGCGTTTAAGAGTATAACCTACTTTATACAGAAAAATACGTAGACTGTCTGTATATGTAGAACTGTCTGTATCTCTACATCTGTCCAATTAATCTATTTTACGTTTCCAATAACGCTACACATATTTCTTCCTATTCATTTTAGATATACAGCCATATCAGTTTTTGACTTATTAATTTAGAGCCTTTATAATTAGTACATTGTTTTATTGTTTAGTTTTCTCTTTGACCTCAAAGTTTGTTTCTTCCCGCTGTGAAAAAAAAACAAGTGTATTTTTTCCTTGTCACTTGAAATAAGGAAGTAGCCATTTCAAGGACACAATGCTGTAACTAATGGGTAATATTTTTCTAGTTTTTCTAACACGTGACTTCTGTTGTGTCTCGGAATCAGTCAGAGACCAGGTACTTTGTGTGTTCAATAAGTTAACGGTATATTCATAAAAGAGCAACAGCAATTAATAAAACTTGTAGAAAATATCAGTTTCTTGGTTTAATGCAATGACATATTTAAGAAAATTTTTCCAATGATCTTCAAACAGTATATTAAGAACATCATGCTCTGTGTTTCGTTTTAAAATACATTTAACAGTATTTTATTAGCTTGAAACCAAGCTCTGTTCAATAGAAATTTAACTCTGTTTGATAGACACTGAATTATTTTTGCAGGACTATTCACAATTCCCTCCGGAGTTTCAGAAGACTATAGGAAAAAAGTCCAAGGCGTTCTATGTGTGAACCCTTGGTTAGAAGGCATACATGAGTGTGGTTCAATTTCTACTAGACTATTCAATGTGTCACTATCACGGCATTCACAGCACTTGTGATCTTTTCACGTAGGTCTGCGAAATTACACGGCAAAGGGAAACAAAGCATTTACATTTGGAAACAGACTGGTGGAAAAAAACATTAGCCAATTAGGTGTTAGTTTGCTCGTCACAATGTGCCGCTATCTTTATTGTATGAAAGGATTATATAGTTAATGTTGACTTGAACAGAATATAGATTGGAGAATGTATTAGACTGAAGCGGGAATGGGAGGTTGATCTAGAGAATGGAAAAGCTCGGACGGTTTTGTTTTTTAAGGCATAGAATTTGGAAAAAGACTGGTGGAAAAAGATATTAGCCAATTAGGTGTTAGTTTGCTCGTCACAATGTGCCGCTATCTTTATTGTATGAAAGGATTATATAGTTAATGTTGACTTGAACAGAATATAGATTGGAGAATGTATTAGACCGAAGCGGGAATGGGAGGTTGATCTAGAGAATGGAAAAGATCGGATGGTTTTGTTTTTTAAGGCATAGAATTTGGAAAAAGACTGGTGGAAAAAGATATTAGCCAATTAGGTGTTAGTTTGCTCGTCAGAATGTGCCGCTATCTTTATTGTATGAAAGGATTATATAGTTAATGTTGACTTCAACAGAATATAGATTGGAGAATGTATTTGACCGAAGCGGCAACGAGAGGTTGATCTAGAGAATGGAAAAGATCGGATGGTTCTGTTTTTTAAGGCATAGAACCACCCCAAAAACTTATTTTAGAATGTAATTAAAAATAGATTGGTTAATTTGTTAAAATATTATACACACATATGTATAAAGGGAAAGACAGATTCGCACACTTCTATACAAGCCTATTTAAAAATATACATATAAAAAAATCTCTCTTGCTCTTTAGAATAATTTTCATAGTGTATGAGTACAAAAGCTGTTATTGGGTCGTTTTCAATTTCCGAAATCCAAATAGTTCATAATAACCTCTGCATCCACATTCGGAGATATTTCCTGAGGATCATAGTCGTATATGGCAACCATCTTCTTAATTCTTCGAGACTGCCAGTCCATATCTCTACCATCTGCAAATAAAAGAATTATGATATGTATACATGCACAAATACTAAGTGGACTTATATTTTTCAATCTGCTTTCTGTATGTTTATCACATATTTCTAAATGTAAATTTCTTTTATAACTTATAATTTAATAAAAAAATTAAGGTTATTTATATTATATAATTTTATGTTATTAGCATTTTTTATATTCTAAAATTTCATAAAATATTATGCTGAAGAATTAACACTTCAGCTACTTTTATATTATAAATAAACCCTACAATGATTGATTTTAAGAATATCTTCATTTTTATTAAGCTTCAAATGAACATACTGATAATATTTCATGAAAATAGAAGATAATAAAATATATAATACTTAAAGATGTGTTATTTACTGTTCAGCCCACATACTACTGTGTTATAAATACTATGCCAGCATAAGATATACTTTAAATTATAAAATGCTATATTATATAAAAACATCAACAGCAACTTTAATGAACAGGAAGATATTAATTTAATAAAATTATTTTAAATATATAATAGAAGATATATTTTTGTAGTATTATAGAAAATAAGGTAAACTTTAAAGAAAATATTTTACATTTTCGCTCCAACGGGTCATCGTTTGAGATTGCATGCAGAGGAGAGAATCTAAAAAATTTTCAAGACATTAGAAAAAAGAACTTACCCATTCCCACGTGTCCCAGAGTTCGAGGCCTTGATAAATTATCATTGTAATGGGCAGGATCCACATCTGGTTGAACTTCAGAGATCATATTCCCTGGCACTAAGCCAACTCGACCATTGGACTCACCTCTGTAGAATCCGTCAGGGTCTTTGTCACCATAGATCTGGCAAAGGATTTATTTCAGGTATCACGGATATTTCAAGATTTATTAACATTTAAAACCGTAATAAAATATGAATTTCACCACATGCAACTTTTGAATCTGAGAGCATTGCTTTAATTTTTGGATTGTGTGAAAGAGAGACTTGCCTGAACAATTTCTATTCAAAAAATGTCTAATCTTTACAATAGAAAAAGTTGAATAGCGATTAGGGAATTAATTTAAATATCCCTAAAGTGTAAGAAAGGAAACAATTGTAAGGCAGGAGTTATAATTCTGCTCTCCTGATATATTCAGTTCAAGCATCTATTAATCTCTTCAGAGCTGGACATTAAGGCTGGTTAAGGCGCCGGGGGTAGAAAAAGTGTGGGGCTGACAAAAAAGAAGGGAATAAAAAGTTATTTTGACCACATGTATAAAATTTTACTTAAAATTATAATTAAAAAAATTAAATAATTTTTTTCTTTCGTTTAGTTGTACAAATTTATCAATTATCTCTTCTTAATCAATATCTTTATGTAAATTGCTCTCTCTATATAAAATAATCTTGTTATTTGATTTGGGCTCATAGAAAGTCAAAATGTTATGTAAGTAAATACAGGTTAACATTAAAGAATTCCCTGAACTGAAGAGTGCCGAAGGCAAGATTTTGATGTCTATACATGGTATATATATTTTGTAAAATGATTTCCTGTACATTCGTTTTAAGAAATAAAATTCAACACTAAATGAAAAGCAAATGAGTATTTTGTCGACAACGAAATAAAACGCTTCTATAAATAAAGCCTAATGGTTGCATTTTCCTCATTTTTTTGTTCCATACGTCATGAAGATTTACATTGCCATTCCATAGAAACGGGTGTGACACATTGAACTACTTTTTATCACTTTTTTTTATAAAGAATATAATATTTCAAATATATATATTTTTTGTGAAGCAATTATATCACCTAAGGAAGAATTTTGGGAAAGTTATAAATATCTGTTACGGGTGTGATAAAACTGTCACACCCGTAACAGTATATTTGTAATTTTTTAAACATGTAAAGATAAAACGGAAAATTATTTATTTTTTGCAAAATTATTCCTTAGGTGCTATAATTGCTTCACACACAAAAGAAATATATTTGAAATATTATAGTCTATAGAAAACGTGATAAAAAGTAGGTCAACGTGTCACACTCGTTTCTATGGAATGGCCGTACAGCAGAAATAAATTCCAAAATAAGAAGGAATGAGTAGGAAAAAGTGTTAACACGAGC
The DNA here is from genome assembly GCA_032207245.1 of Pardosa pseudoannulata. Taxonomy (NCBI): domain Eukaryota; kingdom Metazoa; phylum Arthropoda; class Arachnida; order Araneae; family Lycosidae; genus Pardosa; species Pardosa pseudoannulata. The sequence continues at coordinate 57,871,256 of CM063503.1, forward strand.
AAGCTAAACTCAACAGCTGATTCTAGAGTAAAGCACCTGCAGAACGCAAAAGACACTTTCTAAAACAAAGTCATGATAATGCGGTAAATGTAGATGGGTTTTGAAATATATACAGGAAATCAGGAGAAACCAGATTATCGATGAATGTATTTTTGAATGTCAACCTGTATCTACACATGGTTCTAAAATATGTCTTTAAGATATTACTTACCTAAAATATACTTAGAAAATTAGAAGCATACAAACTTCATAAATACAACTTTTCTTTACTCCATTATTAGATTTAATTATAAAAGTTATTTTAGTAAAACTATAAAATCAAAACCAGTTAAATTAATTCCTTAATTCAAGCAGTGCCCTACAGAAAAAAGAAAAACAAAGCTTAAAATTTACCTTGATCATTTGACCCTCTTGGAATGGTAATTCCTCATCTGCTGCATCTGGGTTAGGTGACATTGTTTGCGGATCATAATCAAAGAGGGCCACAAAAAATCTCACCCTGTTGTCTCCTACATCAGTGATATGACTCGAATATGAGTCGTAATTGCCCTGGTCTTCGTACCTGCTCACTGGGTCATGGTAATCGGACATCTTCCTGTTCGTTTGGGGAGATGCTTCAGTCATATTGCCTCCACTGCTCCTTCTTTTGTTGTAGTAGGAATGGTTAGGGTTCCTATCAGGAGGCGGTTGACCACTTCTTGAGACAACGTGTGAGGATGACTGATTCCTTGTAGCACTCCTTCTGTTTGGCTCTGGTGCGTTATGAGATTGTTGGGAAGGCCTTTGTCTTCCCGGAGGAGGTCCTGATTGCGGCTGATTCCTACCCAAACTGGGGTCATGGGACTGCCTTCGGAGCTGTGTTCGGTCCCGTTGCTGCGGATGATGATGTTGTGTTTGTGGTCCCCGGTGTGATCGTGAGTTTTGTGAATGGTGTGCGTCCGGCTCGGTACGCAATGGTCTTTGCTGCGATGAGGATGCAGAGTAGCCCTCAGGTGATGGAGCTCTCTGGCTGGGTCGCCTTCTCGGGTCATACTCGTCGTCCGAGAAGCCAGCCTCACAGTCTTCCCCACTTGCACTGTCCTTGGTTATTTCTGAAAGGCAGGAAGAAGGGAAACACTGCATGTGCTAACATGGCTTCAGGATGGCGCTTTAAATAAGGATTAATGCATTCTCACATGCAGAGGTTCTTCTGAAACTTCATTTCTGAATTGATCCAACGGAAAATGATACTTTGCTGTTGATTAAAATCTAATGCATACAGAGTTAGGCATTCTAGAATTTTACGTTATTCGGTAAGTGCTAGAAAATCCCTGACTGAAATTTTTAAACTTTAGAAATTATTCTGTAGGAACTTGTCTTTTATCTCTGCCAAAAGTATAAGTGTTTACTGCTTCATTATACGAAAGCGCAATTATTTTATCTTTATAATTATACTATAAAGTTTTTGAATACTACTGATTTTTCCACCAAAACTAACAGTAGAAATACTATGTCCTCTCTTTAAAATTCCTATTTCCTAGTAAGGGAATTTTTTTTTTAAAATTAACTTTTTACATTTTATTTAACCCTTTGTATCTCATAACACCTATTTGAAAAATATTCCCTGAGATGTTAGACTACATTCAAATCTCAAACATGTTAAAAATAACTGAAAAATATAAAACAGAAATTAAAATTTATTAGCGGAAAAAATGTATCTTCTACAAACAAAAACTATATATTTCTTATAAATAATGTAAATTATTTTGCACAAAAATTATCTTTACAAAAAATATTGAAACCATCTTTATAATACAGTTCTAGCTTCTCTGCATAAAAAAATTAATCAAACTAAACTTTATTTTAATAATAATTTTGTGTTTCTAATCAGAAGATGAATAAAATGTTGATATGAAAATTAAACTTAATAAGGCCATTTGAAAGGAATTTTACATGAAAATTGTGCTAATGGTAGTGTTTTAGGATAGAAAGAACGAACAAATTGTCTTCTCGAAGTTGATTATAAAAATGACACAGACGTTTGGATATGTTGCTGATATGGGACGTGGTGATACAAAGGGTTAAGTTTTGAACTATTCATTAAACATTTTCTTAATCTAATCTTATCACTTTAAAGATTAATCATGTCACTATTTTATTAACGTTTTTCAACAGAATATACGCTATCGGTTTGACCTTTTTCTGTATGCTTTCATAAATCAGATTAATCTTTTTTTCTATTTTAATTTAATTCTGCCTTGAAGTTTCAGAAAAATTACATAATTCAAGTCATTAAAATTTCAAAAAGACAACTGGAATATTCTTAACTATATAGCATTAAAGCAGCAATCAAAATCACAGACATTGAATCACATATTCAGCAAAGCTAAAATCCTCTATAAACGTGCACAATAATATAACTACTATTTAATGGTAAAAAATGGAAGAGAGAAACACGAAAGAACTAAAAGCCTTGTAACATTAAGGAATATACAATTTAATAGATTCAGAAATAGTAAGATTTGAATTATAAATAAATAGCATACTCTGAATCACCTTTTTGCAGAGTATTAATTGCAGTTTTCCACATCAGAAACCAGCTATCTTTTTCATTTTTCAAGTAACTTTCTTATATTTTCATAATTTATTTGGGAGATGTATGAAATCCACCCCGAGTAAATGTTTTTATAGATACATTTAAACAACCATAAATTATTTTATACTTCATGTTTTAAATTAAGGTACTTAAGAGTCGCATTTATGCTGGTGGTGGTGTGTATTCCCTCTGTTTCAACATAGCCCAGCCTGTTGGGATACACTGCAATAATTTTGATGGTGAAGTGGCAGCTTTTTCCATGACTCTAGAAGCAATAAAATATAGGAGTGAGTTGGATGTTGTCATATTTACTGACTCAAAAGCTGCTAAAAGTAGCATTACCTCAACACCTCATAGTAGGTCGTTAAACGTTTTAAGATGCTAAATTGCAACAAATGGTTTAATTGAAAATGGAAAACATATTTTCTGCAATGGATCCTTGCACATTGTGGATTGTTTGGAAATGAGATGGCAGACTTTTTGACGAAGAGCTGTTCTGCTTTTTTGTAGCTGTGTCTGCCTGTTGAATATCGTACGAATAATTAAAAATAAAGACTTTTAGCAAACTGAGTGATTGGGGGCTGAAGTTCCTTGCTGGACACTTGTCTTCCACAGTATTTGCCTAGTTAAGCGGGTGTTGCCAGCTTTCGGCTTCTTACTGGATATGACTACCTGCAAAAATATCTTTATTATATTGGATGGGCAAGGCTCTCCTCTTTGACCTTTGCTGACTAGATAATTGGTACTAATCTGTTACTACTTCCTCGTTTAACCTTCGTGACCTTGCTGCTTCTGCAGATCTTATTTTCAGTTCTTATTTTTATGTAAATAAAATTTATTGGGCTGATAGAAATAGGCTATGACCGATGTATAGCGTGGAAGAAAAAAAAGCATTGCATCTACAGACAAATTAAGAATGACCCCAGCCTTTAAATATATTAAAATCTCATTTATGCATTAAAATTTTAAAGTAGAATTATTTTTAGGAATGGAAATGTCATCGTGTTTTCGTTGTGGTGAGGTTTATAATGGAAGTACTCTAATTTAAGGAATATATATTATCAAAACTTATTGCACTAAATAAGATAAGTTTTAGAAGCTTTTCTTATATTCTCAACAAACGTTCCCAAATAACAGAATTTACTTAAAAATTCCATAACATTTTGTTACAAAGCTTTTAAAACTATTATAATGTAATAAATTTTTAAATAAATAAAATCACACAAGCATATAAGGAATATTAATCTAGGAATTCTGTAAGGAAAGTATTTGGTATTTAATCAAGTATATACATAAAAGAACTTTGGAAGACTGTAACACAGGCAAGCAACTACTTTTCTCTACAGACAGACAAAATTCAACTACAATGGAATTTTTTCACATGCTCCTTTTCATCCATTATTAAGGTTGTAGAAATTCATTTCTTTACGCATACTTACTATAACTTAGACAGCCCTCCTTGACAGCTACATTTAAAAAATATTAATTGTGTGTCAGATAATATCGTATAAAAAGTAGCATTGTGTATATAAAATGGACTTAATTTCGTAGAAGCCACTACATTTCGCCAAGCCTTTTCACTACCATCTACTAAGCAGCGGAATTTATGAGCAAGCTAAAGAGGTGTGGATATATTTGGAAAAATTTAAGTGTCTTAAAAGTAATGTAATTTATCAAAAATTGTTTTTAGTTGTCATAAGCAGCAGTTTTCAGCATATTCAGCATAATTGTCATTGATGGTAGTAGATTTTCACAAAGCTGATTATGAAAATCTACTAACAGTGGGATTCAAATCCATGGATTTTGGTACTGAAAGATGATGCTATATCGATTCGGCAATTGTTCAATCTTATGATTGTGATTGAAAAAAGCATGACTATTATTATTAGATCTGCGGTAATTTCATAAAGTTACCTGTTTCCTTCCCCTTATTTGTTTATAACGGATCTTCTTTTCTTGTATAATCTAATACCAGAACAATATATTTTTTGGATACATTTGGTGTTATCATGGTATGATATGGAATAGCCCATTTTGAAAAGTCTTTCTTTAATTTAAAATTATTAGAAGTAGATCAAACCTAATCATTACTATTTATATCAGTGGGAACTTTAATGAAAAGGACGGTATACTTTGTAGTTATCAACAAGTTTTTAATGTTGGTTTGGTAGCTAGGGAAGGCCTTTTGAATGTAGTTGTCCAAATTTAACATAAGTCAATCTGTTTTTGTACTTTTTTTTATATATTTGATGTTGGTAAAAGAAACCTCAAATATATAATTTGACCTGATTATTGCATTCACTTTTAAACTAAAATTATGTATTTCTCTTTAGGAACAAGGGGTTAAATATTTTCAGAGTTTGAAAAAAGTGATTTTAAGGAAAAAAGGATGTTTTGAGTCAGCTTTGTTCTCAGTAGAGCAAAACCGAGTTTGCCAACTTTAGCGGACACTACGATCTACAAAAAAGTTCTCGCGAGCTACTAGTAGGTCGCTATCGATAGTTTGGAGATTTATCATAAAGAAGTTTTAGATGAATCCCTTCATCTTGGTTACATTTCAGTGCTCAGATTATAATTTCATTGATATAAGAAGAAGAACTCTTAATTCCTTTCATTCTTAACGTTTGTGCGGTTTCACAAATCCATTAGTATTTATTTTTTTATGTTGCTTTTGTGTAGAAGTGGTGTAGGAGATTTTAGCAATGTGTAGCTGTTTCTTCCAGAATTTTGAATAGGTTTATGTCACCACTAGTCATGTAATTGAGAACTAGAGCAATATTACAGCCATTTCCGAGGACAGTGATCTCTGAGACTAAACCTAAGATTGTACATCATGAATTGTTATTCTTCTGTTGTACGTGTTAGAGACCCTGATTTTGAGGATAATACTTTGTAACCTTTTAGAAAGGGCTGTAAGAGGAGATAGTGACAATTTAATTGAAAACATATACTTGACTTACGAATTTTGTGCATCCATTTACAGTGTATTGTGCATAGCAGAACCCAGAGTAGAAATAGTTGGAGAGCGACTGGTAAAACGAAAAATACGCTTCACAAATAAACCAAAAAAGAGGTCGGTACTTAATGTTGGTCATTATTGCAAGAGGTCCTACTGTTTTTATTGCTTAGTAAAATATTTTATAAAATAAATTGATTGTTTATAAAATTTGCAATAAATTCAGAAAAAAACATAGGAGAAGAAAAACAATTAGACGTCAAAGTACTAGAGAATTTTTATTTAAGTGGGTGTTGTTAAGTTTTTTGTTATGTTTATTATTACGTGTAAATTAAACAATAAAAATAAAACAAAAATTCAGACTAAAGAATTTTGATTTTATAAAAAATAATAATGATATTGTGTAATATTAGGTTACTCATTTAGCAGTTTCATGTTTTAATACAGTTTATTTGTACTGTTATTTTTAAAACAATTTATTTTTAAGTTATTTGTGTAGCCTTTTACGTAACAAACCAATTCATTTTATTAAACAGCATTCAACAATTGTATATAAATTGGTAATATTCTAATATTTTTTACCTTAACTATATGTGTTACATTACTTAAAAGACACTTAATTTGCAGGATGATGAAACAAATGCAAAACTAAGCTTAAAGCTTTTGCTATTAGGGAGGAAATGGACGGAAATGAATTTCTTTTAAGAGGTTAACTATGTATGCTAAAAGCAGGAGCATGCTTCTTTCGTCTGAAATACCTATGAGAAATAACTATATCACTGCAATTAAGCAAAAATAAATACTTCAAATCACAATTAAATCACAACACAGCACTAAATACTCACATAAATCAATCAAAATTTTTTAGAATTACATATTACATAAATTCATATAAAAATATTCAATGCTGAAACATGTAAAAGTAATTTCTAAAAGCTAGGAAAAGTCTGTTATCAAAGAAGTGAGTATAAAGTGAAAAATATAAGAGTAATGTTTAATTTTCCATATTCATTTTGGAAGAGTTTATTCATCTTTTCAGAACTACATCAAATGCAGTTCTGCCCAGACCTCTCCTGATCACCTGAAACGTATGGGCATAGATACGAAATATATGGTCAATACTTCAAGTCTGCATATGATTTTTTGAAGGTATAGGGTCTCCTGTCCTAGCTATATCACAGAGTTGAAAAAACACATTGATTTAAAAAAAATCACATCAATGTGAATTTTTTCAATTTTTTCATTATAAATGAAATTATTTAGGTTAGTATAATTTAGTCCAGATTAAATATATTAGGATCAATGATTAAGTTTTCATTTGCCTATATATTTTCTTAATTACAGTTTGGGAACCATTATTTACATACAACAATACATATTAAATGCATTAAAGATGATTTTTATCGTTCTCCACAAACTTTTACAAACTTTTTACATTTTTTAATTGTTTAAAAATATGAAAACCACTTATTTTTCAAACTAATTTTTAAATAAATACAAAAACATATGCAAATGAAAAATATTATTGATTTGATGTCATATTCAAAAACAAATTACTGTAAAATTTGGTTAGATTGGCTAGAAACTTTATTAAAGATGCGTAGAAATGATACGTAAATCTCAACTTTTCTTTACAAATGCTAAGGTATGAGTTGTTGTGTATTAAGTCAGCAGGTGGCACCCCTTATTCATGCAATAGAAAAATCATTATTAAAAATTTTCACAGTGTGAAAAAAGTATTCTTAATTTGAATAAATGATTTAAAAAATCCAGTGATTTAAATCAGGTTTATATCAATGTGATATAAATCAACCAACTCTGCTAGACCAGGAGGAATAAATCGCTACAAATTTTACTCCTTAATGATCGCTGTTAGGCCACTGAACTTATGGCACTCACGTGCCCTCATGCATGGAAGATTTGGTGTTTGATTGGTATTTTATGACTGTTTTATGATTTGACTGTTTTTAAAACTATGCCGCACGATCAGTTCTATCTTAGGCCGGTGATTTCCAAACTTATGAAGGTTCTAAACTGCCATATCATTTTTACATCCTACTTGGAACCACTCAAACAAACCAGGATAGAAGTAAGACTATTTTTTGCAAATCGTACATTTGTTTATTGCCATATGGCCTTAGAGGCTGGGTCGGCTTAAAAAACACACATTTGTTTATTGACTATAAACATGCTTTTCTATTAAATATAAAAGCGCATTCGGTTGTAACTGAATATAAGAAATTTGAATAATCTATCTTTGCTCAGTGGAGTAACTCCAGGTTAGGCAACGTGTGCGTGACACTGAGGTTTGCTGAAAATGTCCCCTTTAATTATTGAAAACTCGCGATGCACGGTTTGACGATTTTTGGCATAGGATAATGTTAAACACACAGTTGCTCATGTTCAAAACTGGTATCACTAAATTAAAAAAAAAAAAAACTCTCTGAAGAGCGTGAAAAATAGAAATGGGTAGGATTTTCTCTGGAGACAGAATAATGTAATACTGAAATATGAACAAATATTTATATCAAGTCTAGTTCAGAGAAATGATAATTTTATGACAAATGTGTATCAGTGTTCATCCTAAATGCAAATGTGTAAAGTTAAGAGATAATATAGAATATTAAACATAAGACATATAATAAAAGCACTGTTAAAAGATGTTGAAAAATAGGCATATAAAACATCTTAGTACTGTAAAAATGAGGCTGAAAAAAACTACCCACTTAACGGTGAGAGAAGGGATTAAAGAATATAAAATTAGATAAAAAATGTTTTATTTCTCAGTCAGAAAATTTGAACAAAGGAATTACAATGGAATTCTTGATTTTGTTATGTAGACTACAATACTTAAATCAGCTATAAAATATAAAATAATTTATTACCTTCAAACACATACTTTTTAAATCTATTTTAAGACACTTCAAATTTATATTTTCAGAGCTAACAATGAAAGTGCATCACACATGACAAATAATAGGAATGTTCCTATGAGAAAATGCAAACTCAAAGCTATTTTTAGTGTTCAACTTTATTTTTCTTAATGATACTGGTATTATTTAGTTTATAGGTTACTCAATTGAGACAAAGTTTTACTTATCTTTATGTGTTAAAAATGAAAACACTATTTATTAAATATCTTCCTGATCAGGTGTTTTAAATGTACGCTTTAAATATTATATTTTAATCCTTAGATAAGTGAAAGATACCAACAGACTATGAGATTTAATTTTAATGAATAATTACTTTTAATCAAGAATGTCAAACTCATATGTCACATGCAGTCCACAGGGAATAATTTTGCAGCCCATTCAATATAGCAGTATGTAGCAATAGTGTCAATATAAATTTTGATACTGAATTTTAAAATTTCTTTTAATGCTGATTGTCAAGGCTCTTAGGACAAGGTTTGTAGGTTTTATATCATTGGAAGACAAGTTTTCTTCTATTTTCCTTGATAAACAAAGAATCAGTTATATACAAATTACATGCAAATGGAGATAATCAAGCTTCTGCGAAATTCACATTTATATTTTACATAAGAAAGAACCTAAGATAATGAAAGATTACCAAGAATGTCATTAATTCAGAATCATCAAATTCACTACAATATTTTTCAAGTTTAAATTTTATCAGTACAATTATTTTACTTTGAATAAATAGGGCTATCATATTCAAATACAATGTTTACATTCTCAATTTTCAATGCGACAAAAATTTATTTAATGCAAATGGAGGTAATCAAGCTTCTGGAAAAAATATTTACATATATTTTAAATTTTCTGCTGAAATAAGATCCAAGTATAAAAATGACTTTTTAATTTTAAGAATAACTACATTTTTATTCAACCCGTATAGGCATTTGAGTTTGACATGCTTGCTTTAAAACTTTAATTACTAGCTAGATTTTGAAGTCCCACCAGTTTTGTTTTGTCAACCATGAAAATAAAGATTATGTTATTCCCATTTGACTTTAAATTTTAAAAATTTGCCAGTTAATAAGAACAAATATTGAAGTATATAAAAAAGAGTAAATAGTTCCGAAAATAAAGGCCTAAAATCAGTGGCGTGCGGTGCATATGTGCAGGGTGAGCACTGCACACCCTGGCAAAATTATGAAGGACAATAATTTTCTCCACTTATGTCTACCTATCTTTAAATGGTATATAATAAATATTATTTACAATATATTCAAATATGCTTGTATTCCCACAGTGCGTGCAGTACTTGGTGCTGCACCAAGTAGCGCATTCAAAAGCAGACGAACATAGGAAGTTCTGATGTGTACGCACTGCACGCTAAATTGAAAATCACGTTTTATATGTATGGGCTACTGGAGAAGCACAGCATACTATAGCACTGAGGCAAATGCAGCTATTTATCCTGCACTTGGCATTCACAATCATCCGAAGGTACGGTTTATTAAGCGTTGTATTAGAACGGGGACCTACGTGCTGAAGCACTTTTGGTTTTTTAACTGATTAATTGGCCATACGGTTTTGCAGACGGTTAATGTATAAATTTATATATTCTAAGATTTTGTTCTCATGGAAATATAAAAGAAGTATTTCATCAATATAAAGTGAAAAGTTTTAGTGTGGTATAGTTTGATTGGAGTGCTACGGTCTATGTTTTTGCAACACGAGGGCTAATGAGACCGGGACCTACAGCTTAAAGCAAATTCCGAATGGCTACGAGCATCCATGCCACTTTCGGATTCGAACCCACGAACTCTAGTACCCTAACCAATCGCCCATCGTTCGGCTAGTGTAGTAAAGTAATTTCGGTGATGTAATATATTTATTGAAATAATTTGCTGAAAAACAATGTTGTTCTGTTAGACAAAAAAGAAACGAATTTTAACAGAACAGTCCAAATTTTACCCTTCACTGTGTCTTACAGTTTTAGTTATAACTCGACAACTAGTAGGTAATTTTTTTATTTATTGTAATCTTTAAATTTATATTCATAATAAATAACTCGTTTCAGAATGGAGAACTCAGATGTCACAATAATTAAAGATTTATTGGAAAATCCATGTTCTCTGCACACCCTGCATGAAAACCTACCGCACGCCACTGCCTAAAATATTATTTATTTCTCACACACCTCAATACACATCATTTGTGTGTGTGCAAGAAAAATATCTCGAAGAAAGACAGAATTTTCTCCCTTTAACTCCAACACTCTAGCAACGGACATTATTTCCTCGTTACTGAGCAAACCTGTTCTCCTAGTTAAACAGAGGCGCATCCAAAGCGTTTCCTGCCTCATCTGTATTCCCTACTAGTGACGATGAAAGAACGTCGTCATATATGTTGGCTTTGACCTTCACTTTCATAGCTTTCGATTTTAATAGGTTATTATGTTGCATCGAAACCGCTGGTATGACTGTCCTTGAAGCACTGATTATTCTTTGACTTAGCGCATCAGTGATGTTAAGATTGTACAGCTGAGATGTCTGACTAGCGGCCAACGAAATGCGTGCTACTTACCTAATATAGCGGTATGAAGTAAAAGTATTAAGAAAAATTTCATAGTTGAATTTTTAAAATGCCAAACCTTAGAAAATAATTTGAAACAAGGTATCAGATTTTAAATCTTTAGAAGGCACGTTTTCGTTGATTTCTTCAATTTTCTCTACATAAACATCAAATTAGTACCTCATGATATGAAAATGGATACTCATTATGTGAAACTCATTATATGTAATCGAGATTACGTGTAATTCAGATTTAAAGGAAAAACGGTGAAGTTTGAGCACCTGAATTTAAATGAGACAGTCATGCCATCAAAAACTTCCGAAGATGGAAATAATTTAAATCGGAAGTTTTGGGAAGTTTTTTATGACTTGAAGCAGTACAAACCATTTTTCTTGCAATTATGAATGTAAACGAGCTTCCTATTCCATCCAGAATTACCGATTTTCACCTTTAGTCAGTAGAGAAAAATAGGATTTCTCCTTAGGTAAGAAAAATGGATGCAGAGATGAGAGGCCAAGTTTCAAGAAGACAACATTAATTTGTCATAACTTAATTTTTTAAAATTTAATTCTTTTCTTTTGTATAATGTACTACTCGAAAAAACTTAGTTTTATAAAAAAATAATAATTTAAATATTGAGGCCTGTATAAATTGCGATCTTATTTTAATTTGACCCGTATTAGTCTGAGCTTGACAGGCTTGTTGTACAACACGTTCAAGTTTTAGAGACTACATAATGTTTGCATGTATGTATTTATATCGCGAAGGTTTTTAAGTGTTTAATCTCGAATTTTTAACTAATGTGTTACGTTATTAATGAATTTGTTTTAAATTATTGTTTTATCTCATCTGTTTAAAGAACTATTTTGAAAAAATGGTGTTTACTTTTCCCATAGCCAATTGTATTCCATGATGATCAGAACTGAGTTTTCAACTGCAATTGTTATGTAAAGTAGTTTACAAATTTAGATAAATATCTAGTATTACGTATGTAATTATAATTACTTGATTTTTTTTTGTAAAAGGTAAATAAACTAATACTTTAAATATCTTAAGAATAATAATGTTAACGAAAATGTGTTATACAAATATGCTACATCTAAATAAAAACATAGAAATATCTTTCATTAATGAAATGATAGAATGAAGCAACTTTCATTTCTTGAATGCTCATACACTTCACACCAATAAGTATTTTTTTTTACCTATTGAAGGAATGTTGACTCTCGAGGGAGGATAAATCTCCTTATCACTTAGGTTTTCATCAGGGTCGATGACTATCTGCCCTGATGAGTTTCTGTGTTCCCTACGATTTCGGGGTTCCTCAGCCCCATTGCGGTCCATCGTGGTGACACTCCGGCTGCTATAAGATTGATCTTTCCAACCTTGGCGTCTTTGGCTTGACGCTTGCATAGGAGGTTGATTCTGGTTCATTCGTCGGACGGTGTAAAAGGGCTTTGAAGGGTACTCCTGGAAAAGAGAATTTTGTCCCAACTTTAAATTATGTTATGTAAAGTATAAAAACTGTATGCTAATTGAACATGGTATATTGTATTCCTATAAGTTCCTATAAGTTGTTACTATTACATCCGTATAGTACAGGGGTCAGTAGATTTTCCAAAGAAAAAAAAATCAATTTGCGATTAACACTAGATTTGTGAATCGAGCCAATTTGACTCATTAAAAATTTGATCACTATATATATATATATATATATATATATATATATATATATATATATACATATATATATATATATATATATAATTTTAATATCACTTTTCAGAAACATACGTTGGTTTTTAGTTAAGTAATAAAATATATGTAAACTTTCATTCCTCTGCTCGCAGACCCCTTCATTTCGCATTATCAAATGTGGTATACCTATTTTCACGGTTGTGTGCCAATTTGACTCATAGAAGGTATATGAAAATAAATAAATAAATATAGTAATAAATAAAGTATAAAGTATATAAAGTATAGTACAAGGTAAATATAGAGAAGAAGTCGAGAATACTTCCATTCCAATGACAGAAATTCATGCTACTGACGCACGGAAGAATTGTCAAGTTCAACAATCATGCAAAAGAAACAGATGTAGAAACCATTGTGCTAAATGTAATAGAAATGTTTGAGGAAAATGTGTTTCAAAGACAGATTTTATATGTAAAAAATGTTTTCCATGAATTTTTTGATAATTTTATTTAAATTAATTTGGAACTATTTTCTTTGCAAAAAACTTCAATTTTCTTGTATGAGTCAAATTGGCTCACTTCAGTAAAAATAGGTATATGATCAACATCCTTAAATCTAGTGTTAAACAAGATAAAGAAAATATCGAAGAATCATGTATGCGTATTATTTGCTATTGATACAATACAGAAAAGCAAAAGTCTACAGAGTCGCAAACGCCTTTACAAAGAGCCACAGGCGGCTCTCGAACTACGGTCTACCGACCCCTGGCCCAGTACAATGAACTAGAAAAATTATGAATATTTATTATTTAATATAAGATGGTGGGTTAATACAACTAGATGAAGATTATCCTTTGTCATTATTTCATACTACCTCCATTGAGAGGCGTTTAGAATGAGGGACTCTAGTTTGCCAATCTTGGGCTGTAGTATGTCTATTACCATCTGATGAAATTTTCCTGATTCTCATTTAAGCATTTTTTTTTGCAGTACTAATAACTCCTGAGCGATATATAGAATTATGAACCGTGGAATTCTACATTCAATTATGAATGAGTTTATTTTTTTCTGTAACTAGAAACCAAATAACATCACTATGCTCGATTTAGGGCTCTCATCTCTATTACTACAATCTAAAGAAAACAAAAACACTCATCAAAGAAAAACCAGTTTATAGACATATACTCTTTATTTCCTATTAAATAATATGTAAGCGTTTTGTAGAAAGGAACTTTAATTGGCTTATTAATTAAAATTACTCTTCTCGTTGATACTATTTATGTAATACACAAAGTCAGCATCCGAATGTAAATGAGTATGGAAATTAAACTATACAGGTCTGAAAGACACTTTCTTATCTGAAATAGTTTCGAGTCTATTATGACCGTAAGATTAATGAACATATAGTGAAGGACACTTGAAAACATAATTGAATGAACTCGTAATGCATATGATAAAGAAATATATCATTCACTTTCACTAAAATTCAGACAGACTAGAATTAGTTCTCCTTGAATAATTTGTAACAAGGTGAAAGTAGGATAAATGTAAACAAAAAACCAGTGTAAACAAAACTGTTCTTATGATATATAATATAAATGATTATATTATATATCATAAGAGCTTTATGATATATAATACAAATGCTTTGCTTAAAAGAAAAAGTTTTGTATTAAGTTGATAAAATGACTTTATTTTATCAGCATTATTAGCAAATGAAGTGTAATGTTATCGATCTTATCGTACAGAAATCTAAGAAGAAATTGTTTATGTTTTAACCCTTATTTTTAATCTTAAATTTTACTATATCCGATGATTATACAGCAATTTATTTTTCCCTTTTTCTTTATGACTTTTGTATTTTTTAAAGGCTTTAAACTGGTCAGGTGGTAATGATTTCATATGACAAATCAAGCGATAGATTTTAAAGTATGCATTTTATTAAAGGACTAAGTTCCGATATTATTGTTATGAAGAAATTGTGCAACGAACTGGAGATACGAATGAATTGTAATTTTTTTTAAGAATGATAAACAAAGCAATCGAAACCGATAAGGAAAAATTTTTAAAGGATTATTCATACCAAGGAGGAAATAACATGCTAAATTTTTAGAAGTTAATAGAAATTACCATTTCAAAGTGGAATCTGGAAATTTTTTTTCAATGGTTTCGAGAAACTAATTTTTTTTTTTACTTGTTGGTTTCAACAAATTGAACAAGGAAAAGAAGCATTCTGTACAAAGCCTTAATCGTCTTTCAGTTACATAAGATATTTTAAAAAACGAAACCAGGTATAATAAAGATTTTAGTAATATGATAAAAATACAAGTTCAAATTAATTAAGGGAGGATAATTATAAAATAAGCATATAAAATTCAAGTTTTAAGGTTTATTTGAGATATGAGACTTTTTGATCATGAATACCTAACCTTTTGCATTTTTATCTGAATAGTTAGTTTTTATATTACATACCTGAGAATCTAACCTGTCTTTGTCTAGATCGTCAATTTGTACATCGTCGGACTCGTTTATACTTTCTACCTTGCATAACATCTTGGGTTTACTCTGAAAAAAAAAATCAATTATAACTTTGTTAATATCAAAATTAATAAGGATAATAATAATAAAGAATTAAAAAAGACGGATTTAACTTTCATCTATTCAAAATCTTGAAAATCCCTTTCGTTTTGAAATATTGTTGTATTATTTTGATGTCATCTGCTAGTGTGTGGATTGAGTTTACTAATATAAAGTTTTATGTGCTATTGCAAGAATAATTAGACAACGATTCAAATGCATGCGATTCTTCAGCAGAATCAAGTTTCATTTTTAATAGAAAGTATTCGAATTTGTGAATTATTAACAGTTTCCTCACACCATATATTTGTATTAGCTTAATATTTCCTTAGATTTGGGATTTAAGCCATCAATTACTCTGGAAGTTATTTGAAACCTATTAATTTTGATCAATATAAATGTCGTATTTTTTATTAAACAAGTCTGCATTATTAGATAAATTCTCTTATATAGTTTTAATGAAATTTATTGATATAAAATATGTAGAAAAGTTAAATCTTTACTACGGGTGATAATAATTTTTAGAAGTCCTAATTTATGGAAATGCTTTGAAGAATAATTAATCGTAGATTGAAATCACACTGATTCATCATTTCTATCCTGTTTAGTGAATATTTTATTTTGCAGACTAATATCTTGATATAAACCAAGTTGCTTTGAGAATATTTGTTTTTAAATATTCAGGGTTCATTTAAATATTACATTCTTACTGATTTAACAACAAGTAACAATAAAAAGTTGAATCATTTTGAAATACATTACATTTAAATCTAAATTCTTATGTAATACGTAGTTTTAATTATTCATAGATAAAACAATGATTCTCAAAATAAAGATTAATATTAAGTACAGTTTATATTAGTAGAAATTGTACTATTCGACTAATCTTTATCTACCCTGTTTAGTGAATATTTTATTTTATAAATTTATTTTGTGATGTAAAAAATAAATTATTTTACGATAATTTACTTTTAAAAATTCAGTAGCCATTTAAGTATCAAATTTTTACTGAGTTACCAGCAGACAAGAATAAATAAAATTAAAATTGAGATGCATTACATTTAAGTCTGATTTCTTATGTAATGCTCAATTACATTTATTCATAAATAAATAAGTGGTTATACTAGTTAAGTTTAATACTTTAAAGTCTTATAAAGTTTTAGTTAAGATTTCTAAAATAAAACTAATTTTAATTTTTAAGTATGAAGTAAAATTTATTTCATGTTATAAATTAAACGTATAACATGTACGTAAAAAAAGTTTTTAAAGTTATTACAGCAAATTTACATACGTTTGCAAAATTTCCACTTTTAAGTATTCATTAAAATGCTTAAATAAAAGAAAAGTCATTTATATTCTTTAATGTGTAATTAATCTTAAAACAGTTATATTTTTAGGTATAATTTTGTAATACTATTATAATTTATTATAATTTTATTTCTAAATACATATGCCTGTATTTTAAGACTGAAATTTAGTGTATTTTTTCTGAAACTAAGGCTTTGGGAAACAAAACAGAAATTGTATGATAAAAGTTTTAAAAACATTACTATATACTTTCGGAAAAAATATTTAAGATAAATTTAAAAAACAATTCAGCTAAAATAATCACTTGTGCTCAAGTGTAAGTCAATTTTGCCACATTTACCTGCATAATAAGGAACAAGGAACTAATTTAATTTAAGTCCAGAAATTTAGAAATTTAAAAGCATATTTTGTAAACGTGATTTATAATAAATAGTTTTGAAGATGAAAATAAAATGAAAGTTCTTTAAAAAGGTTTTCAGTCTTTTTAGATAAAGAATACAGAAAAAAAGCATTCTTGAATGATAAAGTTTTGCAAAGTATTACATTTTCATTTACATAGTTTCACAAATTATGATGTAAACTTTTTAGGTGATAAATATAAGTTCTGGACCATCTTCTATCCCAGAATTGAAGACTGTCCATATACTGTGAAAAATATTAATTTATTGAAATATATACATTTGTCTTTGATATAAATACACAAACTAGCTTCGTAAAATGTTGAAATGTTACACTCAGTACCAATAACTTACCTTACCTTACTTTTAATGCCACTTCCTTGATTTTAGAAATATTGTTGTGAATAACTGGAGTAATTTAACTTAGTGTTTCATATTGCTTGCAGAGTACTTACTAACTTAGTGCTAGTGTTCATATTGCTTGGAGAGTACTTACTAACTTAGTGTTAGTGTTCATATTGCTTGGAGAGTACTTACGTATTTGGATCTTCAAATAATCTTCAAAGTAGTGGAGAAGTGTGTTTTTTATTGCAATGCGTATATTCACAGAAAAAAATCTTTACGGAAACACGTAGTTACTTTTATAGATGTTTTTAAATAGCAGAAATCTTTAAGTTTCTAAAAGTTATTTCTAAAGAAATAATTTACTTTAATAATATAAAAATTGTTGCAGTATGGGAAACTTAGTTCACCACCACATAAGCTTCACGTAAAGTGTTAGAAATCTGATATACCTTTAAATGCAAATATAATTTTATATCTACGAACAGAGTAATTCATTTAAACAACCCCACCAAGGAAAATATCAACCAATCATTTAAAACACTGTCAAAGAAATCAAAAACATTTATGCGAAATAATAAAGAAACAATTAATGTCAGTGGTTATAAGGCTTTCATTTCTTGGCTTTATCATTCTGACACATTATAAATATTTACGGTCTACAATAATAGCAATAAAATTTGATGCAAACTTTCTTACTGCGATGCAATCATTTTGGACTTTAGAGAAATTATGGCCAGAAAAAATTTAATTTTCCAGTATCCGTATTAAAACAGGTACAATTTTCTATTCAGTAAAGTTAGTTGTTAATAAACTTAAAGATGAAATTAGGTTTTGCTTGCTGGAAGGAATTTATTTTGAATTTTCAAATTTCTAATTTGAAATGGTAAAATTATTTTCTCAAAAAATTTAAACCACTGACATTTAAAACGTAAAAAATATCCAAACAACAGGAAATGTACAAAGAAGCATAGAAAAAATAATTCAGAGTGTGGGTTATCCAACTTAATTTATTGCCATCCCCAAATGTCTATAAATGTTCGAATGTATATATAGCTCTTTTTTAGAGAATGAAATTTTGCATGCATACCTCTAAACTAGATATGTTTTATTTAATCTATATATAGCTGTTATGCAAATTATTATACAAAATTACTTTTGTGTGTTTAGTGATGTATTAAGGAAACTATTGTAAATTGTGGATTTTAGCCTATTATTGAATAGAAGTGAAAATAAAATCTTATGATTTTGTATATATATTTATTATATTAGGTGTTGAATACTCTTAAATTAGGTATTTAATAAATTTTTTGCTGTATTAAGTAATGAATAACATTAGTTTAAGTATTGCAAATATTAACATAAGTATTAAATAAAGAATTTTCTACATTAGGTATTAGATAATAATAATTTAGGTATTGAGCAAAAATAAAGATGAAATTAATTCGCATTTATTTGCATTCATATTAACCCTGTATTATTAAAAACCGTGTGATTTCTGAAATACCCTATGAATTAAGAAGTTGGACACCCAAGTATTAAAAGAAAACAGCAAGATAATATATGTCAGCTTAGCGAGGCTACCAGACATATTATAAGTATTTATTTAAACTTTGATATTTCAGATGAAAATATAACGTAGTGTAACAATTGACTTAGACAAAGATTTTATATATTCTTTTTTGGGATTAATAATACAGCAGTTTAAATTTAGGTGCAAATAGAAATATAATGCATATTTAACATGACAGGTGCTGATTTAATAAAAATGTGTTTTCCAATATTATTGGATTTTACCATTAAGAATTAATCCCGAATATAATTTCTTCTAAGCACATTGAATAGAGAAACCACTTTTAAGTGTATAAACCCCTTTCAAATGTAGGAAAAATTAATAGTGTCTTAATCTACACTTATAAGTGATTCTTAAGGTAAGCATTTATAAATATTTTGACTACTTTTTCTAATAACTCGACTGAAAAAAATAAGTGAACTACGTATTTCAACGGCAGTCGATTCAAATTACATAGTTAACATTAATTAAAACTATATGCTTTATTTATTTTAAATCTATCCCAGCGTATAACAAGTTGCGACGCTGATTTGAAAAAGGTAAAAGAAGTAAGACATGTGAACTTTATTTACAAATTTATAAAGAAGTTATTTACAAATTTATAAGCAAGAAATATTACTTGTTATCACGCTGTATAATCTGGTAGCCCTAGCCAAGGCCATCTAAAGAGAAAATTTGATTCCACAGTGCTTGTACACTCGTTTAAGTATGAAACAATATTTCCATGTAGTCAAATTTTACTGCAGTTTCGTGCTTTCGTTATAATTTATTAATGAAAATACGGATTCATCCCATCCCAAGTAGATGGCCTTGCCTTACCTTAATCAGCAGAAAAAGCAAACTAAACAGGTGAAAGAAAGAAGAAGCCACACATAGAGAAATGTAGTGCAACAGCAGATATGTGTTCCACTACAAACCTCCCCCGCATCCGTTGAAGTTTCTTCTTCTTCCTCCACTATGTCGGATAATTCCGAACGTCCTTCGTTCTGCATTTCTTCCAAGCCATCTCCCTGGTGAAGAAATATTCAAAGCATTTCAAAGCATCGTTTCTAAAAGCGGATAATAATGCCTTAAGAGAATACATTCTGGTTGTCTATTAGACCTAACATGGTCTAGTGTTCTGCGTTTTAGCCTCGAACTGTTTCATCAACCCCAACAATGGCTGCCATCGCTATTAAGATAGCCAAATGGCAGAAACCACACCCAGCAGTTACGAAACGCAGAAACTACAGCTAGAATTTTAAATTGACGAGTGAATATGATTCTCTTATGCCAAAGCATTAAAATTTTAACCTCTCAGTTAGACTATAAATTTCTGAAATGGTATCGTGGTGAAAAATAAATCTAGAAATAGCACTATGCAAAAGAAGTATAATTATTGTGCGGTCATAGGCCACATAAGCAACGCATGAGCTCAGGAAAGAGCTGGTTAGTTAGGTTTATTCGTACAGCAAACCAAGCAAGAGAGCAGTCTATTTAAAAAGCTATACTAACATGAAATATATAAATATTGCTAAACTATGCTTCATGCTGCTATTCTTAAAGTTTTGGAACTATATACTAAATAGAGAAATGTGTCAGACATGGGTGTCTAAATCTTCTAGCTGCCACTATAAACCTAGAAAAATAATGCAAATGTTATTTGCTTGAAAATATTGACGATAAAAACATATAAATCATGCAAACACTGAACACAGATTAACAAGCAGACAAGCATGCAACGTCAAAATATGAAAACATTACAAAGGTAAGAAAAACGTACGAGCAACACAAATTTACAAAAATCATCAATGCTGTATGCTGGTGACCAGGTTTGTTATTTCCCTTTAACCCACTTCTAAATCTGTCAGAGGATTTCTCCTTTCACTGAACTTCTATAGCTAAGACTTTAAAATAGTTGCATGATTTTGTTATTGTTTCAAAGTTAGCTTCAAGTACATCTAAAGTTTCATAGTTTTAATTATCTTAGTGTAATGTTACTAGCAATTAACTTCGCATTTTTCTAAAAACGCATTCTTGATTAGGAGAAATTGAACAACTAAGTTAAGTTTGAGAATACTTATTTATAAGGTATATTTGATTACGCTAAGGAAATATGAACTAGAATAAGCATATATATGAATATTTAAATGTTTATGCTGATAACTTTAGTCACATAAAATGCAATAAATGGAAATTTATGAGCCTAGAAAATTCTTCAAAGAAATGAATTCAGAAGGCATGGAATAATGAGCTTATAGTTTATACTAAACTATTTAAATAGAGACCGAAGCTTTTTTATTTTTAAGTTGGATATTATTAGATGAGATCGTGATTTTTCTATACTCAGTTGATAAATTTTTAAATCTTTAAAGAATTTTTTAGGTATTAAACTATTTATAAATCCTATAGTTTTTTATAGTACTTTTATAGTTTCCCCCTTTTTTTAGAAATATTTAATATTAATGTCTTTATGAGATTAAATAAGGTATGAAATAAATCCCCTTCGATAAAGCTATACGTTAATCTTTGCTATCGGGGATGTTTAGGGCATAATAGCAGTTAGGTAATCTTATAATAATGAACAATGTTAGCTACATTTCAAGAAAATAGTTTTGATTTCAGAAAACCTTCAAATTTCCCTATGTTTTTTTGGAAGCATCTACATCCAAAGACCTGACAGAACGTTAAAGCTATTTGTGATAAAAAACAAAAGATAAAGACGATATTATATTTTATATTAAAAAAATACCGTTTACCTAATTTTCCTTTTTATTATTTAAAATATTTGAATCTGAAATACATTAACTTAACTTTTATACGTTAGTGACACAATCAACACATTGTATTCATAAACTAAACCTTATCTTTAATATTATCTAATTACATAAACGTCTTCAGTAAAGTGAACATTTTAAGTAAGCGATTGTAAAAAACAAGAATCTTACAAACTAATATTTAGGAAATATAATTTTAGAGCTTAGGCAGATTTGTTTAAAATAGATATCCTCTAAAAGTGCCAAATATTTGAAGTAAAATCTCAACGTTTTTAATAATACGCTAACCACTTATTATTATTTGCATAATATGCATGATACTGCTAAACAGTAACTTGATTGCTATAAAATTACGTTGTTATCATATATGTATCTTTCTTATTAAGAATATTCACAAACTAATATAATTACAAACCGTATACTAGAGTCACTTGTAGAAGGAGATAATAAAGCTATTGTAGAAGAAGCTTGTCAAGAAGCTAATGCAGTTATATTAGAAGAAATTCGTCTGAAAGATTTATATCGGTAGATTATAATCAAAGTATTTTGAAATATCATTTTGGAACATTTGAGATGCTAGTGAATTTTCCTTCAGTGAATTAACGGTTGCGGTAAAAAAATAATGAGTTAAGAAATTAAGCTTCTGAAATTATGAAGTAGCTGAAAATGGCTTTAGAAATTACGCCGAAGTAATATAAAAAAACCATACAAAAATTATTGAAAAAAAAAAAGATGAACAATTTTGTCGTTTGGTAGAGATATGTAAACAAGATCATTATGAAAATGGGACGTGAAGAATTCGTAAATATTTTGAAAATACTTCAAATTGTGTTAATCACCGTGGATTTAGTTAAGGTCTAACTATTGTGAGGAAAATATGCAAACATCTAGGTTTCAGTTTTTATTATTTTTCAGGTGATTAAGTATTTATATTTAATCTCATAATACTATTAAAATAAGGAAATGCAAAAGATATTCGACTTATTACGCTTAGAAGAAAATTGTTAGTCTATTTTCTCTTTCTGCAAACGTACGGAAGCAAAAAAATTGGATTACTGTAACATCTAGTTTGTTATCAAGTTAAATAACTGGTTACCAATTTTATTATTACATGATATGCATAAATGAATAGTTGAGATTTTTTTATATCGGCTTATCTTTGTATATTTATTTATTTACAACTTGATGAAACAAAATGTTCTGACCTAGCATACTTCTTGTCCTTTTAAGATATCCGTCTACGTTAAAAACGTCATTTTTTGCCAAAAATCATAATTTTTTTTTATTTCTCTATTGTAAAATTTCAACATTTAGGCTTCTAAATCTGTTTTTGTTTTGTCTCTACAGAATTTAAAGAAAAGTTACAGCTGTTTAAACATCAGTGAAAACTGTCAAAACAAAAAACTGAAGCAGCGACTTCGGAACCGGAAGTTGTAAATTTAAAGCCTTTTAAGAGCATTTTTGGACAAAACTTTTTAAAATTTCATAAAGATTAATTTAAACGTTTTTCTAGTATTTTTAATAATTAGCAACTTGGCAATTAGAAAGTTTTGAAACAAAAAAGTGTGGGGAATTTTAAACATGTATTTTAATTTTTTTAACAGTTAAAGTTGCTTTCATAAACTTCAAATGTTTTTTTCTCAGAACGGTATTTTTAATAAAATCTTGAAACTTAAAATGTGATTTCTCAAAAAGTTCTTAAAATATTTTGTTGAAAATTATTATGAATGCTTTTGATAGTATTTACCAGTGAATGACCTAAAAGCTTTAAATTTGAATAATTTTTAATGATGTTACACTCATAGTTAGATATAAAGGTAATGAAAATGCGTTAAAAATTCAGTGTGTATGATTTTGAAGGACCAAAACTTTTTACCAAATGTAAATTAAGCAAAGATTTTAGGTGATTCACTAGTCCAGTGTATAAGAAATGTGTTGTATCAAAAAATATTGAAATAATTTCATTTATAAAAAAGTAGACCTTTTGAAAAAACCCAATTTTTTTAACTAAATTTTCTTCCTTTATTAGAAATTTTATAAAAACTTCTCCAGGAATAAATTTTTTAAGTGCAAATATCTATGATAATATAAAAAATAAATCTAAAAATGTAAAAACAGAAACTAGTTTCTACGTTTAAAGAAAAATGTTCTCCGAACGTAGACGGATACCTTAATTATCGACACTATATGGTTTGGTTTGGAGTGCTACGGTCTACTTTTTTGCAACAAGAGGGCTAATGAAACCGGGACCTACTACTTAAAGCCGATTCTGAACGGCTATTAATATCCATGCCACAGTGGGATTCGAACCCACGAAATTCGACATTGAATGCTAGCACCCTAACCAATCGGCCATCGTTCGTCCGACACTGTATGTAATCAACGGAAACAGAATGGTTAATTTTAACCCACTGAACGGACGCGTCGACGGGGGTTCGACAGCGAATTCCTGTTCGAAAACGGACCTGTCGACCCCTTCTCGTTCGCACTCGTATAACACACTTTTGAGGGAAAAAAAAATATTGTGAAGCGATAATAAATGAAAGAAACTAATTTTGCGTAACGGAACTCCTTTACCTTGCAGGGAAAATAACTTAAAAGTAGCCTGACAACTTTTAAACTGGCAACTCTAGTATGGTACGGTAAGTTCCGTCTGGAATTTACGAAAAGGGTGACTGTTTTGAAAGGGAAAAAGGTGGGGAGGGTGGTCGGTGGATGGGTTAAGTACTAAATAAAGAAGGAAAATTCACCTAAATTCCTTTAAAGTATCTTACAACGAGTAAAATTTATTATTTTTATCTAGGATATGCAATGAGAATATTCAGCTAAATAAGTTCGATTTTCCAACAGATTTTAATCCCCCGTCTATTATTAATATTGTTATTATTGTATTGTTATTATTGTATTGTTATTATTGTATTGTTATTTATTGTTATTATTGTATTGTTATTATTAATATTGTTCCATATTATTTGTAATAAAATTTTGCTTTCTTTTACTAGTTGATTTTAACTCGCATTCTATTCCATCCTCTTATTTAAATGATTAATATTTTAAACATCTTATTTTGAATAAATACGTTATGATTTCGCCAACAGATTTTAATCCCCCGTCTATTATTAATATTGTTATTATTGTATTGTTATTATTGTATTGTTATTATTGTATTGTTATTATTGTTATTATTGTATTGTTATTATTAATATTGTTCATATATTATTTGTAATAAAATTTTGCTTTCTTTTACTAATTGATTTTAACTCGCATTCTATTCCTATCCTCTTATTTAAATGATTAATATTTTAAACATCTTATTTTGAATAAATACGTTATGATTTCGCCAACAGATTTTAATCCCCCGTCTATTATTAATATTGTTATTATTGTATTGTTATTATTGTATTGTTATTATTGTATTGTTATTATTGTTATTATTGTATTGTTATTATTAATATTGTTCATATATTATTTGTAATAAAATTTTGCTTTCTTTTACTAATTGATTTTAACTCGCATTCTATTCCTATCCTCTTATTTAAATGATTAATATTTTAAACATCTTATTTTGAATAAATACGTTATGATTTCGCCAACAGATTTTAATCCCCCGTCTATTATTAATATTGTTATTATTGTATTGTTATTATTGTATTGTTATTATTGTATTGTTATTATTGTTATTATTGTATTGTTATTATTAATATTGTTCATATATATTATTTGTAATAAAATTTTGCTTTCTTTTACTAATTGATTTTAACTCGCATTCTATTCCTATCCTCTTATTTAAATGATTAATATTTTAAACATCTTATTTTGAATAAATACGTTATGATTTCGCCAACAGATTTTAATCCCCCGTCTATTATTAATATTGTTATTATTGTATTGTTATTATTGTATTGTTATTATTGTATTGTTATTATTGTTATTATTGTATTGTTATTATTAATATTGTTCATATATTATTTGTAATAAAATTTTGCTTTCTTTTACTAGTTGATTTTAACTCGCATTCTATTCCTATCCTCTTATTTAAATGATTAATATTTTAAACATCTTATTTTGAATAAATACGTTATGATTTCGCCAACAGATTTTAATCCCCCGTCTATTATTAATATTGTTATTATTGTATTGTTATTATTGTTATTATTGTATTGTTATTATTAATATTGTTCATATATTATTTGTAATAAAATTTTGCTTTCTTTTACTAGTTGATTTTAACTCGCATTCTATTCCTATCCTCTTATTTAAATGATTAATATTTTAAACATCTTATTTTGAATAAATACGTTATGATTTCGCCAACAGATTTTAATCCCCCGTCTATTATTAATATTGTTATTATTGTATTGTTATTATTGTTATTATTGTATTGTTATTATTAATATTGTTCATATATTATTTGTAATAAAATTTTGCTTTCTTTTACTAGTTGATTTTAACTCGCATTCTATTCCTATCCTCTTATTTAAATGATTAATATTTTCAACATCTTATTTTGAATAAAAACGTGATGATTTCGCCAACAGATTTTAATCCCCCGTCTATTCCGACCCTGTTATTTTAACTATTAATATATCATTTGGAAAAAATGGGATTTCATTCACTAGTAAATTTTAAATCCCATTTTATTTATACTACCTTATTTTAATGATTAATATTTCCATTTCTTATTCAGAATAAAAAGTGTATTCCACTGTTAAATTCTTGTAAATTTACACTTAACACGATTTTCACTACGAAAATAAATGGGAGTTCAATAAAAACATTTTGAAGGGTTTGCATTATTTGCATACACCAAGGGATAAATAAATATTTAATGGATAAATATAAATTATACTTTGCTTTTTTGAGAGACTTTTGAGCTGTTTTCTTATTTGTAAAATCACACGTTTTTATTTCGAGCACTAAAGCAATTAATGAGAAATATTTAAAATTATTGAGAAATAATTTTTAGAAACCGTGTTTTTAAGTGATTTTTTTATACTTCCTCTTTATATTTTCGTTGTATAGTACATTAATTTAATGGAAATTTCTAGTCATAAATTCTGCTTTGAATGCAAAGTAAAATATTCTTAGATAAGTCAAATCAGAATGGATATTTATTTACATAACTATACACAACCGAAAATATATACTCTTATTTAGTAGTTGAGAACTTTTAAAAAATAGGAAGACAACTAATTATTTCTACACTAAAGTTTTTTATGTTATTGTCCCTTATAACTTACGTTCACTTTAATGTTTAGTTGAATTGTAACATTTTTTTGGAACTGTATCTAATGATTATGGAGCAATTGATTTTTAGAAGACTTAAACATTTTTTTTGTTAATATGATTTAGAATCCAGTAAAGAAGATTTTCAATTTTTTTAGTTTAACACATACATATGATACCTATTCTCACTAGAAAAGTACATTTTTATATAATTCATATCAAGTATCTTGCTTTGAAAATAGTTAATGTGGTGTAGAATATCGAAAATGACTTTTTTTTCTGGAATGGGCAAATAATGCTTTGTAAATGTCCTAAAATAAACTAAAATTTGTAACTCCTCGTGGTCTACCTGTTAGACCATACTGTCAAACAGTTAGGACCCCGACGATCATGGATTTTCATGTTTTTTTTCCAAGTATTTTTCCAGATTTTCCAAAAGTTTATGAATTTTTAAGTACTGTGCATTTATCCTCTCTTAGGAAACTATAACTGTAGAATATTATTAAATTTTGTATAATAAATATATATTAAACACATTTTTCTAATTGACTGAAAAAAATATTTTTGAAAATTTCTTCGTGTGATATCGGAGAAAGAGTGAGGAAGTATAACAGCCGATTTACATTAGTGCTTTCTTGAAATATTGGCTACTCAACATTTTCTTATAACGTTTTTCAACTCTAAGTTAATTATCAAAATAATAAAAATAATTATGAAATTATGACAAATAAAGAATTTTTTTTAAAGATTCCAGACAAAATTCTCAGTTACAGTTTTAAATAAATTGCTGACAATTTTCTCGCCAAAATTCAACCCTTTGCACCTCTAATTCTAATTCAATTTAGTTACCAGCAACTCACAATTGTTTTAAGTGTTTTATTTTAAATTTATTTCAGCTAAAATATAGGGAAATTCAAATAAATAAAAGAAGAAACAAATTCAAATAAATTTCAGTTTTATTTTTGATACTCTTGTATTTTGTAATACTGAAGTGTATAATATCGTTTCAAACAATTTATAGGGAGGAATACTTGTTTCCTATTGCATGTTTAACAAAACAAACTGGTTTCTTATCTTCCAGGTATTTAAAGTAAACTGCACAATCCTTAAATTTTTCTTCATGATGTTCGAAAATCAAATAATACTTTCCGTTTAAGCGATCTTATTTATCTTGTTTTCTGAAATATTGTACAGATAATATAACATATTGCACTAATTGAGTAAGTTCGTTGATTAGTAAAAAGCGGCCATTAAAATTAAAAACAAATTGGTTTCTCGTCTTCCAGGTATTTATATTTGAGTAATCTGCAAAATCCTTAAATTTTTCTTCATGATGTACGAAAATCATAGAATACTTTCCTTCTAAGAGATCTTATTTATCTTGTTTGCTGCAGTATTTTACAGATAATATAATATATCGCAGTAATTGAGTATGTTCGTTGAATAGGAAAAAGCGGCCTTTATATTAACTGGAGAAACTTCCGTCGATTATATGTGTACAACATCGATTGGTTTTTACGTGAAAAATGTCGAGTGTGTCTTAACAAAGGAATTCCTGAGATAAAAGTTCATGTCAACATAGGGGTGAGTGCAAAGGGTTATTAAAGTGCAAAAAAAAATATTTGAGCCCAAATAAAATAATTGAATATCTGTTTCCAGTAGAGTGGAATGACTGCAATTTATAAATAAATAGAAGACATACCGAAAATTTCGATGCATATTATCTTTTCTACACACATTCATCTTTTCTTTCACTCAGATGTTCACACATACATCTTAAATGTCTTTGTTAATGTTATTGAATCCATTCGATCGACGAGATCCGACTGTCATGAATGTATTCGAGAAATGAAATTTATATTCAATTCAAAAACCGGAACATGAATGTTATACAACTTTTTAAGCGTCAAACAAATATACTGATGTTAATAAGTCATGAAAGAGTGAGTAAAATATATCCAGATTCATCTAATTGCTTAGAAGCGCTTACTTTTTCATGATCAACATTACTTTTAATCTCTAAAACATAAGTTTCGTAATCTGAATCTTACTTTGTTTGAATATGTTACACCAAGAATAGAGAATTTATACAAAACTTCCTATAAAAATTACAGAAACAGAAAAAATTGTGTTTCTGCTTTTTGCATATTTTGAAGAAACGAAAAGTAAACTTATAAAAAATATCAACCATAAAAAAAGTTTGTTTAAAAGTAGCAAAAATATTGTCCCAGGTTTATTTGAAAACGAAACAGGATAAAAATTTCTGTTCGCAAAAAACGAAATAAATTTTTAGGAGAGTTCACTCATATCAATGTTTTGAAAAATTAGATAGTGTACTATGAACTGCAAAATGGACAAAAAATTCTTTCGTTCACCTCCTAAACAAAGTCGAAAAAAAGTAAAATTAGATTAAAAATTGTAAAACAATTGTGCTTTCATGTGTTTATCTTTAGGGAAACCGAGATATTTTCGATAACACTGAATAGAAAATTAAATAATCTAGGAATTTTATTATTATCTATGGAAAATAAATTCTCTCCACTTACAAATTAAATTTATACTAAGTACTCATTTTTATGATTTTATTACTGCTTGAAATTCATTATTTGCACTACTTTCTTAATTACAAGGAAGTGAATAATTGATTAAATATTTTTCTAGTATATGTTGATTTTCAGATATGCTTAACATATTTATATCCCTTATTGAACCATAAATAATGCTTTACTATAAAAAACACACACGTATTTAAGTGAATTAAATTTATTTTATAATGGTGATTATAAAAATTAATAAAATACTTTGCATTTGGAAAGAAAGTTTATTTGTTTATTAATAAAATACCACGAATAAAAATGTATAATATAATTTATATATGAATTAAAATTTATTCATTGAATGAATCAATATCATATAAAATATTTATACAAAATCGCATGTGTTCCAACCGTTAGATTTTTCATGAGATTACCTATTTACAAATAAAACACATTTTGAGAGAAATGCAATAAGCTATATAATTTAAAGTAAGCGGCTATGTTTACTTATGTTGTATTTTCTTAATTTTTTACCCGTCCAAACTTGTTCATGATCTATACTTTTGTAAAAATTAAATTTTTAAAGATATTGAACGTCACGGTTCTCTTACTGATTTATAGACATCTACTGTACTGTATAATATTGAAATTTAAGAACTAAATTGAAAATTCAATATATCCTGCTGTGGTTATAGTTATTTATTAATAGACTCAAATCCTAAATACGAAGTGTAGAATAAATTTTCTTTTCACGTTGTAGAAAAGTTAAATTAACCTGTAATTATCTACACTATTTTCTATTTTTCTAAGCTATTTTTGACATAGAAAAAGATAAATTTTCGCCTTTATGTTCAATATGTTGTCTATTACTTGAATTTTTAAAAAGAGGAAATAAAATAAAACTAAGGTAGATTTAGATTCTAAAATGTGTGCTTTTGTTTTATTACGTTTGAGGAAAGTTTTTGAAAGTACGTTTTTTACATATCGATTTTAAGGAGTAAAAGGTTTAATAGTGATAAACTGGAAAATACAAGGTAATTATTAAACTTCTTATAATTGAAAATATTATTTTTGAAAAAAATTAGTACGTATTTAAAATAGTTTAGCTGTTTCAATTTTAAAATAAAGTACTTCTTATGAACATTTCCTTGCTTTTATATTTTACTAAAGTAGACTATGCATACAAGTTTTAATGTTTTTAAAATTTCATATTAAAGCTAAATGATGGAAAGTGAGCCGATTGATATAAATGTAAAATACATATATTTTAATGGTTTTCTTTAAATATCCATTAATTAAAAATATTAAAACCAACTTTTTTTTTCAAAAATATAAAAATATTTAAGACATATAGTCTTAATATTTATACTTTTTTTATTATGAACATGTATTTGTACAGAAACACTTTATATATTTTATACCTCTGTATTTTATATAAAATAAAATTATAAAAGGATTTCATGGAGTGTGAAAAAACAGATCTACTGAAACACTAATATATCATGGCTGCTTAAAATAAATTAACAAAATATTACTGTTCTTCTTTTTCAAATTTGACATTGATTCTCCATTCTGAATACTGTGCTAAAACAAAAACAACAATCTAAAGAAAACCCATATACATATATACACACTACAGTATTATATATACAGTGGAACCCCGATCTATCGTTCTCGTATTATATTTGGTTTTTGCATTGATCTTTCTATTCATATGATCCCGAATTTACCTATATAGAAACAATATTATTTTTTCCTACATTCATCGCTCCCTGATCCTTTTTTGTCGTATTTAACCTCGAAAGTTAGCCCCGTTACTTTGTTTTTCACAAGCATCGTTTTATTTTAGGAGAAATCGGGTATATAAATTTTTATCTCTCTTTTATCATTATTATTTTTAAATAAGAATATTTTAAAATCGGATGCACGAGAAAAAGATTCCTAGTTCATCAACAGTTCGTTCTAGACAAAGGATTTTTTTAATGTGGTAAGGATTTGGGGGGGGGAATGGTCCTTACTTTAATGGCATGCTAGAACAAATTAATAACCATATAAGCTAAACCAGGAGTTTCTAACTTGTAAGGCCTCGAGGGCCATATTGAGAACCTTACGAATAATCACGGGTCACACTTTCTAAATTGGCTTATTTTCGTAAAAATTCAACAAGTAGCACAAAGATACCAGTATAAAATAATGTACATAGTTTAATTAAAGGAAAATGATCAGTCAATTTAGTTATTTAAAACAATTGGAAAACTTGTTATATGATACATTTTTGGAGCTTATTTTTTTGTACATTTTAAATATAAGATTAAATATGAGAAATTAGAAAATAAACATAAAAATAGCTTTTTTTTTAAAGTTTAAACAAAATATTTATATTTCGGTTATAGCAGGCACCCCCAGATTATATAGTAGTTGTATAGTGTATTGGGATCTCACTCGATGGGTTTACGTTCGATTCCGGAGTAAGGCTTGGATGTATTTGTGTATTGTCCCTTCATAAGGAGCGATCTTATCCTATCTATATGGTGCTTCCATAATAAAAAGTGCAACGAATCAGCTGACAATCATTGAGAAATGTTACTAAAGGCAAGTGCCCCGCATTTATAAAATAATTTTTTAGCAGGCTTACTAATATTAAAAAGAAAACATATCACTAAATGTCATTTATATTGTATATCATTGAAATTTTGAGTTTTATTTTAGACGACATGTATAAACTTCGGATGCAGTTAACTGGTTAATAACGTAAGAAAAAATATTATTGTAAACAGAACAGAACTTTTGGTTTTATAATAAAACAAAAATAGGCAGTTATTATGAAGACATCCTATCAAAAGGTACTATGTCCCTTTAAAATACTAATTATTACCACTGCATACAATCCATTTATTACTAATTACTACTTTTTAAAATAACTTTTTTAATTTTAAAAGTATTTTAAATGTACCAAAAATATTTCTAACCTTCCAATACATTCGAGATTTATCACAATTTACTTTGCAGAGTATAAAATAAAAGTTGACCCAGATTAATGTATTTCGAACAGCATCAATTCTATCCCTTTGAAATTTAAAGAATAACTATAAATATTTTGTTTGGGAGGAATGGGTATTTCTTTTCTGACAATATTTATCGTGAATGTTTACGATAATAACTAAGTTTCATTCTAAGTTCTAAAATGCATCCTATGAATAAAATTGACGCTATTAAGCCAAAAACATATACGCATAGACCATTTTCTATAGCGTTTCATTAGAAACAATAATTAGTATCTTTTGAACATTTACATTGAAATTACATTGAGACATAAATACATGGATATTAACGTATTCAGAGTAGAAGCAGTTTAATTAGAGCAAAATATATTAACTTTGAAAGTCCTCTGACCCCTTAAAGTCCATAGCCGCAGATGTAAATGGGATTGAACCTTCATTTTTGGAAATTAGGCGATCTACTTTTACAAAACAGTATCAGTTACTAAGAATAAAAAACTATGTGTCATTCTAAATATGAGTTACATTTTGTAAAATGTTAAGTACTTCCAATTAGTATTGTGAATAATTTACTCTTAGGAGTAATTAACCGAATTTATTCGTTGATCGAATCTATCGTTTACCTATAATCATTGTTTTCCATTTCCATTCCCTTAAAAACGATGGATCCAGGTTCCACTGCGCTAAAAATGTTATGAATTTAGTCTGGGATTTTATTGTTTATAAAAGCCTATATCAAACATCACAATTTCATTTGATAGTGCACATTACTTCACAGTTGACGTAGTGATTTCTAAGAATGTTTTTACCTATTGTAAATCTCTTCAGCATATCATCAAAAGTTACAGCTTATTACTAAATGCAGTCTTAGAAATATAAATTAATTACCACAGTTTTACAAGTTTAGAAAATTAGAGAAACATTCTTGTCTATTACTCTGTTCAAATATGCAGTTTTTTGATATATAATTAAGAATATTTCATTAAAAAATTAACAAAATAAAAATTTTGAGTAGATAGGTTTCACTATAATATGAGCATTTTTCATTTCATCCTGATATAAATATATTTATTTGATAATCAGTTTTGTTGATTTTTGAGATGGTGTACTTAAACTTTATTGATTAAAACTTTTTAAATGTTAACCTAATCATATTTTTTCTAATTTTTTGTGTCACGTTCAAAATATTCAACAAGATTTTAAAGACGTATAGCTTCATTCATACCTTAAAATATTAAAATAATCTTAAGTTCTTTCTTCCACGATTTAGAGTTTAAAAGATAGTTATTACAGAAAGAAAATTAATAGAAGCAGAACCTTACAAATATTGTGCGCGATATTAATATCTTTATAAATAAAAATGGTATTTTTGCTATTCATTATCCAAACATGAAAATTGTATAATTTTTTGGTAAATATAAAAAAAAAATTCAAGAGTAAGATTGTAGTAAAATAGTTAAGGATTATAGTTGGAGAAAATTCAAAAAGTATGTTTAGCTTGTATTTATATCATATGTATTCTTCACTGAATTTACTCAAATAGTCTGAAAATCCTAAAGACACTTACTATTCAATATTTTATTTTACGAAGAAAGGACGTTTTAGAAATGAGTGGATATATATATATATATATATATATATATATATATATATATATATATATATATATATAATCACTTGAGAAAGTTAAATCATTTATTATTTTGTATAATGTAAATAATAAAGCTAAATTTTGAATAAATTTCATACTTAAGTTACAATATTACTAAATAATCTGGGATTTTAGCATACATATAAAGAACTTTTTGTTTACTTTTGACAACAAAGTTTATAATGCGTTATTATATTTTCTGCTCGTGTTTGGATATAACACAAGAGGAGTTTCTAAAATAATCTATGTAACGACAAAATTAAAGGAAAGCCCTCCAAAGGATCTGTGTTTTTTCAAAATATTTTAGGCCTGAAATAGTAAATGATTTGCCATCAATTTGAAACACGAGCAAACATGGAATGGAAAGAGTAACGTTCATTAATCACCTTTTGCATACTTCTAAGGAGTTCATTAGGAACGACGCAAACCAGAGAATCGCTAGAGAGACCATCAACTGATTTACTTCTTACGGTAATGCACTTTTTGTTCATTGTCAATAGCTGTGAACCATCAAGGAGTGCGTGATCCCCTGGAACAAAGGTATTTTCACACATTATTATACCCATTACAAAGATAAAAAACATTGTTTCTAATAAAGGATAAATGTCACTTTCAATTTTAACAACTATAATTAAGTGATTCCAAAGTTATAGGTTGCCTTAACTTCTTTTAGGAGGCACTGGTAATTATTCTAAAAGTTCATTACAAAAAATGCAAAGTGGAGAATAACCAAAAAGATTATTGACTGATTGATTTACTTTTTGCGGTAACATACATTTTGTTTATTGTTAATAGCTGTCAAACATCAAGAAGTGTATGATTTACTGGATTTATTTATTTATTTATTTTATGTTTTTTGGCACAAAATCCTCGGAGGATATGCTGTGTCATACAAGTTCATGATTTACTGGAAGAGAGGTACTTTTACACATTCTTAAACCCCTTAGAGAGGTTATTAAATATTTGTCTTATAATATAGAAAGCGTATTGTTTTTAACAAAGACCGTCATTTTATAAAATTTTAAAATTTTAACCGTATTCTTAGCATGAACATAAATATTATCTTCACTTAAAATATATAAAACACTGAAAACTATTAGGAAAGATATTTGATTCCTGCAAGAGTTTTGATGAGAGTCTGTATACTTTCGTTGAAAAAAAGCATTTTTAAATATTCCCAGTGCACGCATAATTAATTGATTTCATTTTTTCTCTACACGTTTAATTCGCATTATAAAATTTTAAAATTTTAACCGTATTCTTAGCATGAACATAAATATTATCTTCACTTAAAATATATAAAACACTGAAAACTATTAGGAAAGATATTTGATTCCTGCAAGAGTTTTGATTAGAGAAAGTCTGAATATAAAATTTTTTTCGTTAAAAGGGATCCCCCCAAAAGAATTCTTTAAAAATATTCCCAGTACACGGCATAATTAATTGATTTCATTTTTTTCTCTACACGTTTAGGATTCATATAAAAAAGAAACGGGGTATAAATTTTCGGTTATGGTAAATACAAATTATACCTTAAAACTGCTTCAAATTATACAAAATTTTAAGAATCATTTTAACGTATTACCAATAAAAAGGGAACTAAACGCAAACAGCAGTTTCATAACCCCAATATTTTTTTAACTAAGGTAATTCAAAGTTCCTAACTTAAATTTTGATGATTCTGAATGACTGTATTTCTTTTAAAATTATCGTTGATAGGCTTTAATTACATTTATAAAATATATTTAAGATATACTCCTCAAATATTCAAGTGTAGTTTTAATTCA
Source organism: Pardosa pseudoannulata (assembly GCA_032207245.1). Taxonomy (NCBI): domain Eukaryota; kingdom Metazoa; phylum Arthropoda; class Arachnida; order Araneae; family Lycosidae; genus Pardosa; species Pardosa pseudoannulata. The sequence continues at coordinate 57,907,118 of CM063503.1, forward strand.
AACAGTAAGGTGTGTGACTGATTATGTAGCTATGACTTCGGGATAAGAAATTTTAGTTCTTATCGGACGTCATTCCTCTAAAATATGCACCTTGTGGCAGAAATATCTACCCAAAGTATTCAGGGCTCAAAACCTTCTCAACAGGTGGGAGAATATTAATGAGTGAAAGCTTCTGCCTGCTGTTCACTCTACTTCCTGATGGAATAAAAACTCTAGATTCCAGCAGAGACCAGCTAAGATCATTCACCTACACAAATTTTCCGCGTTTCTAATGCTGAGTACTGGATAAAATTACAAAGTACTGAAGCTAATTGTCACAAATTTGTTCTTCTACGATAAGGATAAAACGTTAATGGTAACAAGTTAATATGAAAACAATGTAATATCAAAATTCAACATAAATAAAACAAAAGCGAAATTATGTAAATTACATTACTCCTATTTCTTTTCCCTGTGATAACTCATACATGGGATCATGTTGCCGCTGTAACGAATTCCGTTTACATTAAATTCCCAGTTACAGACTTATCTACTACAGTGAGAAATATCCACAAGAGGTAGAAATTGTGACCTCACCTTTTGTGAGCACTTGAACTGAGCTTATTTTTACCTTGTGAAAGGACATTGTTTCGCGCAGAATAGGATGCTGAATAGAGGATTGTTAACATCGAGAACCATCTCAATCATTCTATCTGAGAAATTCATTAGGATGCAGGTGAAGTGTTTATAGTGTCGGTTTCAATGGCATCCCTAACAAAGAGTCTCACATGACAGAAATCCTCTATATTGTAAGGGAAACAGCACTATTTTACTCCCTTGTTCTCCGAAGGTTTGTCCAGAAACATCGATTAATGATGTCTTATAGACCGTCGAGATTGCTCTCGATTGCTGAGAACTCCATGAATTCCTAGGAACCTGGCTTACACCTATCCGGCTATCAGTTCAACAAAGCGGTTCAGCTGAGATGAAAAATTTGAGGCCAGACGACGGTATAAAAAGACCGGAGTTGCTGACCCAGGGTCATTTTTTGACCGATCGAGTCTCCTGTGAACTCATTGGCTGATAGCGTTGGGAGAGCGACAGTGTCCCACCCCCTTTATTCTCTCCGTATATGATATTCAGAGCTGTGACGATTAAGAGGGCTGATTCCTGTACGATCATCATTTCATTGTAAATAGCATCCGATGTTCATCTGTGTCTTCATCATAACTTTAACATTTTGTGTGTCTAATAAAGATCTTTAGTCTGTACGTAGTACTCCGCTATCCCTTTTCCAGTTCATTTAGAGTTTAGTACGCTACACCGCCTTTAGAAATGGAAATCGCAGGATGTGAATTCAAGCCAGTGGCAAATAGGAATAGTTTGGTTAGTACCGCTATGGTATTCTGTATTGTTTCTTGAGGGCTAATGATACCAGGCTAATGAGACTTACAACTTAGCCAGTTTCGAATAGAACTTGAAATAAAAGTGGTGATGAATGTGTTAACAACATGAGGGCTTCTTAGATACTTAAAAACCAATTCAGAATGACTACGAACTTTTATGCAAGCAATGGGTTCAAAACCTCTGATTGGGTGTTCCGTACAGATAAGAAGCGCCTTGCCCATTCGTCCTGCCTGTCTTTATTAGATTTACTCAATCTAGAGTGGCTGCAAAAGCCAGATCAGCAAAGCTGTAACTAGGTCCTTTAGAGATCGTGGCAAAAAATTGGTTTGCTATTCTATCACAAAATATAGTGAGAAAATATATAAACATGTTTTTTTTTTCTATATCATATATTCAGAATGAACTCAAATGTTTTTTAATGCTTAAAATGATCCTAGTGTATTAAGTTTTAATTTTTTTTTCTATTTTTACCTTATTAATAATCAAAAATGTTTTTAAACATTTTGGGGGTATTATTTTGCTGAACTAAATAGTTTATTTGAGGGGAATAATTTTTAATTAGACGTTAAATTTTCATAAAAAATGTCGAATTCCTAAATTTAAATTGAGTTTCTAATAACTTTAATAAATTCAAAATTTGAAATGAATACTCGGATTTATAAAGCATATTAGGGGTGTCCGGTAAACACTTTGTAAGAATCTATAACAAATTTAATCTCTAAAAGCATTCTAAAATATAAGAAAATTCATAAAAATAATTTTTAAACATATTAGTTTTTATAATTAAAAAATTATTTTTCAACTTTTCCTTATTTCTACTTGAGGGAATCGTCCCCTTTTGGATCCCATTTTCCATATGGTGTGGCGCCCCTAAGACTGATGCATCCGTGGCAAATGCCACCTTGGCCACGCCCTAGTTACTACCCTGCAGATCAGCATAGGAATTCGTCTTACTAGATAGAAAATTTTGAACTATTTGTGCTATGGCGGTATGTGTACCTGTTGGGCTATCAATTTCTGCAACCTTTTTCCCCGCAGCAAAGACGGCGTAACCGATGACCGGCGAAATGAGGGTGGATGCCGGATTAGTTGGAACGGGGAGCCACGTCACTAGCAAGGTGCCGTCTTGTGGACCCTGTTCCACCTGAACATTGACGGGTGGATCTGGAAGACCTGAAAGAAACAAGAAATAAACATCATTATATGAGACCGCATTCAAATTTTCTCTTAAACCTTACCAACTCCAATAGATTTTATCCCCTATCTTTATTTCTTTACCCCAAAGCTTCTGAGTTCGTCATAATTAATATTGTTAATTGATCTAAATGATTCATCTCACATTACTATAAGTTGACCTTTTCAGTTTTACTAATACTACTAAACTCGATGGTAAAGGCATGTATCTCACCCCTACATATAAACAGTAATGCATACATGCATGCATACATACATATATGCAGCCAGACACACAATATGCATCCTGAAGTCCCTGTAGCCTGGCTAAATCGTAATATGTGTATCTATAATGCGAATAAAGTACACTGAAATTTTACCATACACTTAGAAGTAACTACCCAAAAAACATTTTCAAAACAAAAGCTCGCTACATGCACACACACACTCTCTCACACACGCTCTCTCTCTCTCTCTCTCTCACACACACACATACACACATCATATATTTATATACGGATGCATAATTATATGTGTATCTTTTCATAAAATAATTCAGAAATAAGGTAATTTTTAATTATTAAAGGTTTGTGTGATCATTTAAACTGAATTAATAGTCTCGCTAAACTCATTATTGGTGTGATTATTAGTGTACTACAATAGCACTTACAGAAGTTTAATTGAACTATTTTTTCTAAACAGTGTCATCATTTTCTCTTGTCTTTACTCTCTGAAGAAAATTTCTCGCTACAGCTTTGTCAGTCTATTACATTTACTCCAGTTAAAAATTGCGGATTACCTGAATTTGGTAAACTGTTCAAAACGTCTATAGTTGAAGCTTCTTAATATGGTTTACTGAGAGTGACTTTGAAGACTAATTTAATTGACGTGTTTTATGATTTTATGATATGATTAACATCACGTGAAAGAGCTCAGCATTGCTTGAAATCTGACTACGTTTATCAATAAAGGATTCAACGATTCATTAAAAATGCATTGGAACATGCAGTGCATGTAATTGATTATACAGGATAAGACTACACATCTTCCTCAGAAATAATCACAAGACACATGCTATAATATGCTGTAATGACAACTACCACGTTGGTTATGATCACGATAGTCATAGTTACTATGCAGAAAAAGGGTGGACTTCCATCGGTTAAAGGTGGAGCGGACTCGAGCGTAGTCGACTGTGTTTGTGATTCGTAAATCAGGGTATCCAGTTGAGAGGTAGACACCGCATATGGAGTGGAGTTGACATTTGTGAAGCGACGTAGCAAGTCTTAGCTTCACTACCCTTTAACTAGGCTACGGTTCTGTTTGAAAGCACACTCAGTTTCTGCTTCACTTGTATTGTCTTTCATTCCCTCACCAACGCTTTTTAGAACATTGCCAACACATTGTTGAATCATTGCATGCAACTGACTATACTCCATCCTTCTCCATTAGGTTGCCATACCTTCTCAACTTCAACACCCAAAAGTCCACTCCCCTACGATTGGTAGCTACCTAGCCTAATATCTCTAAAATCAGTTCTTCCTTCGAAATGTTCGCAGGACATATCCTGTAATTTTACTCCACTGATATCAAATGTATTCAAAAAGTTGTAAAAGAGCCCTAAACTTTTAATAATAAATAGAGTGAAAATTAAAAATCATACACCCATACTGTATAAGTTAAAAGCATTAATTCCACTCTCCATGCCAAAAGTAAGGAATATTCCAATTTTAAAACAGTCCAAAGCTGATTCTGATAATTTGATGATTAGGGACTAGTCGATTGTTTAGACAACGATGGCACAAATATAGTTATCCTATAATGTAATTTCTATGCACTGGCTTAAACTAGATCTTTACCTTTAGAGTAATTTCAACATACAGTTTTATATTAATTCAAGCTTACCTTTAGGAAGAGTTCTGAATTCCACATTGCTAACTAACATTTCTAATTTTTTGGGATTCTTCTCATCATTATATAAAAGTTTTCCTGGTTTGACTCTGACAGATACCCGATAAAGATTATTAGGAGATAAACCTAGAAAGAGGAAATATACATAGTTAAAAAGAAAATTAAGTCTTTTCAGTTTTATAGTAAAACTTCATTGCAAAAATGTCTAGAAATGTTTTAAATGAAATAAATTTTTATGTACATTAAATAAAATAGTTGGAAATTTGATAATTTAGGATTTCTATAATTAAGTCAACAATCAGTGTGAAAAAGTTCGCATTTAGAAATACATACATATTAGAACAAAACATACATACTGAATTAGAACAAAAATTTAAATCTGTATTATTTTTAGTTGACCTGAATAGTAAACTTTTCTAACTGCATTTTACTCAAGATGTAAATTTATTCTCATAAAAATAAAGGACATTAAAATTTACAAAAAGTTGATACATCAAATAACAGAATTCTAATTCATTTTTTTTAGATTATTTTCAGAAATTCTTAAACATTTCGAAAAGAAAGCATTTATGATCCGAACGATGTCCGAATGGTTATGGTGCTGGCCTTCGGAAACGGAGTTCGTGGGTTCGAATCGAACTATGGCATGGATGTTCGTAGCCGTTCGGAATCGGTTTTAATCAGTAGGTCCCGGTCCCATTAGCCCTCGTGTTGCAAAAAGTAGACCGTAGCACTCCAAATCAACACCAAAACATTTATGGTATAGAAGTAGGATGTATTTTAATTATTTGATACACCATTAAAGCCTCTATATAAGATATTTTTCCTGCATTAGTTTCAGATATTCCATGTCAATTTAAATATATCTCTTTAAAAACAATAAAGTGAAAGTTAAAAAAATTCAAAAAATTTTAGCAAGTGAATCGAGATTATTGATTTAAATCAAAACCCTATTACCATAAATCTAAACTAAATAATGGTTTTATAAAATAGATAACGCAGTTATGTTCTAATAATTTTTCCAATTTTACACAAAATTTCCTAAAGGTAATTTTTAAAAGAATTATCTACTTATTATAAGATAATTACAGTGGTACATGAAGTTAACAGTTTCCTAACGTAACTGAGTTATGAGCCGTCGCTAGGTTGATTTTTTGCTCTGATTTACGAGCAAAAGTTTTAAGCTGCGGGTAGGCTTCGAAATCAGAAAACCAAACTCCACTGAAGGTAGAAAATTTAAAAAAAAAGTGAAGTTGAAAAGGTATAAATTTACTTAGTTAATGTAAAGAACACCATGTAAAATCGATTTATTGATTTATATTTTTTATATTTGGTTTTATTAAGATTGTATACAATATTTATCCCTGATAAATAAAACTTTGTTTCGTGAAAAATACGCAACAAAAAATTTGTAGTGGTTTCAGGTAAAATGACATGAAATAATTTAATTTAAATTAAAAAATTATTTGACATTGGTTTATTCAGTTCGTTTTATCTCTCCAATAGTAAACTTTTCTAACTGTTTTACTCAAGATGTAAATTTATTCTCATAAAAATAATTAAACCGTGACTAAAAATCCCCTGAGCTAATCTTAATATAAAGCACTGAATTTCACACCTGACCTCAGAGTATTCACATTTTCTTGGTTTGGTTTGGTTTGGAGCGCTACGGTCTACTGATTTGCACACGAGGGCTAACGAGACCGGGACCTACAATTTAAAGCCGATTCCGAACGGCTGCAATCATCCATGCCCGCAGCGGGACTCGAACCCGCGAACTTTGGTTCCGAAAAGCAGCGCTCTACCCTCCGGCCATCGCTCGGCCAGATTTTCTTATGGATTGTGGGCAGGGTAATTTTTTTTACAAATTCTGTTCCACAGTTTTTTTTAAAATTAGATAAAAATTTTAGAATATGTATAGTAATGCATATTCAATTCGTTTAGAATATGTATAATAGTTTAGAATATGTATAGTATAGTAATATGTAGTTAAAAATATGAAAATACGATATATAGTTAAAAATGTGTAGTTAAGAAAATGCATGTTTTGAGATTAACATCGGAAATTTTATTGTACTAAAACTATCATAATTTAAATTAAGAAATATCTTTCGCTGTTATTTTTAAAATTTTATATACTGCTGTTAAGGATTTGTCGCTTTGTACGCTAACAATATGCATATTGACGCATGCATTCTTTTAAATGGTTTTAACTGTGTTACATCTAAACACAGGGTAGCGAAAAATGGGATAATGGTTTAGGTGCAAAATAACTGGTATTATTATAAATAAATAATTTTCCTTTCTTACAGGTTATTTGGCACCAATAATATAAAAAAATAGTGTTTTAACTGTGTTTCGTCTAAACACATAGCAAAATGAGATAATGGTTAAGTGCAAAATAACTGGTATATTAAAAAATAAGTTCCTTACAGGTTAGGCAAATAGTATAAATTGTTTTAACTGTGTTACGTCTAAAAAATAGCAGAAATAATGGTTTAGGTAAAATAATGGTATTATTATAAATATAATTTTCCTTTCTTTCAGGTTATTTGGCACCAATAATATAAAAAATAGTGTTTTAACTGTGTTACGTCTAAAAATAGCGAGAAAATGATAATGGTTTAGGTGCAAAATAACTGGTATTATTATAAATAAATAATTTTCCTTTCTTACAGGTTATTTGGCACCAATAATATAAAAAAAATAGTGTTTTAACTGTGTTACATCTAAACACAGGGTAGCGAAAAATGGGATAATGGTTTAGGTGCAAAATAACTGGTATTATTATAAATAAATAATTTTCCTTTCTTACAGGTTATTTGGCACCAATAATATAAAAAAATAGTGTTTTAACTGTGTTACGTCTAAACACAGGGTAGCGAGAAATGGGATAATGGTTTAGGTGCAAAATAACTGGTATTATTATAAATAAATAATTTTCCTTTCTTACAGGTTATTTGGCACCAATAATATAAAAAAAATAGTGTTTTAACTGTGTTACGTCTAAACACAGGGTAGCGAGGAATGGGATAATGGTTTAGGTGCAAAATAACTGGTATTATTATTAAATAATTTTCCATTCTTACAGGTTATTTGGCACCAATAATATAAAAAAAATAGTGTTTTAACTGTGTTACGTCTAAACACAGGGTAGCGAGGAATGGGATAATGGTTTAGGTGCAAAATAACTGGTATTATTAAAATAAATAATTTTCCTTTCTTACAGTTATTTGGCACCAATAATATAAAAAAAAATAGTGTTTTAACTGTGTTACATCTAAACACAGGGTAGCGAAAAATGGGATAATGGTTTAGGTGCAAAATAACTGGTATTATTATTAAATAATTTTCCTTTCTTACAGGTTATTTGGCACCAATAATATAAAAAAATGGTTTTAACTGTGTTTCGTCTAAACACAGGGTAGCGAGAAATGAGATAATGGTTAAGTGCAAAATAACTGGTATTATTATAAATAAATAATTTTCCTTTCTTACAGGTTATTTGGCACCAATAATATAAAAAAATAGTGTTTTAACTGTGTTTCGTCTAAACACAGGGTAGCGAGAAATGAGATAATGGTTAAGTGCAAAATAACTGGTATTATTATAAATAAATAATTTTCCTTTCTTACAGGTTATTTGGCACCAATAATATAAAAAAATAGTGTTTTAACTGTGTTACGTCTAAACACAGGGTAGCGAGAAATGGGATAATGGTTTAGGTGCAAAATAACTGGTATTATTATAAATAAATAATTTTCCTTTCTTACAGGTTATTTGGCACCAATAATATAAAAAAATAGTGTTTTAACTGTGTTTCGTCTAAACACAGGGTAGCGAGAAATGAGATAATGGTTAAGTGCAAAATAACTGGTATTATTATAAATAAATAATTTTCCTTTCTTACAGGTTATTTGGCACCAATAATATAAAAAAATAGTGTTTTAACTGTGTTACGTCTAAACACAGGGTAGCGAGAAATGGGATAATGGTTTAGGTGCAAAATAACTGGTATTATTATAAATAAATAATTTTCCTTTCTTACAGGTTATTTGGCACCAATAATATAAAAAAATAGTGTTTTAACTGTGTTACGTCTAAACACAGGGTAGCGAGAAATGGGATAATGGTTTAGGTGCAAAATAACTGGTATTATTATAAATAAATAATTTTCCTTTCTTACAGGTTATTTGGCACCAATAATATAAAAAAATAGTGTTTTAACTGTGTTACGTCTAAACACAGGGTAGCGAGAAATGGGATAATGGTTTAGGTGCAAAATAACTGGTATTATTATAAATAAATAATTTTCCTTTCTTACAGGTTATTTGGCACCAATAATATAAAAAAATAGTGTTTTAACTGTGTTACGTCTAAACACAGGGTAGCGAGAAATGGGATAATGGTTTAGGTGCAAAATAACTGGTATTATTATAAATAAATAATTTTCCATTCTTACAGGTTATTTGGCACCAATAATATAAAAAAATAGTGTTTTAACTGTGTTACGTCTAAACACAGGGTAGCGAGAAATGGGATAATGGTTTAGGTGCAAAATAACTGGTATTATTATAAATAAATAATTTTCCTTTCTTACAGGTTATTTGACACCAATAATATAAAAAAAATAGTGTTTTAAAGTACATTCTAACGCAGGGGTCGGCAACCTGTTTGTCCTTAAGGGCGCAATACTAAATTTGAAAATCACAGAGGGCGCATATTTTACAGATAATCAACAGGTATAAATGGGCATTAAAAAAACAGATTTTTTATAACTTTATTTTGTTGGTGTCATACATAATGATACATATAATTCAGTGTGAAACTTGGGTGTCCATATTTTCAGCTAATTTCTTATAATTGGGGATATATTTAGAGTTTCCGGTCCTTAAACAATTATCTAAATGGGAGTCATTAAGCTTTGTTCGGTATTTTGATTTCAAATATTTTATATTTGAGAACAAAGACTCGCAATTGTATGTTGTTGCACAATATGAATAAATTTTTAGCTCTCATTTCCTTAAAATAGAATACTTATTTTCATCGACTAAGTTCCAAAACATTTTATCATTACTATGCGCTTTTTAATTAATATCACTTTGCAAGTTTATTATTTCTAATTCTAAGTCTTCGATATTATGAATCTCGAAATACACTGAAACTATTTCAAGGACATCATCTTCAGTAACATTGAATGAATTTAAGAAAAATCTTAGAACGGGTTCTAATGCTGCAAAATCTTCAAATCTTCAAATCCAGCGAGGGCGCATTAAAAATCGATCGGGGGCGCCATGGCACCCGCGGGCGCCGTGTTGCCTACCCCTGTTCTAACGTAATGTGTGCTTATACAATATTAGTTATACATAATTTATTTTTCTTCTTTGAAACCCTTATACAAAATAATTTCGGTGTTTCATATGAGAATGCAAGGGTCCATAGAATGGGTTATTAGGAGTTTCAATTCATTTAATTTTATTTTAATGGAAATTTTTTAATTAATCAAAGCATCACTGTATTTATATTTTATGGAATGCATAAATCTAAGATTCTATACATAGCTTATATTATAAAAAATAACTCTATTGATTTCAAAACAGTTATCGGGAAAATAGAATCACCTGTCACATGGTGCCGAAAACATCCTGGCTTGACGACTTTGACTTCGACGCTATTCACCGCAACTACATGTTGAAAATTGCTATTACTTGGTAGCCAACTAATTAAAGCTGATGAGGCTGTAATGTGCGATGCTCTAACACAAGTTGGAGCCAAAGGGAAATCTATAAAAACAACAAAGAGAGTTTCAAAATATTTTTAAAGTTAAGAACTTAAACATGTCATTTTAATTCCTTGACATGTGCAATGATAAGTTGCGGATTTCATTCATTTCATGGGTCATTGTAGACTTTGACGAAACTAACTTGTCAAGATCTGTTTTGGGTGGACTCAAATGTGTTATTAGATGACTCAATTCTTCCACTCGTGCATAGATTCTGGTTCGTTTACAATATTGAACATGGCCACTCTCTCATCTTTACAATAATGGCAATAACAAAGTTCAATCTACAATTCAGTAAATAAGTCAGAAGTTGATTGAAAGCAGTATTCAATATAATAGTGATTAAATGTCAAACTAGGGGATATTTGACACTGATACACTCATATATCATAAAAATTATAGAAATGACAATGTTTAAGTGAACTAAATGTTTTATAACAATCCAAATTTAAAAAAAAGTTATATTTATTAGCTTGCACATAAATGTTTCAGTTGAACCAAAGTAAATAGTATTTTTCAGATGCATCAAATACCGCTTTATTTCTATGTCAAGAGGTTAAATAGCCCAAAAAAACTCTGTGCATATTTACTTGTTCAATAAATATTTTTCCCCATTTCTCTGTAAAAATGAAAGCACATTCATTTTCATACTGTCGCTTAAGATTTTTTTTCTGTCACGTCATCTCTGTCTAAATGATTGACGCTTAGAATCGCTCTCTTCTCCGAGGTACGATTGTCACCCTCTAATATTTCAGGTCCTCGACCTTATTGAAAATTTGAAATCTGTCTGCTTTTCCATTCTCTTTAACTGGATTACGCCACATGTAGGAATTAAAGGAAATGAGGATGCTGATAAAGAAGCAAAAACTGCTAGTCACTTCTGTGATATGTCTTTGCCTCTTTGGGATGTCAAAAACAATATAAAATACCTGTTGTATAAGAGGTGTCAGGATTCGTGGGATGAAACGACTGATAATAAATTGCGCTTCATTTAACCGAACATTGATAATTGGAATACTTTATCCTCTAGAAGACATGATGTTATTTTTACTCGCCACCGGATTGGTCATACGCGTTTTACCCATCGTCATCTTTTACTCGGAGAATCCGCTCCAGTTTGTGATCACTGTAATGCAGTCATCGTTGTACAGGATGTCCTCATCGATTATCCCAGGTTTAAAAAACATTGTATTCATTATTTTAACTCTTCATCTATTAAAGATATTTTAAACAATTCGCCTCATCCTCAGCTCTTTCTGTTTTTGAAAGACATTGGTTTTTACCACCACATTTAAATTTTGTGCTTCATCGCTGTCTTCATTACTTTTTGGTTTTGTTCTGTCTCACTGGTTTTGCTACTTGTTTTATCTTCTGTCATTTTATTATTTTTTCTTTTTTAACTTGATCTTTGTAGCACTGATTTAAGTTTTAACTACTTGTTTGGCACAATATGTCCCAGGAAGACTCAGTGCCAAAAAACTCCACCCTCCCAACCAACCAACTAAATGATTGACACATCAAATTTTTGTGCGAGAAGAATTTAGTTCCACTTCCTTTACAGGCATTGCGGAATTTTGATAAAAATTTAATTACGTTTGTTTTTCTGTTAGATCTAAAAGTTGCTAGAACATTTTATACACTAAAATATTTTCCTACTGTATTATAGAGACAATTTCTCAGTATGTTAGTGAATTTTCCGTTCTGTCAGCCAAGTGTTGAGTGTTAAAGAGTTTTGCGTTCCTGATTTTCTAGTTTTCTGACAATCTGCGTGACTATAACTAAACCAGTGATGCTCACTCATAGTCACAAATATCTAATATATTAATTTTTCAACAAAATATGTTAGAAAAGAAAGATAAATTATATATTTATCTTTTTTAATTATACATTTATTAAATAATATAATTTAAAAATATTAACAATTACGAAAAAATCAACATTTAAGTAAAATTTATAATTTTCCTGTAAAAATGAAGTTAATTAGAGACAATATAAGATCTCAATAGTAATTATATATTATTAAATTTATTGGGCTAAAAAATAACAGCTAAAGCATCTTAATCTCATTTTAGTTTGAATACTTAATTAGTTTTAGCTTTACTTTTAAAATTAGCAATGGAAATTTATAATTAAATTAATATAGAGCTAAATTCTAAATAATTTTAATTTAAATTAAGTTTAGTAAATATGAAAACCTTAAATTTTTATTCTTCGGTGATGCAAGAAATAAAAATTATTACCTTTTCCCACTACTATTGTACAAGCTGCATCTTTTGAATGATACCCAGCGCTAGAAATGGAACGGACGCTGACCCGATGAGGCTGAAATTGTGTGAATGCAATTATAAAAGCTACTTAAAAATAATACATAGAAAAGAAATTCATTATAGATAATTACTGCATAATTCCACATTTGGTTCTGTCTTGAATATTAATTGTTTTGATATTAAAATTTAGCGTAATATATTTTGAAAAATATTTAACTAATATTTTTACCACGAAAGCATATTCTAAAGTAAACGAATAAAATTTTAGTTTTGGATACCTGAACCAGACTATCTTGCCCTTGCTAAATTTGTTAGTTTTAAGTTACATTTTTTCAGACCCTATAAATACAATCAGTACAAAGTTTTCATAGATAAAATCAGTTATACTTTAGCATATTTAAGTAGTCTATTATTTACACATTTAAAAATTATCTAAGTTATGATTTTTTTTGAAGGGGGTATACTATTTAAGGCAAATTATACAATTAAATTTCTCCTTTAAATAAGGAATAATAGAGGTGGGAATACAGTATAAAATTTTTAATTTGCTGTGCTCAGTGTAAGAAAAAAATTAAGGCATTTAGAATTCTCATTTTGCGAAAAACAATTTTGAATTCAAACTCTCGTTTTTATTGATTTGAGCTATAAACACTTTCTAATGTTATCTACCAAATTTACCAGCTAAATTAGATATTCCTTCCTTATTGAATTTAAAAATTTAGCCAAGAATGAAAAACAAAAAAGAATTTTTTTTTACATTCACCATTCTCTAATGAATATATGGATATAATTACCACAGCTTATAATAAAATTATTGTTGGTATAACAAACTGTAATCTTTTTCAAAACAAAAATTTTAAAGTTCACCCAGTAGCACTAAACTCGTGACTGTACAATGGAAAGAAGTAAAAAGAAAAAAAACAATGAATTATGGAATACGGAATACAAAAACTATTTCTTCAGAACTGCCAATACTGGTAATTTCTATCTATAGAAACTATTAATTTTTTTAGTTTTTATCCAAGTTTCTAGGTTAAATGAACTACTAAATTTACTTAGACTGGAGAGGAGCAATCAAATTTTAAATAGAGAATTTTGAAGTTATGATGCTAACACATAGGCAAGAAAAAAAAACTGAAAATCTGTGATATTTAAATTATTTTGAAAAAAAAAGACTGTATTAATTACTTTGATCTACAAAATAAAGAAGTAAAAAGAAAAAAAACAATGAATTATGGAATACGGAATACAAAAACTATTTCTTCAGAACTGCCAATACTGGTAATTTCTATCTATAGAAACTATTAATTTTTTTAGTTTTTATCCAAGTTTCTAGGTTAAATGAACTACTAAATTTACTTAGACTGGAGAGGAGAAATCAAATTTTAAATAGAGAATTTTGAAGTTATGATGCTATCATATAGGAAAAAAAAACTATGAAAATCTGTGATATTTAAATTATTTTGAAAAAAAAAGACTGTATTAATTACTTTGATCTACAAAATAAAAAGTAAAAAGAAAAAAAACAATGAATTATGGAATACGGAATACAAAAACTATTTCTTCAGAACTGCCAATACTGGTAATTTCTATCTATAGAAACTATTAATTTTTTTAGTTTTTATCCAAGTTTCTAGGTTAAATGAACTACTAAATTTACTTAGACTGGAGAGGAGAAATCAAATTTTAAATAGAGAATTTTGAAGTTATGATGCTATCATATAGGCAAAAAAAAAAAAAACTATGAAAATCTGTGATATTTAAATTATTTTGAAAAAAAAAGACTGTATTAATTACTTTGATCTACAAAATAAAAAGTAAAAAGAAAAAACAATGAATTATGGAATATGGAATACAAAAACTATTTCTTCAGAACTGCCAATACTGGTAATTTCTATCTATAGAAACTATTAATTTTTTTAGTTTTTATCCAAGTTTCTAGGTTAAATGAACTACTAAATTTACTTAGACTGGAGAGGAGAAATCAAATTTTAAATAGAGAATTTTGAAGTTATGATGCTATCATATAGGCAAAAAAAAAAAAAAAAACTATGAAAATCTGTGATATTTAAATTATTTTGAAAAAAAAAGACTGTATTAATTACTTTGATCTACACTGAACATAATTTTCATACAATACCCAAAATTACTTTTTATATTTACTTTTACCTATGAAATTGTAAAAATATATGATGTGGATAGGTTTTTATTATTGGCAGCTATTAAAATAGAAAATTTTTAAAAAGACAATATGGTTAAGGCTAATGAACGAAAGTTAAATTGAAATTAAATAAGATATTGCCAGTATGGACATTAATGAAGAAGCTCGTTTTCAGAAGCTGTAATACTGACGTATGCTTTACTGTTATCTTTAAATATTTATTCTTTAACCATACTGAATTTCTTAAAGTTTCTACATATTTTGGCTCAAAAATTTTATCGTATTTTAACCTTTTGCACTCGAAATTAAATTTCCTTATTTTTAGTAGTCTGGTCCGAATAAATGATCAGATTTTATTAATTTACTGTCATCCTATCAGTTTTATTTAAGTTAAACTAACATGAAACTTCAAATTTAAAAACAATGTAGAGCTACATATAAAATTGTATTTGCCTCAACAGATCATGCCGAATTGGACTCGAGAGGGAAACACAAAGATTTAAAGCTATTAAAATGTCCGTGTGCCTTTCAAAATTTTAAATTATTTGTCAAAGTTATACAGAAAGACTTCAAAATTATATTATGGTTTTTTTGGGTACCGAATAAATACAAACATATATGTGTATAACTGTATATAATGTTTATACCCTAGCAGAGTCAACGCCTTCGATCAGTGCTCTTGTCCTTTCCGAGAACTTAATCGTAGCTTTAGGAACTCCATCCACATAGACATGGTAGCCTTCGATCTTACCCGGGGGTACATCAGGTGGTACCCAGCCAATCAACAGGCTTTTGTTCATTTGGCGCTCCAGGATTAATCTCTGAGGTGGAGGGACTCCTGAAAAATTCACAGTTTATGGTACTGCTATTTTTTACATTCATAGTGATAGAATAATAATATACATTAACATGCATGACTCAGAAAGTTATTTTTGTAGTAAAGAGTGGTAACAAAGGAATATTAATTCAATGATAACACGCTGATTTTAAAGGAATTTTTTTTACTACTAACGAAAGGGAAATAGTATTTTTCGACGCTTAAAAATTCTCCATTATAACAGCCTTTATTTGATTCATTATAAAATAAAAAATTCTGCTCCTCTTTTGTGTGATTTTTTTACTGGTCTTTAATAACGTTATAGTTTAGAAAAAAATTATTTAGTTTTGTCCTTTAAATAGAATTTTTTTAATAACATAGAAATTATATACTAAATAAAAAAATGAGATTCATTTACATGCTCAATAGCTTTTGAAATGCGTAGATTAGAAATTAATTTTTTTTAATCTAATTCAAGAAAAATATCTGTTTTATTTATTTTGTAAACATAAAACTGTATAGATATTTGGCTTTTTAAAATTAAAATTAAAAAACAACTAAAAATTGTAATGGAATTGAAAATTAAAAATAAATTAGCTTATACCATGCTATTAAATAAAATAGATCGCACGCATTAATATAATTAAGGTTCACAGAATAAAAATTAAAATTAGCTTTTAATATAATAAATTAGCTTCTAATTTACAAATTCCAAAAGTTATTCTTCGTATAAAAGGATTTGCATTTTGTGTACCTGGTGCGGATCGAACGAATACGAATAAAAAAAAAAAAAACGTTAGTCAGGTTTGCGCATGTCTCAGAGGTTAGTCTATTTAGAAAATAGACAGTCACGTGACTCTTGTAGAACATTAAATAACTTGTGCCTAAAAACTCTTTTGCATTGCTACAAGGGTTTTAGAAAGAGCAAAAAGTACCTATAAAAATAATGCCAATAAGGCAAAAAGACGATTCTGTTGACTGCAGCAGAAGAGCAATCCTCCAACCTCCACCACCATTTTGTTCTACTTTGTTCCCTAAGTATGAATAGTATGTCCTTGGTCAAATGGGGTGGGGGAGTATGTCTCCAAAACGGTGTTGGATTATAACAGAGGTGGGCGAGACTGCCCCACAAATCTCAACTAACCCAATGACTCTCTGTACTGCAAAATGTTTAATCAAGTTGATGTTCAGTATACATTTAACTTTTTATTTGTCAAATGACAACTCAAACAAACGGCTGGTACTGTCTAAACTTATAATCCTGACATTTCACCTTCTTCAGGCTTTGAGAATGATTGATAACGAATGATTGAATGATTAGACTAACATCTTCAGTGACTGAATGATTAGACATGACAGTCTGAATGCCCATTTATTTAAATTTAATGTAACGGATTACATACTTTAAGCGTTATTTAATTCAAGGCATTATATGGGCAATAAGCATATTGGCGAGTTCAATGCTCAAAATGATTTTTATTTTAAGAGAAAATATTGGGCAGCAAGATGTAGACTAATGGATTAGAAACCAAATGCCTAGAATTTAGAATAATGAACTAAAATAAAAGTAAGAGAGATCTTTTCTATAAATAGTGACGATATCGTATAACGAGAAATCGAATAGTGTATAAAATATTCAGTGCAAGTTGCAAATCGGGGGAGTGTCGAGGAGTTAATTTATGCTATGATTTAAATCTCAAGTACAAACATAAATCATACAGATAATACCTTTGGAAAAATTTTCATTATCTTTTTCACTTTCTTCTCCATTATCTTGGTCAATTTCTTCAATGTCTTCCAAATCAATGTAGTCATTCATCCGATGAAAATCCTCTAAGAAAAAATGAAATTATTTTAAACACTGATGAATTACAGAAATATGCAAAACTGAATATGAATGACACAGTAATATGAATTACAGTAATATGCAGTCTTTCTTACTCATTCAGAATTTCAAATTTAGATAACATTGTGCATCCATGCTTACAACTGAGAATGGTTCCCGTAGATTTGATTTCATTACGAAGCAAGAATGGAAATTCTTACAATAAGCACGTAATAATTGTGATTTCTGACAGTCACTTGTAATTTTTGATGTAATATATGTGTCGATATAGAAGAGATGAAAAAAGCGAGAATTTAAAAAGAAGGAGTTTGAAACACTGTTGTGTATTTATACAAATTAAAGAATATCTTGTTTACAGATAAGATATTTTTATTTATAGATACACAGTAACATTACTAGTCTTCCATCAGTAGGATTCCCAAAATCTACAAAATCAACAATAGGATTGTGGTATCTATAAAAAATATAGGGTGGTATGCTATTCTTGAGCACATTTCGTGTTTAAAAAAAAAGATTAAAACACATTTGTGTATTTACACAAAATGAAAAGTCCCTT
>CM063503.1:57930016-57990016 GCA_032207245.1 Pardosa pseudoannulata
ACAATTTTGAATTAATTTCATGTTAAACGGATATTTTTTGAAGAATAAAAGTTTCCGTATCATGTTTTGCTACATATAAAATATAGAAATAGTATTAGATTCTTTCTTCAAAAATCTATCCAACTCACACAATCTTTTATAACAGAATTTGAGGTTTTAGAATACAATGGCTAGATATATGTATATTACTATGTATATTACTTAAGTACTACAACGGCTGTAATACACGTTGAAAGGATTAATAGAATAGTTTAGTTTCAAGCACTGTAGTCTAGTTTTTAGTTACACAAGGGATGACCGGATGATGATACCGGAACCCACTGCTTAAGGCAGCTATTCTCAAATTGTTTGGTGCGCCCCCTAGGGGTGAGTGATAACCCGACGTGGGGTGGGGATGAGCATATTGGAAAGTTGAAAATAAAATATTATTTAAAAAAATTATTAACTTACTGAAAGGAAGCAAAATAAAACATATCCTGACATAAAAAATAAAACACACCTTTACACTGATATAATATACTTATAAATATATCAGTACTACATAATGCATTTGATGATTAATTTATCAATACTAAATTAAGAACAATTTTATAAATTACTAGTGACTCTCATGGGCTTGACACGAAGAGCGAAGTTTTTCACAGGTTTGGTTTGGTTTGGAGCGCTACGGTTTACTTTTTGCAACACGAGGGCTAATGAGACCAGGACCTACTACTTAAAGCCGATTCCGAACGGCTAAGAAACTCCATGCCACTGTGGGATTCGAACCCACGAACTCCGGTTCCGAAGGACAGCACCCTAACCATTCGGCCATCGTTCGGTGTTTTTCAAAGGAAAGTTTAATATTAGAAATTGACAATCTATATTATTTTTATATTTAGTTGAGAGCTATATTTTGCCTTTAAAGTAGCCACAATAGGAAAAATACGGTTTCACAAAGGTAGGATGTTGAAAATGGTATTAGTATACGAAATGCTTTTATATTCAGTGCAGAAAATTCATCATACACTCCTGCCCAAAATTCAAAGAGTGATTTATTATTTAATTTTATACTTATCTTGATAATTTGTATGGTTTAAAATTAAGGCCGTATTTTTGCTTTAGAGTCAAAGTACATTATAACTGCATTCAATACATGATGAAAAGTACGTTTGAAAGTTTGAGAAGAACTAGCTTAAGGGGTTCCATACCTCCTAAACAAAATTGTTGCATGCTGAAAGTTTGAGAAGCACTCGCATAAACAGTTTCATAAGTCCTAAAATAAATCGGTGCATACTGAAAATTTGCCTGTTTTAATCTATCATAGGTTTCTAAATCTATATAATAATGAAGAATAACTGTTTGTATTTCCCCACAACTTTGTCTATATTTTTGTTTCGATCTCGATGAAATTTTGCACTATAAATCTTTTTGATGAGAGGATGGTCAATGTATACTTTAAATTTTCCTGAGACTTTAATTGAAGAAGATATTAATTAAAATCTCAAGAGCACTAATATCTTCACCTTTTAAATTGCACTTTCCAGTGACACTCGGTGTAAAGGCACGTGCGGCGATATCTGCCGAGAGCTTCGGACATTTTAAAATTTCCATCTGTTCGTTTTGAAGGAGTTTGACTAAATATACTAATTTGTATAGTCAGATTACATCTCCGTTCCTTAATATAATATCTATTAAGTAATGACTTTTACGAATTTTTTTCAGAAGGTATATTTTGAAACATTTTTACGAAACAGGTTTGTAAATTGTTCCTTACACTTTTGTAATTATTTTATTCGGATCGTTTTTGCATCGTTGAAAATTCTAGAATTTCCTCTCTTTAACTGTGCAATTAAAATATACTTCTTTAATTTTTTTTTACAAGTTTGAAAAAAATTAAAATTTGACTCAAACATTTAATAAGTTCATGAATTTTAATCCCAACGACAAAAAATTTTTTCTTGCTTTACACAAAGTTTCAAAAATTTTCTCTAAAATTATGGATTTTACAAATATTTTCTGTGTTTCGGTTAAACTTTCAATATCGCCGTTAATTTTCAGTTTAAAACCAGGGTAAAAAAAATAACTTGGCATCCTGCCAAGTGAGAACAGCGGTTTTTCTAACGGAAACCGGAAATTTAACTTTTTTTTCTGTCGTTTACTCTCCGTACAGACAAACGTAAAAGATTGTGTACCCTCAAGCTTTCGTATTTAGAAAAATTAAATCCACAAAATTTTATGCCTTTTTCCTGAAATCAAAATAATTTAATTTAATCTCGATAAAATTTCAAATCCTACCTTTACAAGGGGTACTTCAGTTAGAACTTAATAGTTATACAAAAATTTAAGCTATCTATAGATTTTGTTTCACCTCTTATAAAATTTTGAAAAAATTCCTTTCAATTTATTACAATTTAAATCTAGAACAATTGACATAAATTAAATTAAAACTATGTTATATCCCTAGCTGTAAGATTAAAAAAAGTAATTCTACACAATAGGTAAGCCTAAATTTTTTAAGTGTGTAAATATTTATATTATCTATAAAACTAATTAATATTATTTAGACAGTTAAAAATTAGATTATTTTAATGACTAATTAGTTCGTTTATTTCACCTAATTTCTACTGTTTTTTAATTTTTATAGATTTTGTACTAAATATATAAATATAATATTGACCACCTATACGGTGCTTTTACAAAAAATGGCTATCCTTTATTTTTTATGGCCTATATTCTGCATTAAAGAGGACAGTGTGCAAAGCAAATAAAAGTCGTAAAATTATGCGTCCAACATTGAAAAAAAAATTTGATTCTATTATTAGAATATATTATTAAAAATTTCCATGGACATGGAGCTAATAGATAAATGCAACATTTCTTAGGATAGAAGAAAATTTGTAAATATGAAAATTAAAATACAATGAAAAGAAAAATTCAGAACTAATAACGTAACACAAATTAGATAAGTTTGATTCCAGTGTAGGGGATTTTTGGTAAAAGAAACGCATTTTTATTAAAATATTTTCACATTGAAGATATTAAAAATATCAGACTAGCTATTTTAAAAATTCCTTCAATGAGAATGATTAAAAAATCCGTTGGACATGGTACTAATAAATAATTGCAATGCTTCTTACGATAGAATTTTTTTTTAAATTTTAAAGCAAAGATACAAAAAAAACATATGAAAAGAAAAATTAAATAATAATAATATAACACAAAACAAGTACTGAAAATTAGGTACATTTGGCCCCAACAGAGAGGAATTTCCGTAAAAGGAAGGGATTTTTATTATTAAAATGTTTTCACAAAAGACATTAAAAATATCAGAATAGTTACTTTTAACATTTGATTCAGTTATTAATATACATGATTAAAAAATCCATGGATATTGAACAAAAAAATAATTGTGATGCCTCTTAGGATAGAGGAAAATTTTTAAATTTTGAAACAAGTAAATATATGAAATGAAAAATTAAACACTAATAATATAACACAAATTAGGTACTGAAATTTAGGTTAGAAGATATGGCCCCAATAGAGAAGAATTTTTGCAATAAGAAGGGATTTTTATTACAATATTTTCACATAAAAGATATTAAAAATATCAAAATAGTTATTTTAAATATTTGATACAATTATTAAAATTCGTCATTGCAAAACCCCATGGACATATATCTAATAAAGGAATGGACAACAGAAAATTAAATTTTAAAATACAGATACAAAGTAAATATACGAAAAGAAAAATTAAGCACTAATAATCCAACACAAATTAGATGCTGAAAAATAAGGCAAATTAAAGTTAATATAGTTATCAACTTTTAAATTACCCGTTAACTTCTCCACAAAATTGGATGGAACAAGGCCTTTTCTACCATCTAGAAGCTCTCCATTGAAGAATCCATCCTAAAATTTCAAAAGTGAAAGATTATTTTTAAAAATCTTCGGAATAAATCTCTTTATTATAAATAGTTTCTACATTGATCGATAATTTCTCAATCATAAATAGATACAAAATTTAGGGTTACAATATATTTCTTTAAAATATATGTGTATATTCATTAACTATATTCTTGATTTAAACTGCAAAATATTGTTATTAGAGGGTCGGTGTATCTTGGAACACCACGTTTAATTGTTGAATCTCGGTGATTACAGTGATTACAGTGGACTCCGCTGAATGTGATCGGTTTGGGACACCATGATTTTGATAACAATAACCGATTGATAATAATAATCGATATGAAACATTAGATAAATAATTTACCCGCCCTTTAATTTACACGTACTAAATTTCAAAATAAAAGGAAAAAACTCATCTTATATTTATGTACTGTATATTACCTTTTAAAACATAAAAATTGTATACATAATAAAAAACTTGATCAATTGTTGACAGGTTACAGTTTTTTCTAAGAAGCTCATTGATAAATTGTTCTTAATCATAATGTTTCTTAAAGTCATCGGAGTGGTGTTGTACTCCCCGTTTCAACACTTCGACGTATTTCTCATTACAGTACTTGTAGGAGGTGACTCAATATCAAGAGATTCTCCATCTGACTCATTAATTTCATCAACCTGTCATAATGATTAAAAAATTTTGATCTTTTGTTTTAATGTTAAATCATTTCGCTTTCTGGCTTCCATATCAACAAGATGCATGTAAGCGAGCAAGGCATAAAATGTGAATACGCTCCTTCTCAGTTCCAATAAGAATGTGTTGCCTTCTGCTTATCTGTCAACCAGCAGGGTGTGCATATTTCTGAAAAATTCCAGGAAAGTGTAATTTCACACTCCTTTGTTCATTCCCCATTTCCCTAGGTGGAAGAGGGAGAATTCTCAGAAATTCAAATAACAGCGAAGGGAAAGGAAAGAATGGATTCCTTCTGAATACATTGTGACTATACCATTGCCAGTTAAAATGAGGTTCGAAAACTGATAACATTAACCGATGCAACAATCACATAAAGTTATAATTTTAACATACAAATGAATAGATAAAATCGGGACCAAGTGATTTCGATAACAATAAGCGATTGATAACATTAACCGCGATCACATTAAGCGGAGTCCACTGTATTTAGAATAGGATCTACAGCATAAAGGGACATAACGCTTTTCTAGCTTAAAAGTCTTCATTAGAGTAATTTTTGTTTATCTGAAATTATCAAGAATTCCTGTAATCTGTGGCAAATACTTATCTAATGCAGAAAACCCTAATGGATATTGAATGACGTACCAGTAAGAAAGATACAGTGGTGTCATTCCATGCATGATCAAAACTTTTGCTGTAGTATAATGTTCTGCTGAGACTCTCTTTTTCATATTCCATTTTTATCAATTGTCCATCACTATCATCTTACTGCGAGTTTGTTTGTAGCTGTTTCGGGCTCATTTGTTTCGAGTTTGTTAATACTCTCAGTGTAAACTTTAACTCCTTCTCAGCTGGATTTTTTTTTTGTACTGAATTCCCTCTCCAAAAATTTTTTAATTGATGAAAATTAATATATATTCTATCCTGAATTGAAAGAAGCAAAATATTTTTCTCAGAAATCAGTTAATTATCCTTGATGTACTGGTGTTTCTATATATGATATCTCGTTCCTTGATCTTCAGGTTTCCCTACATTTAACCCAATTTTAAATTAAAATATACTTTCTGATACTATATTTATAAAATATATTATTTGAGGTAATTAAGATAAACATTTGTATGAAAAGATTTATGAAAATATATAAAAATGTGTGGGAAAAGGATTCTCTAACCTTTCAGTGAAAACAGTTTTACAATGTTCTTTATAAAAAAGTAAAAAACAATTTGAAATAATTTAGTGCTTATTTACTTGCTATCTGAACACATTGTATGCGGGACACGTACTAGTACGTTTTCTGACGATTGATACTTTATCGCGTGTCACGTACTAGTACGGGTTTGTGTAACAACATGGTTTGTTTGTGGGTACAAAAATAACGGTATATACAGGAAAACGAAGCCGAATGTTCTTGTCTACTACATAGATTTTAGAAAAAATTTAGACAAAAACTAGTTTTTACATCAGTCGATGCGGAACCACAGAACGGGAAGGTTGATTAAAAAAATCCATTTAGATTTAAAATTCACTTTTTATTTATCCTTGCGAAAATGATATTATATATATTTATATTTATATATTACATATACATTTGTATTTGTATATATATATATATATATATATATATATATATTTATTTGTCTATTTATATTTTTGTTTATATATTTTAATATAAAATACGAAAAGTTGGTTAAAAAATTAAATAATTTTCGATGTATTGAGATTTAACTGAATAACTAAATTTACGCGCAAAACACTCGCTCCCTGTACAATTCCGCTGAGAAATGTACCCGCACACAATGTGTTAATCAAGCAAAAATCCTTAGACATGGATAACTCAAAAGGAGCGATTATGAGACTGACACGCTGCTTACTGCGCTACAGTGGCCTACTTAGATACGGATATCGGAAACATATTGAATTGCTTCTTTAGTACAAGTCCTTACAGGTAACCCTATGTGCTTAGAAAATTCATAAACATGGTCCAGAGCAAAGTTTCACATCATACCGATTACAAAGTACTTGTAAATACTCCTATCTTTTTTAATAAAATAAGCAGTAGCGAAATATAACAAAACATGTCAGAAGCGACGGATCCAATTTCAACGACGTAATTATTCTCTTCGTAGCATGACATACGACGCCTACCGCAAGGCCTCGATTATACCAAGTGTATGCCATGGGACGTTGACCAAAAACGGGTTAAAATTAAAACTTATTCTTCAGACCCGTTATTTAGACTTAAAGCTACCTTGGATGTTCAGCTTGGCAATTTTATGTGAAAATTCAATATTCGTATCTCCCTTAACTTTAAAATATAACTAATTATGAGAATCGAATAGAGTATTTTAATATATGTAACCCTATCATTAATATAATTATTACAAGAACAGAGAACTTAGTCATTACTGATTTCTACTATTTTAACAGATTTTAAAACAAAATGTCTTGAATTTTGTAAGTATTTCAAACATTCAAGTTGCATTTCTAACCATCGTATATCTTCGAAATTCATTGACAATTTATTATGTATAATATGAAGTAAAATTTAGTTAAAATAATACAGTTTGAATAGCAAAAATTTCTACTTTAGGAAAAGAAAAGAATTATAGATATTTTGCAAGGAAAAAACTTATTTTAACTATTATTATTGTTATTAAGTATGGTTTTAGCTGGTGCTTACAATAACTACTAAGCTTTATTTATTAGGCCTAATAAGTATGCTATAAAAAAAGATTCTATCATATGCAAAAACATTTGGAATATTTATATGGAACATTTTCAATTAGGATTCTTGCAAAACAATAATTAGGATTTTTTCGAAACAATAATTAGTAACTTTCAAGATTATTAAAATTTATCTTTGAAAGGATAGACATTTTCACATAAATATATTACAAATAACATATTAAATTTTAAAACAGATTGTCCACAAATAATATAAATTAGTTTTTAAGCCCACCGTCCCCTTTAAAAGCATGTATTAGAAACAGACATCGTCTCACGGTTAGAAATTAAATAATTTAGAAAATACGGTCATATGCATGTAAATGGAAATTTAACTGCTGAGCAGAAAAGAATAATCCAATTGAAGTAAGCGATAATACACTTAACGTAATAAGATTCGTTATTGGGATTGTTTGGTTTGGTTTCTACCTGAAACTCTCCGTTGATATTTTGCAATACAAAGGATTTTGACAATATCAGTTTTTACTGCATACAACCTTACTTAATATAAATATAAACTATTTAAAAAAATTGCTGCTTAAATCCCAGGAAGTTTAAATGAGATTTTTGAAAGGTAAAATTTTCAACTTATGATATTCAAAAAACGGTATACCGTATAATGTGTTCATCGTAAAAAATGACCAAACGTTGGTCCAAAACAATTACCAATCTTTTTATAGTTTTTTTTACAGTGAAATATTTCACAGTGTACTTGAAACCGATTTGAAACGGATACACATATCTATGCTAGAAATGAGATACGAACACACAGTACTTACATCTTTACCTGTT
The DNA here is from genome assembly GCA_032207245.1 of Pardosa pseudoannulata. Taxonomy (NCBI): domain Eukaryota; kingdom Metazoa; phylum Arthropoda; class Arachnida; order Araneae; family Lycosidae; genus Pardosa; species Pardosa pseudoannulata. Next base: position 57,938,112 of record CM063503.1, read on the forward strand.
TGATCATCGTTCAGAATATATGAGGAGCAACAAAGAAATTTACCTCGTCCATTTCTCCGTAGATTATTACATAATCTCCAGCATTTAAAGCCAATTCTGCTTCAGGATTTTCATTCGGAGATTGTTTCAAGGGGTCATAGGTATAGCGAGCGCAGTAAATGTTACAGCGGCCTCGGCCAGGAAGTTCGATGAAGTCAATGGAATCCAACATCTCTTCCTCTGTGAGAGCACCTACAAAAGTAAGAAAAGAGATTTCTAAAAATTAGTTAAAGTTTGCCCTTGTGCTATTAATGCTACCAATTTTATTGGGTTGGCAACTAAGTAATTGCGGATTTTACTCATAGATGGCGTCAGTTGAATTTTTAGTTTTGCAGAATTACAAATGTAAAACACATTTTGTTATTTGATAGTTGGCAATTCAGCTGTCAATCAGTAAAAAAAGTTTTTTGATCGGTTGCGTAGTTTTCGCTTGGCCTTCGTTGAAGAATGGAAAATCAAAAGGAACATTTTCGTCATATTTTGCTTTTTTATTTCCTCAAAGGGAAAAACGCATCGCAAGCTCATAAAAAGTTATGTGATGTTTATGGTGACGAAGCCTTAAAAGAACGGCAGTGTCAAAATTGGTTTGCAAAATTTCGTTTTGGTGATTTTTCACTCAAAGTTGAAAAACGCTCTGGTCGTCCAGTTGAAGTTGATGACTCCCAAATCAAAGCAATAATCGATTCGGATCGTTACAGTACAACACGTGAGATTGCAGAGAAGCTTCATGTATCACATACAAGCATTGAAAATCACTTAAAACAACTTGGCTATGCTCAAAAACTCGATATATGGGTTCCTCACGAACTGAAAGAAACGCATTTAACGCAACTCATTAACAGCTGCGATTTGCTAAAGAAACGTAATGAAAATGATCAATTTTTAAAACGACTGATAACTGGCGATGAAAAAATGGGTTGTTTACAACAACATCAAGCGGAAAAAATCGTGGAGCAGGCCAGGTGAACTCACTCAAACAACATCAAAAGCTGATATTCATCAAAAGAAGGTTTTGTTATCAGTTTGGTGGGATTACAAAGGAATTGTCTACTTTGAACTTTTACCAACCAACCGAACGATCAATTCTGATGTCTACATTAAACAACTAACGAAATTAAACAATGCAGTTGAAAAAAAGCGGCCCGAATTGACAAATCTGAAAGGTGTTGTATTCCATCACGACAATGTAAGGCCACACACATCTTTAGTCACTCTTCAAAAATTATTGGAGCTTGATTGGGATGTTTTGCCACATCCACTATATAGTACTGATCTTGCACTATCTGATTGCTTTTTGTTTCGATCTTTACAAAACTTCTTGAATGGTAAACATTTCAATAATGATGATGATGTCATATCGTACCTGATTCAGTTTTTTGCTAATAAAAACCAGAAGTTTTATGAACGTGGGATTATGATGCTGCCTGAAAGATGGCAAAAGGTCATTGATCAAAATGGGCAATACATTACAGAATAAAGTTATTTAGTTTCATGAAAAAATTGTCTTTGATTTTCTAAAAAAAAATCCGCAATTACTTAGTTGCCAACCAATAGAATTCTGCAAATTCATGAAAGAAAAATGGGATGATTTTGTAATATATAATATGAGATTGTAGTTATCTTAAGGTCAATCCTCTACATAATAATAGCCTAAGTTATCTGTACTTTTTTTTTCGAATTTATAAAGCGGTTGGACCTGGAATGGATAGAGGCATCCATATAGGATTCTTGATGAGTTAGGTTTAGCAAAATTCAAAGCGAGTAAAGTTTATCTTCTCCTAAACTATCAATTCTATTCTAAAATAAATTGATATAAATATGCTTCATATCACAGCGAAAAATACTGTCTTTAAAATTTCGAAATCCACCCCTTCCCCCTTTTTCGAGCGTTTCATGTTATTATTTCAAGAACATATCTAATCGTATAATTAGCACTTCTTCCTAGAAACCCTTCTAGAATTTGTAAGAAGTTGGATTCTAGCAGCAGTATGAGATATTTTATACAATATTTTGTTTTCTTCATATAAAGTGTCCATTAATAAAGTCTTCATTAGTTATCTAGTACTTTGCGCTTCAATGTTTAAGTACACTTTAATTTGAAATAGTTTGTAAAAAATCTATATATATATATATATATGTAAAAAATCATATATCTGTAAACATTAAAGGTTAAAATATTTATGATTTGATCAGTATTCATCCAAAATATCATAACTAGGCAAATAAGGTTAACATCGATAATTTTAGGATGAATACAAGTGAACCTGAAAAAGTAAATCTAGAAAACCTCTATATTTTCATTAATATTTAACAAGAAATTATGGGTTCCTTCCCCAAATGAATTTCGCTTAATGAAATGTTTCAATCAGTATATAAAAAATAACTCCTAATTTCTCAGTAATAATGCCCGATAACATAATCTTGAAAGTAGATTTGGAGTTAGCACTACAAATACTTTATAAATCATTAAAAAAATTGTAAGTAATAAAAGTTATTTTTATTGTTAAGTATTGTGCAATCTTTAGCAGGCAGTGTAATCTAAATATATAAATATACTTACGTAAGATAATTATTAATTCCCTATTTTTAAATAACCTTTCTTAAAAGTATTGCAAGAATAAATTTAGTAACGAAATAATTCAATATCTAAAAACCTTGTCATTAGATTTCTATATTATTTAATTTTGAACATAATGTATTTTTACATCAAGTGAATTGAACTTTTGTGCCAGTTTTGATACTTTTCTTCCCGAATGAATTATAGTTAATAGCATAAACTGGATGTTTTAACCCTCTGATTTCCTAGTACTGAGATAGAAAAATTATGTAACGTCTTTATCAATCACACTAATCACCCAAACTTCTATCCTTGGACGAATTGAGCATGGGAGAATGAAATCATAAAAGCAAAAATGAACTATTTATTGTTAGAAATTATCCTATATTTTCATTACATTTAGAGCATAGGAATGGAACATATTTGATTAGAAAAACAGCCTTAAAAGTGATGTATCTGTAAACATGAATGGTAAAAAATTTAGATTTAATGGATATACGAGATACGAAATTAATGGATATACGATAATGGATATACGATTTAATGAATATATGATTTAATGGATATACGTATATATCCAAAAAAGGCATAGAGAAAATTTACGTGAAAACTGAACATGTTAGAATTGATTCAAGTGGGCTAAAAAAATACTATTCTACAAAACTTTTCTAATTCCACAAGATATAGAGCAACATTTTTTTAAATAAAAAGCACACCGAAGACTCGTAAAAAACATAATTTTCTAACCCAGATTTCTAATAATAATTGCCAAATTATTTTTTGCAAGAAAACAAATGTATTTAATTTGCTAGCAATTTTAATTTAAGTAATCTGCGCTTTAATGTTTGAGTACACTCTATTTTGAAATAGTTTGTAAAAAAAATATATATATCTGTAAAAATGTAAATATCTAAAAAATATATCTGTAAACATTAAAGGTAAAAATATTTATGATTTGATCAGTATACATCCAAAATATCATAACGAGGCAAATAAGGTTAACATCGATAATTTTAGGATGAATACAAGTGAACCTGAAAAAGTAAATCTAGAAAACCTCTATATTTTCACTACATTTAGAGCATAGGAATGGAACATATTTGATTAGAAAAACAGCCTTGAAAGTGATGTATCTGTAAACATGAATGGTAAAAAATTTAGATTTAATTGATATACGATTTAATGGATATACGAGATTAATGGATATACGATAATAGATATACGATTTAATTGATATACGAGATACGAAATTAATGGATATACGATTTAATGGATATACGAGATACAAAATTAATGGATATACGATAATAGATATACGATTTAATGATGTATATATCCAAAAAAGACATACAGAAAATTTACGTGAACACCGAAAATGTTAGAATTGATTCAAGTGGGCTTAAAAATACTATTTTACAAAACTCTTCTAGTTCCACAAGATAAAAAGCAACATTTATTTTAATAAAAAACACACCGAAGACCCGTAAAAAACATAATTTTCTAACGCAGATTTCTAATAATAATTGCCAAATCATTTTTTTGCAAGAAAACAAATGTATTTAATTTGTTTCCAATTTTACTTGTTGAAAATCCCAAAGTTTACTTAAAATAAAATACAAATTATGAACTTACAACAATGCATAAAAATTACAGAAAAACAGACAAAATGACTTGATATTTAAATTGTAAAATGCTATACAAAAATAACAAAACACAAATTATAATATCTTGAATTAAATTAAAAAAGTTACTTAACTCTGTAGTTGAAATGTTTTGTTTATTAGCGAAACTACAACAGTCATTAGTTAACTTTAATCGACCCATAAATTTTTCTTTCCGATGTCAAAAACAGTAATCAGGAGCAATGGAAAGACAAATATTTATTTCACCGGATAAAAAAATCCCCATCAAAGAAATAGATAAGAATCTCGTTGTTGACAATAACAAAATTTACAAAAAATAAAATATAAATTATAAACTTACAACATTGCATAAAAATTACAGAAAGACAGACAAAAAAGTTTATATTTAAATCATAAAGTACAATACATAAATGATATAACACAGATTATAATACCTTGAATTAAATTAAAAAAGTTACTTAACTTTTTAGTTGAAATGTTTTTTTATTAGACAAAATATAATTGTCATTAGTTCACTTCCATCGACCACTGAATTTTTCTTTCCGCTGTTCAAAAACAATAATCAAGAGCAATGTAAAGACAACTTTTCACCGGTAAAAATACCCATCAAAGAAATAGATAAGAATCTCGTATTCTGGAGCCCAATATATCAAATATATGGGTGAAAAATATTACAAAATAGTTTATTATATAAAAAATTTTGTATTTGAAATAAATGCAGACGTGAAATTTATATTTTCATAAGCCGATGCCAGATTACATGAGATACTAAATGCAAAATCTAGAATATATTTATAAAATTATATAGCATAATATATATTTCAACTTTATACATATTATTTAAATATTGCGTCTTTATGTCATACATTTATGATAGTTGAGACTGTTTATAAGTGGAATTCTAAGGTTTTGTCCTGTTGACAAAAAACTTTATTAAAACCCATCTAACTGAGGGTAATTTCTAACAATAAATAGTTCATTTTTGCGTTTATGACTTCATTCTCCTATGCTCAATTCGTCGATAGAAGTTAGGGTGATTAGTGTGATTGATAAAGACGTCACATAACTTTTCTATATCAGTGCTAGGCAATCAGAGGGTTAAAATATCAAGTTTATGCTATTAACTATAATTCATTTGGGAAGAAAAGTATCAAAACTGGCACAAAAGTTCAATTCACTTGATGTAAAAATGCATTACGTTCAAAATTAAATAATATAGAAATCTAATGACAAGGTTTCTAGACATTGAATTATTTCGTTACTAAATTTATTCTTGCAATACTTTTAAGAAAGGTTATTTAAAAATAGGAAATTAATAATTATCTTACGTAAGTATATATATTTAGATTACACTGCCTGCTAAAGATTGCACAATACTTAACAATAAAAATAACTTTTATTACTTACAATTTTTTTTAATGATTTATAAAGTATTTGTAGTGCTAACTCCAAATCTTCTTTCAAGATTATGTTATCGGGCATTATTACTGAGAAATTAGGCGTTATTTTTTATATACTGATTGAAACATTTCATTAAGCGAAATTCATTTGGGGTAGGAACCCATAAATTCTTGTTAAATATTAAGAAAAGAAACTTTATAACTTTTATTTTTAATCAAACTCTAAAATATCTAATTTTTTTACAACCTGTAAGTCACTGGAAATTATTCCAACTTCAATAATAAAAAGTAATAAAGCTGCATACAGGTCATACATGTACTTTTAAATATTCTCTAAATTATTCAGAAAATTATTGAATAAATAATATTAATTCATATGTAATAAAGTTATGAACTAAATAAACTTCAAAAGTTTGTTAAATGGAAGTGCTATTTAAATTTTTGTTTTACAGTTTGTATATCTTTTAGAAAATATTGCTCCTTCTTTATCTATCTTACAATTTTACTTTCTTTTTTAATCCAATTTAGAATTTTCATTTTTCTTTACAAATAGTACATCATTTGAAATCATTCTCTTTCCGATTTTATGAACTAGTTATCCTATGCATAAAATCTCTTTTTTAAATAATTAATTCCTATATTGTACAGAAAACTGCTCAGAAAATAAACTGAATTCAGAAGCAAAAGTGAAATTATCAAAAATGAATAGACTAAAAATTTCTACAACGAAAACGTCTGGCAACATAATGTAAAACATATATCTCTTTTGTAAACTAATTATTTATTTAGTCAATTTATTCTAAAGTAACAATTCACTGGGAATTATGGAAAAATGTTTAGTAATTTTTCAATTACAATTTTGTAATTGCGATTAATTTTGAAAGAAAATTAAAGCATTCTATTGTGTAAGCCGATTTCATTTTTAAAAGAATGGGGAAATATGTAAACAGTTTAAATGAAAAATTAATTAATTTTCTCTATTTTTAGACTTCTATTATTAAGAATTCGCTGTCATCTCTTTCTGACATTTCTCATTAACAGAAATCAAGAATTATAATTTTCAATAAATATACAAATTATGCATTTATTTCAAATGGACTAAATTAAAATGAGTGTATATTTATCTCAATCCATTTAAAATAAATACGTCATTTTCAAGTAATTGACTTAAAATAGAAGACTGCATTTATGTAGAAAAAAAAAAGAAAATTGTATACTTAAAATGAAGAATGCTTTTAGGGAATAAATATTAAAGAATACAATCAGTATGGAGAAGTTATTACATGAAAAATCTGTCAAACAGTTTTAGATTATTTATAATATCTGTTAAGAGTTGTTTCCTTGCAAAATATGATGAATTAAAAAACTACTTTTTAAAATTTTTTTTCATATATTACTTAATAAATCTGTCAAACAGTTTTAGATTATTTATAATATCTGTTAACAGTTGTTTCTTTGCAAAATATGATGAATTAAAACTACTTTAAAAAAAATTCATATGTTACTTAATAAACCAAATCAAAATTTTGATTATGATTTTAAACATCAGTCTGAAATTGTATGATTTTAAGATTTGTTTCAAATCATTCATAAACTATACATGTCAATTACTTTTGACTATTTAAAACTTTACTATGCATATGCACTACTTTACAATCAATCACCGGACATTTCGGTTTTAGAACATTTACCCGATATTCTAAGAAAAGACTCGATGGAGCAAATGTGTAGTATATTAAGAAGAGTATTCACTTAACGCTTCATATTGGAGAAAGAATTCTGAGTAGCAGAAATGGTAGCTGAGTGGTAGAGAATTCTTCCGCAATTCGTGGGTTTGATTCTCATTGTTAGAGTGTATGTTCATAGCTGTTCGGAATTGAATGCATGTGGTAGGTACCTGTCTAATTAGACTTTATGGTGCAAAAAACTGATGTAACGCTCTAAACCTAACCCAACCCGATCTAAATAGCTCTCGCGTTGTAAAAAATCGCCGTTCTTCTTTACCGGAGTTCGTGAGTTAGAATCCTACTGCTGGTCTAGATGTTCGTAGCCGTTCGAAATCAGCTTTAAGCAGCAGGTCCCGGTCTTATTAGTCCTTGTGTAGAGAAACAGTAGACCGTAATCGTTCTAATCAAATCAAATCTTCATGATGTCTAAAAACAACCTTCTGCGTTTGTAGTTTTGATTACAGAACACCCTTTACATAAGTGTATGTGATATACATTACCTTAATATTATTTAAAATATCTTCCCGAAATTTCACTCAAACTTTTGCACAGTTTAAAATGCTCGTACAGAATACCTTACACACACACACTAAACCAGAACATTTAGTGGGTCATAAGAAAAAGTAAGAAAAATATTGGAATTTGATTTGCCGTATTTTAACAAAAGTCAGAAAATATCTGCTACGTTTACAAAATACTGATATCGGTATGTGTGATTATTGTATGCAGATGAATTGTGTAGTTCGCACACTTCTGCCAATAGTGTATCATTCCAGTATTATCAATTAAAATGTCCCAAATAGTTTAAGTAGGAAAAATGTATTACTGGAAATAAATATTTAATTTATGCATTGACTAAGTACTGTTACTCAAAAAATTAGATATTCCCTTTGTAAGACCTACTGGTACAGCCGAATCACTAGCACTTATTTTTATTAAATTGATAGCCAAACGTTTTGAATAGTTTAGATCTATTTTCCAACAGATAAATGTTTCAAAATAAATTAAAGGTAACGTAATATATGAAGTCGAAATTTCAATTAAAAATTTTACAACGTTAGTGAACTAATTCATAACTTATTTCTAAACATGGTTTCTGTATTAATCGTATCTACCTACTGGTACAGCTTAATCTCTATCACTTATTTTTATTAAACTGATAGCCAAACGTTTTGAAAAATTTACATCTATTTTCCCACAGATAAATATTTTAAAATAAATTAAAGGTAACGTAATATATGAAGTCTAAATTTCAATTAAAAATTTACAACGTTAGTGAACTAATTCATAACTTATTTATAAACATGGTTTCTGCATTAATCGTAAATTAGATATTCACTTTGTAAGACATACCGAATCTGAAGTCCTTCAGAAACTGAAAGAGTGTTCAAGAAATTCTTTATATCTTCTTTTTTTTTAAATATATTTATCTATAATCTTTGCATAAGTTGCTGTACGTATTAGGCCTTTACATTACGGTACGCAAAATTATAATTAATATTCTACATGTACAGTTAAAAAATTACTGTTATAGTTCATATTGCATTGAGTAATGAATGACCCTATTCAATTCAAACTTTAGTATAAGGTCTTTCTTTTTCAAATTCTTGAAAAAGAAAGCTTTAAGAGAAACCGTGTAGATAGGGATCAAAATCACCAGAAAAAATGCAATTTTTTAAAGTATAAATCTGTTTTATTGTAATTAATGGAATACATAATCTCTTACCCTTGAGTTAACTCGAGTGAGCTAAACTGTCCTAACTGTGCACACTCGAGATAATTCGAGCGGAGTTGTACTAGTTGTACTTTATGTTGCTATAATTTTTCACATTCGAAGGCAATCGAGATTGGAAAATAGCAATGTGAAAGAAAAAAAAAAAAAAAAAAAAAAAAAAAAAAAAAAAAAAATCGTTTTATTGATATTTATCATTTACATGGGATTGTAAGCTATAACGCTTACTTATTCAAGTATAAAATATACATATTTTTTCTAAATTCAACGTCCTAAATTGTATTTTTTACATTAAAAAATTATTTTTTTGGCTGGCCCTTTTCTTTTTAAACTGATATGTGACAGTTATTTCGTTTTTCTATCTTATGCCAGAAACAATATAAAATATTCCGTAATCTTAAATATTAATAAATAAAGAACTACATTGAATCTATTGTAGTATTCCGATACTAGGAGAAGTGTAAAAGTTTTACTACTCAAAACACAGTTTTTGCAACCTCGTGCTAGATATGACTGATTTACAACCGCAGTGAACCAAGTTCATTTGAAATATTGTAGGCAAATTAAACCTTAAAGTTCCTGTTAAAGAATTAATTCCTGGAAATTCAAATTATTTAAAAAATGCTTAATAACAAGGATATTTTCTAGCATATGAACATATGCATACATATAAAGTAAGAAGTTATTAACAGTTGTAAACGGTTTCATTCTTTAAAAGAAAAAGATGGACTTGGTTCTCTTTGATTATAAACTCCTCATATTTTAACCTTTATGTATAAATTTAAAATTTGTTAAACATAGTATTCATAAGCTGACAATAAAGTGGCTAAAAATCTTTAAAAAATAACAAGTTAAAATATTTTATAATCTGGATTTTAATAAAAATTTATGAATATTAAATTTAAAGTTAAAAAATAAATTATATAGAAATATAGAAATAGATATTAGAATTTTCCGATTCTTGTCACGTATAAAGTATGTTTCGAAATGTTTAATAGAATTTAGTATATTCTGCTCACTTATATGTTTCATGATAGCTTTTAATAGCACAAATATGATAGTTTTACATAAATATATATTTTTTTAGTTCTAAGAAATGTTAACAATATAAATATGAAGTTTCAATTTTATTCTGTATTTTACAACGACTTAAAGTATATTCTCTCTTAAGAGTTATACTCTTAAAGTATACTCTCTTACTCTTAGTTATACTCTCTTAGAAGTTATACTCTTAAAGTATAACTTCTTTGAAATAGGGCGATTCAAATTACAGTTTATTCTTAGGTTTTTTTTCTAAGATCTACTAAGTAGATTTATGATTAAGTTGTCACTGAAATGTGCTAGTTAACAGTAGTTCTTCACATAAATTTCAAAGCATTTCTTCAAAAAAATTTTTTTTAAAGTAAAAGAAAGACTTTTTTTACAAGTGTTCCGTAAATAATGAAAAGATAATGTGCCTGTGACTATATATAAATATAATTCAGTTTTTCTCTGAATTTTTATATAGCTATTTTAGTTATTTCAGAGAGTTTAATCCCATTATAAAGCCCAAGAAACAAAAGAAATGGTGTCGAAACAATCAAAGTCATAGAATAGTCAACGAATGTCTATTATTTCTAATATATCTATTTTATTATCTTCTTAAAGTGAAATGAGGGCATAAATAACCATAATGGAACTAGGAAGTGTTTGAAAACTTATTTAGAATATGTGTCCTGAATAAACAAAAGTATCTCAACGGATTGGGATAATCCCTTTACTTTCCAAAAATTATATATAGAAAACATGCTTGAGGTTGAGATTGTTGAAGCGTTAGCTTTGAGGAAATCATGTCACTTCGCAGCGATGCTTGGAGGAACTGTGTCACTTAACTCCAAGGTCAATCACCTCAAGAGTGAATTCCGTTAGATTTGTAGGAATCTGAGTCTCGCCTTACCTTATTTACCTTAACTTCTACCGTGTTACGTTTTAGTAATTGTATAATTAGGTTAAAGATACTTTCAGATAGACGAAATTTGCTTAAAAATTATATATTTCTCTTCCTCTGTGAAATAAAAATATAGTATTTTCAGGAAAAAAAAATTTATATTTTTATTTCTCAGTGAATTAGAAACATAGAGTTTTCAGGCAAATTTCGTCTGACTATCCATTGTATCTTTGAGCTTCCCAGTTTCTCAATTTAATAATCAATCTTTAAATTCACATTTCAATAATTTTTATATTAAGATAACTATTTAAGGTAACTAAGAATAAGTATGAGTGTTTTAATATCCGTTATTTTGTAATTAATATATATATTCACACTTCAATAATTTTTATATTAAGATAACTATTTACGGTGACTGAGAATAATTATGGGTGTTTTAATATCCGTTATTTTGTAATTAATATTTATATTCACATTTCCATAATTTTTATATTAAGATAACTATTTACGGTGACTGAGAATAATCATGGGTGTTTTGATATCCGTTATCTTGTAATTAATATTTAAATTCCCACTACAATAATTTTTATTTTAAGATAACTATGTAAGTCAACTAAAAATAAGCATTGGTGTTTTAATATCCGTTATCTTGTAATTAATATTTAAATTCACACTTCAATAACTTTTATATTAAGATAACTATTTAAGGTAACTAAAAATAAGCATGTGTGTTTTGATAACCGTTATCTTGTAATTGATATTTAAATTCACACTTCAATAACTTTTATATTAAGATAACTATTTAAGGTAACTAAGAATAAGCATGGGTGTTTTAATATCAGTTATCTTGCCATTAATATTTAAATTCATACTTGGATAATTTTTATATTAAGATAGCTATTTAAGATAATTGAGAATAATCATGGGTGTATTGATATCCGTTATCTTGTAATTAATATTTAAATTCACTCTTCAATAATTTTTATATTAAGATAGCTATTTAAGGTAACTAAGAATAAGCATGGGTGTTTTAATATACGTTATCTTGTAATTGATATTTAAATTCACACTTCAATAACTTTTATATTAAGATAACTATTTAAGGTAACTAAGAATAAGCATGGGTGTTTTAATATCCGTTATCTTCTAATTAATATTTAAATTCACACTTCAATAACTTTTATATTAAGATAACTATTTAATGTAACTAAAAATAAGCAAGGTTGTTTTAATATCCGTTATCTTGTAATTAATATAGTTATTACCACAAAAGAAAATTCAGTTATTGCTAAAAACTACATAAAGAGATTTTGAAATTATTTTTTTCAAATTTTATAAGTATTTGAAACACTCTAGATGCATTTCTAACCGACACATATCTTCAAAATTTATTGACAGTTCAATTTCTATACGAAATATTAAAGGATTGTTTTATATATACCTATTTTGATTGTTTATTTTGATTGATTTTTGATCTATTAAATCTCACAAAGTAGAAATTAATTTAAACGATCATCAAATCTGGTATAAACTGTTTATTTAAAATTTAAAAGTAAGACCAAAGACAATAAGAAATAAAATATAATTAATGAGATTATTGGGGCTGGTGTAGTTTTACTAATTTGTTAATGCTTTCTTCCAATTTCATTAACATGATAAAAAGTTTAGATAGCTAGATAAATGATCATTTATGATAAAGAAGGTATTTTCAAGGTATTCCATTAATTTACTAAATAGGTAGGTATACCATGGACGCATCCCAACACTATTTTCACGCCCTTTCATTTGTCTCTGAATTTCCTCCGCACCCCTGATGGGTTTTAGAACCCACTTAGGGGGGGGGGTATGGCAGTACCACTCATGTGGGCATCCTATGCTCTAGAGTATGAAATAAAAGATAGTTAAAACTAATATATTTCAAACAGCATAAATCTATTATTTTAAAAACTAAATGAAGTAATATACATATTGAAATGGTTAAATAGATATGTTAACCACTATTAATATTAATATATTTTAACTATTAATATATTTTAATTAACGAAATTTCAAGTGAATGGTTAAAACAACTAAGGCTCCTTCTAAGGTCTAAAATGTGTAATATGAAAACTAATTATCCTATTATAGGTAAAAGGATGTGCATGGAACACTTTCAGTTATGCTCCCTATGCAATTAATAACTCATGATTTTTAAAATTATTAAAATTTTAATTTGAAATCACAAACTTTTTCATGTAAATATATTTCTAACAACATATTAAATTTTCAAATAGATTTGTCAAAAATAAAATAAATTAATTTTGGAAGTGTCTTAAAACTTTATTTGGGTTTTCAAAGGTTAACTTGTATTTGTTTAAAACCTTCCAGAAGAAGTGTCTAAAAATATTTGTATATATACAAAACTATTTTAAGGGGATATAGTATATTTCGATTTTGAAAATTTTCATTATAATCTTCTTTATTCAATTCATCATAAAAAAAAATTCTCCTTTTAGAATTAATTTTTTATAAGCTCTTTCATAATGCTCCTACCTTTAAAAATTACTTAGTTCTTTCATTTCAAATAGTAAGTGTTTTGGAAAAATATACAAAAAGTTTTTTAAGAAATTATTTCCATATGCCATAAATAAATAACTTTTTATAAAGTTAGACGCTTATTATTTAGGGAAAATTTTATTCTTTACAGATCAGACCTTTTCCTTTTAATATTGAATTAAAAAATACGTTTGCAATGAAGCTGTTTTAGCACGAAAGGTGCGTATTCTATAATTCATATGTTTTTAAAGCAATGTTTAATTGTTACTGTATTGTGTTAAAAATATTTGAACTAGGAATGTATATCTTTTTATTTGCATAAATCAGTTTTAGTTACTTTAAGATTTAACAAATTAGATTTGAAGAAAACTTCAAAGTTTGTTGCTTAGGAAATAACATGGAATTATCAAAGTAAATATAAAATTTTAATCAAATTATATATACCGTAAGAATGCTACTGATTTACCTCAAAGTAAAATTCATATAATGTAGTTTTGATTTTTCAGAGTGCCATTTTTAAGGCTTTCGACAGCATGTAAGTTTTAAAAATGAAAAATTAAAATTCTTAATATACCACCAAAATATAAATTAACGATAGATTTTTAATGCTTCTATTGACTCTTTTAAGTAAAGTTTATTCCCAATTTTGCTTAATTAGAAATACTAAATTATATGGCAAAACTTTTTGTGGTATTTCATATTGTTACATATTATGTCCTCATTGAATATTTCCATATATATGTATCTAAAATATATAAAAAATGAATTTCAATTAAAAAATTTACAACGTTAGTGAATTAATTCCTAACTTATTTATAAACATGGTTTGTGCATTAATCGTAACGACTAGTACAGCTTAATCACTAGCACTTATTTTTTATTAAATTGATAGCCAAACGTTTTGAATAATTTAGATCTTTTTTTCCACAGATAAATGTTTCAAAATAAAGTAAAGGTAACGTAATATATGAAGTCTAAATTTCAAATAAAAAAATTTACAACGTTAGTGAACTAATTCATAACTTATTTATAAACATGGTTTCTGTATTAATCGTATCTACCTACTGGTACAGCTTAATCTCTAGGACTTATTTTTATTAAACTGATAGTCAAACGTTTTGAAAAATGTACATCTATTTTTCCACAGATAAATATTTTAAAATAAATTAAAGGTAACGTAATATATGAAGTCTAAATTTCAATTAAAAAAATTTACAACTTTAGTGAACTAATTCATAACTTATTTATAAACATGGTTTCTGCATTAATCGTATTTACTGGTACAGCTTAATATCTAGCACTTATTTTTATTAAACTGAGAGCCAAACGTTTTGAAAAATTTACATCTATTTTCCCACAGATAAATATTTTAAAATAAATTAAAGGTAACATAATATATGAAGTCTAAATTTCAATTAAAAAAATTTACAACTTTAGTGAACTAATTCATAACTTATTTAGAAACATGGTTTCTGCATTAATTGTATCTACCTACTTATTCAAATTATTCAAAACGTTTGGCTATCAATTACTGGTACAGCTTAATATCTAGCACTTATTTTTATTAAACTGAGAGCCAAACGTTTTGAAAAATTTACATCTATTTTCCCACAGATAAATATTTTAAAATAAATTAAAGGTAACATACTACTATTTTATCTTATTTTATAATTTTAAGTTGAGTCAATTCTAAATCTATAAAAAACTTTTAAATGTGCAATCATTTTGATATCTATTTCTTCAGACAAGCGCCGGAAATTTAGCTACGTTGTGGTATAATCTATTCTTATGTATAAGTATGATCAGTATGTATAATCTATTCTTAAAATAATTATCTTTACAAATCTATGCTTCTTTTCATTTATTGCAGTGTTATTTCTAAAAGTTATTACTTCTATATCTATAAAACCGCTTCTTTTCTGACGTACCACATAAAAGCAATTGGAGTGAAATGGATAAAAAAAATTGAATTATATAAGATATAAATGAACCCACACGAATTAAATTTACATATAATTTAAATTTAGTGTGTCTCAGATTATTCCCACAGAAATTTTAAATTGCATTGTTGGATGATTTTCATTGCTTCAAGGTGGACATAAACAACTTTAAGAGGGCTAAAATTAACTGCAAACAATAAAAGATTTTGTACTGTAGTTTCGTAAATAGAAATTCTGAATAAAAGATTGTTTCACAAAATGTACCACAATAGGTTTAAAGTGTAAAATATTAACTTTGTGGAACAAAGCGTCTGTGAAACTTTTAGATGGGATTTGAGTCTTTTGATGCATTGTTTAAATAAAACAAAAGGGTTGGGGGTTGCCTGTTCAGGATTATTAAAATAGAAGAGGGTGTTTTTCGTTTGAAAATTATAAGCATATACGCTAACAGAAACTTACGGAGCAGTAAAAACTAAGTTAAAATTACAAATTACCAAAACTATGATATATTAGTATTATTGCTAGATATTAGTTTGGTTTTGGCTGTTATGGCGTATATTTAGCTTTATATTTAACTTTTATATTTAGCTTATTTCGTCTTTGAAAGAACTATATATTACTGTAAAAGTTTTAGTTTAGTATATTTGTAAATTAGTATAATATTTTTTCCTACTTTACCTTCAGTTATGAGCTAGACTTAAAGAAAAACACGGGGGGGAGGAAGGGATCAAGCTATTTCATTTTATTATATATATATATATATATATATATATATATATATATATATATATATATATATATATCAGGATTTAAAATATAGAGTAATTTAAGAGATTTTAATTAGGGATTCTTTTAATGGGAGTAACGCGCCTCGCGTTATTAGTCACATAAATACGGCTCACGCGCAGTGATATGTGCAGAGAGAGAGCAGGATGCACTGTTCACGGTCAGACGTGGCTCCTCGAAGCAGTGAAAACTGCCTTTGTTAGCAGTTAGGCTCCAATATGAGACGCCATTATTGAGTAGAGTGTGAGTGAATTTAAATAAAGATATGAAGCTGATGTCAGGACTCTAGTGTCGTTTACGGGACCACGACATATATATATATATATATATATATATATATATATATAATATATATATATATATATATATATATATATATATATATATATATATATATATATATATATATATATATATATATATATATATAATAAATCATATAACATGGCATCATATAATCATATATAACATGGCGATTTTATACTTGTCATTACAATTTTGTCTTAGCCTCTATTATTTTAAATTGCCCGGGCTTACTGCGCATTGAAGAAACCTACATAAATTTCAGTCATGGCTCCATTAAAATTAAGCTAAGTAAAACTTTGATGTTTATTAAGACTAAAAATGGATATCTTTACACGACATGAGCAAAGCATCGAAAGCCATACCAAACACACTTCTTTTACATATTTCGACCAACAGCGAGTGATCATGCGGATTCTTTCTCATGAGATCATTGCTTAGTCAGCATTATTGTCATTCATAAATTAACTTTGATAATTTAAGTCACATCGAAAATGTGGCCAGTGGACAGAACATTAGCATTTATTCCAGAAATAGCTTTGGAAGACGGGTAAAAAGAATTTCAGTCGGTAACAACTACTTTAAATTTGAGTTTTTGAGCTGGGAAATTAGGTATGAAAAAATGATATGGGGAAAGGAGAATTTTAAATAGATATTTAGGTGTAATAATTTTGATGTATTACACACACATATTATACAGGGCTGGTTCTAGGTTGTTAGTCGCCTGCGTGTAAGGTAATATCTGGCCACCCCCTAATCCTGCGTGCAAGATAGTATTGGACCTACCCCTATCAATGCGTATACCTTATAGATATTCTATCGGCTGACCCAGAAATTTGGCCAACTGAGTGCATACACGCAGTACACACATACTAGTACGGTACTATATATATATATATATATATATATATATAAATATATACATATATATATATATATATATATATATATATATATATATATATATATATATATATATATATATATATATATATATATATATATATATATATATATATATATATATATATATATATATATATATATAAATATATATACATATATATATATATATATATATATATATATATATATATATATATATATATATATATATATATATATATATATACATATATATATATATATATATATATATATATATATATATATATATATATATATATATATATATATATATATATATATATATATATATATATATATATATATATACATATATATATATATATATATATATATATATATATACATACATACATACATACATACATACATACATATATATATATATATATATATATATATATATATATATATATATATATATATATATATATGTGTGTGTTAGGTTTAAAAATCAGGTTTAAGAATTAAGTGAGTTATAATTAAAAATAATTGGAACTCTTTAACAATAACGCAATAGAAAAAAGACCCACTCTCGAGCGGAACTATACAGAGTAAAGAAGCTGAATGCGGAAGTAGACAAGAAGATTTGCTTAGGTAGCAACGTCAAAAAAGGCACTTGTAGGAGGGGAATAGGGCTGGTAACATCCTCCCCGCTGGTCGTCTTAAAATGTGAACAAAGGATTTCTAAATGTCATAGTCATGGACAGAAATATTACAATAAAGAAGTTTTTATAGAAATCAGATGTGTCTTCCATGCCTAAACCACTCGTCCGTGTCATATATATATATATATATATATATATATCACAATGAGCTGAGTTTGTAAATATTCAAAACTAAGTCTGGAATTTAAATTTTAGATAAAAGTTATACAGCAACTAACGTTGTTACAATCATGAAATGCAATGTCATTGTATTCAAAGCAGCGTAGCATAAAGAAAGTATGTAACTTCAGCGTTTGAAAAAAAATCAATTGCAGTATTTTACATTAAGATCTTCGACATCCACTTTGATTTTTAAATGATTTCCCAATACTTTTCTTGGAAGCGAGTCACCGGAGACATCCTACGTTCATTTTTCTCCACTTTAAATCCACTTATTTTTTCCAGTCCAATTTTATAACGCAATCAAGGCCGGGACGTCATTCCTTTTCATCTACAAGCCAATGACATTCTAGTTGTTCTGGCGAGATATTTCAATTTAAAATCTTTTCCGAACGTAGGGAATATATTTCTCACTTTTTTATGCATAAAGTAATTCCAAGTATCTCCGAGAACAGTGAAAGAATTTAAACTTCAGAAATTTTCTTTATGTCTTCTCACACACAATTTTTTACACTCTTATTCTATTTTTCTACTTTCCCGGTTCCGCCTTTCTTAGAGTGAGATGAACTATTCCTATGTCCCCAGAGGGTAACTCATTTCAGCTGCTAGCAGTATGATCTAACATCGTTCAGTGAATGCTCGGCACAACTCCACTTTTTCATCTGAAGCAGAACGTAGCTAACCTGAGATGACCTCCTTCCTTAATTCTTCACGATATACTTTGGCACAGAGATGAAAGTTTCGGGCTAGAACATCTTTTTATTTCCCTTACCGGTGAAGTATTTGCAGAATATCGCGGAATGCCCATACTAACCCTTAATTGATACAATTCATGTACTTAGCCAAATCTCGGATTAGAATATCTGATTATAAATGAATACCCATACAAAAGAAATTAATTTATTTATGATAGGGAAAGTTTCAAGTTAGCTATCTATACTTTAAATAGTGTCTGACGTTTGACTTCTATACAAAATCAATTAATTTATCTATGATAGGGAAAGTTTCAAGCTAGCTATTTATACTTTGATTAGTGTATGATTCAACTCTTTATTTCTCTTATTGATGAAGGATATGTATATTATTGCAGAATTTCAAGATATAAAACTTTCAGTGACTTAAATCTTCATGTTGAATATTTGAATACACATGAATTCCGATACAAAAGAAATTAATTTATTAATAATAGCTAAAGTTTCAAGTTAGCTATCTATACTTTGAATAGTGCATGATTTAAAGCTTTATTTCATTATTGATGTAGGATATGTATGTTATTGCAGAATTTCACGATATAAAACTTTCACTGACCTAAATCCTCATTTTGAATATTTGAATACACATGAATTCCCATACAAAAGGAATTAATTTATTTATAATACGGAAAGTTTCAAGTTAGTTATCTATACTTTGAATAGTGTCTGACTTAACGCTTTATTTCTCTTATTGATGAAGGATATGTATGTTATTGCAGAATTTCACGATATAAAACTTTCACTGACCTAAATACTCATTTTGAATATTTGAATACACACGAATTCCAATACAAAAGAAATTAGTTTCTTTATGATAGGAAGAATTTCAATTTCATTCAGTCTGCATATAAGTTTTAAAATTGTTTGCTTTAAGGAAACATTCCATACCTTAAATCTTCATTTATCAACCTTTTTTTGATTAATCTTACAAAAAGTTTTACTCTATTTAGAATGAATTTATTGCAAGTCTTTTTAATTAAATTCTAACTTTGAAATATTTTATTACTGTTATTTCAAGCACTATATTTTAAATAATAACAAAGAAAACACACGACAAATAAAGAAAATGAAATTATCTTACCTGCACGACAGTTTTTGAAATATGTATGTAATAAACTAAATATCAAATTGAAGTTAAATAAATGTTTTATTTGTAAACCTAAAACTAAACGGGTTGACTGTTGGATGATTGGATGTTAACGGGTTTTGAAATGAAAAAAAAAACTAAAACTTTCTAAGAAATTGAAATAAAAAAAAATTACATTTACAAAAAATGATTGTTTGTAATTATAAAATTAAATATTTGCAGAATATTGCAGAAACTAGTGATATTAATCTTTCAATGATTGAATTCATGTACTTAGCAAATCATGGTTTGGAATATTTGGATTTCAAATGAGTTCCCATAAAAAGGGAATTAATTTCTTTATAATGGAGAAAGTTTCATTTAGCTATCTATACTTTGAAAAGTGTCTGATTTAATGCTTTATTTTTTTTACTGATGAAAGATTTATATGTTATTACAGAATTTCAGGATATAAAACTTTCACTGACCCAAATCTTGATATTGAATAATTACGAATTTCAATACAAAGGAAGTTAGTTTATTTGTAATAGGAAGAATTTTAATTTCAGTCGCTATACCTTTCAGTTTCAAAATTGTCTGATTTTAACAGAAATTAGACATATAAAATCTTCATTCTAACAATCTTTTTTTGATTTATCGTAAATCAAAACATTTTGCTCCTTTTTGAAAGAATTTACTGCAAGTATTTTTAATTCCGCTCTAACTTTGAAATAATTACTTAATATTGGTATTTCAAGCAATATACTAATTATAATAACATAGAAAATACAGAATAAATAGAAAAAATGAAATTCCCTTACAGGATAATTTTTGAAATATGTATAAAATAAAATAAATATTTATATCAAATTGAAGTAAAATATCTGTTTTATTTGTAAACCTAAAACTAAAAAGTTGTTTGACATTTTAAAATTGCTTAGAAATTGCTTCGGAAGTGAAATTAAATAAGTAACATTTACATTGCTATAAAAATAATTACTTGTAATTATAAAATTGAGATTCACCGAACAAAAATTATAGTGACTATTTAATATAAAAAACCAGTTTTCAATTTACAATTTCTTTAAGTAATTTTCAAGGTAAGTGGATTTATGCTTTTATCATTTGGAGTAAATATCTTTTTTTTTTGAAAAAAAATATATTACTTCATATAACAAAACTAGCTAATTTTGAAAATGTATTTATTATTAAGGATCATATGTAAATCTTTACTTAAATATTCTTATGATCATTATGTAAATATTCTTATTAACCCTCTAAGCGGTTCGCACGTACAAATCCGGCAAACCGATGATGTCTTAAAAGCGGTTGTCAGGTACAATTTTCAACCTCCCAAAACTCTCCAAAAATTTATGTAGCCTACATTTCTGCCAGTGATTTCCCCCATAGAGTTTTGTGGTAGGAGAATTAGGTCGTATGTTTAGGAACTGCACCCCTCTTTGACTTACATTTATTGATAGATGCACCCTTACCTCCAGAGGCACACAGGCGCTGATAGCTTTTCATGCTTTGTAAATCTCTGTTTCTAAGTATTTCGTTTGCGGTAACACATGTAGCTCTAATTCCACCACTTAAATATCTTGGATGACATTCGTAAAAAATATAAATAAGTCTCTCAAAGAATATTTTTATTCGTACATTTAGAATCTATTAATTCTTATGGGATGATCTTCGAGACTTGACTAGCTTTATGTGTATTAAAAATTAACAATGTATAATATCTATTTATATATCTATTTATAACCGGAAATAAAGGAACAATAACGAGGGTGGGTTTCCCGTATTCCATTCTAGTCAACTAAGGGTGAAATAAACTATCATAGAATGATTTGACCACTGACACAGTAAACCTTTAGCGTAGGTTTGGAGACATTTTTTCCTCGATGTTTTCTACTCGGAGGGTTAATGATCAAGGATAAGGTTTATTCTAAAAAATAATGCTTTTTACATATTGAATCAAAAATAGGTATTATATTGAAGACTTTTAAATTCGAAAGGTACTATTTCCTCGTAAATCCTGTATTGACGCAGGATCGATATTATATTATAGAACTCCATAATATAAAACTTTCATTTATCCAAATCTTACACTATAATAAATCTCCTATCTAATAATCTGGGTTCTGCATACTTTAATTTATGTTCATTCTCACATAAAAGAAATTAGTTAAAAGTACTAAATTAGTCTTTTCAACGGGGATAATTCCGACTTCATATATTTAGGGCTTTTAGTTTTAAATGCATCTGTTGCAATCCTTTTTTTCTGTCTATCCAGTCCCTGAAAGATCAAATAAAGCTATTTCATAAATTTTCTTCATCTTTTAAAAAAATTTTTCGAAATAAGATTTTGACAAAACTTTAAAGCTGAAAAGTTGTTTTCATATGATAAAGCATTGGTGTTTCATAGCTCACGGTTCAGTTTGGTTTGGAGTGCTACGGCCTACTGTTTTGCTCACGAGGGCTAATGAAACCGGGACATACTGCTTAAAGCCGATTCCGAATGGCTACGAACGTCCAGATTGGAACATGCAGACTCTGGTACCGAAAAGCAGTGATCTACCATTCAGCCATCATTCGGCCTTATAACTCTAGGAACCCTTAGAAATGTAGAATCTACTGTCTAAACCCTATATCTTTCTTGTGCAATAGTAAAGTCTTCGGCTGATGTAATTCTCCTCAACAATTGGTCGTAGATACATACTTCCAGTTACAAAAATGTTACAAATAAGAGAAGCATTAGTTTTGTGCAATTTTTAAATTTAAAAACTCAATATTTCGGAAATTAAAAAAAATATTATATTTTTATAAACTCCTCCAATTTTTTTCATTATATTCAGTAAAAATTGAAACGCAATCTAAGAACTGTAACATAAAAAGTTCCATTTTTCAGTGATAAAATCTGACCAAGATATTTAAGTTAAAAGTAACCTTAACCACAGAGCTCACAGCTACTGATAGCCCTAGCTGTAACATGAGGGTTAACCGAGTAACAACCGCAAACTTCTATTCATCGTAAGTACCGATTATATTAAACCTACCAGGTATGACATACAATTTGTGAGCTTAGATGTTATTTCTCGTCTTGATCTGAGACTTATTGTCAGTTGTTTCAAGCTACAACTTTATGTTCCTTGCAGATTCGAATAGCGATACGCTTCCCACTTTACTTATCGAAGCGTATAAAAAACATGATGAGGCTGGGCCTGAAAAATATGTGTATCAGACAACGATTTGGATAATTTCTGTGTCGAAGATAGTCTAAGGCAAAAACAGTGCGTGTGGTTGAAGGATTAACAAACTCTTCAACCACACGCAAAATGCCCTCCACGATATGGGCATTCAAAGTCTAAGATCCAATCATGAAACCTTGATGACTAGAAGACACAAAATTTTGTGAACAGTGATTCAGAGTTCTCTGAGGGACTCTGAGTTTGTAACAGTGATTCAGCGAGAAAGGTGTGAAGACAAAAATTGACACAAAGAAATTCTGAATGATTTCTGCTTACCTTCTCCAGCAAGTCCACTGCTAGAAAGGCGTTGTAGGAGGGCAGAAGGAATAAGGGCGTGGCCGGCTGGTACCAAGGCGTGATGCAGGGATGCAGAAGATGCAGAGGCTGAGAGGCCCTGAATGGGAGCAGCAGCCGATGGATCTCGAAGGCTTCCGAGAGACGGGCTGGGGGAGGGCATTACTGCGTGGTGTCCCAATATGCCGTTGCTGGTAAGCATTGAAGATGACTTCGTTGTCAACGTCGTCGAATAGGACTCTGGAGAGAAGATCGGATCTCAACTAGATTACAAAGTCAAATAAAGTCCCTGGATCGTTTCACATTTGCTTCCGAAATAAATTTAAGGAGAGTCATCACTTTTAAGTAACTTCAAAAGGTAGAAGTTTTGTTACTTTATGGGTTAACATACTTTTACTATTACATTTCAAAATATTTGGAAATTTCAGCATTTTTCTTCATACCTATTTAAGTGTTTCCCAAATTAACTTTGCTTCATTGGAAAAAATACTACTTTCCAAGGACATTATGCAATGGAATTATGCAATAAGACACACTATGTCAAACATTGCTTTTATTATAATGGTCATATGTAACGAAAAAATAATTTAAATATTAAGAACGACTGTTACATCATCAATGTCTTAGATATAAATAACAACATTCTGTCATGATTTTTGCATACACAAATAGTTAAAGGCCTATAGAGATTTGAATTACTTGCAAATAAATTTATAATGATGGATTATATATATATTCTATCTTGAAGGTTAACTTACGAATATTTAATTAATTATGTTTCGTTAATTGTCTGGAATTAGTAAACAAATTTTTCCTCTCTTATTGTAAAATAACAGTCTTACTTTTAACATTATTATAATTAAATAACAACTAGTGGAGGACGTCATACCTAAGATGTTCCGCTTTTTATCCAGCTCAGCTAATATTCTATTGTCTTGTTCTAACTTTGCCATTAGTTTTTCTAATTCTTGTCTAGTGACGGACTGTTCTGAAAAGAAATTAACAAAAATTTTAATTGAGGAATAGAATGTCTGGTAAGAAAAAAATTACAGTATGTCTTATATCTAAGATATACCTATTTACAATGAATGATAATGTGTAAACTGGTGGAGAAACATTAACCTTTATTTTTTTAGCTATTATCTATATATCTATCTAAACTAAAATGCCAGATAAATGGTACAGATGCTGCTATGTAAATAAGGAAGAAATGCCAATCAACGTAAGGTGACGCGTCAGCACAACTTATACGACAATAAGCTGTTCGCATAGCTGCTAAATTGGTTTTAGCTGATACAATGGGAAATTAATACAAATTAAATAACTTAGGAAAATACTTAGTAGCCGGCGCTCGTAAGGAGAGACAAAATATTTTCGCAGTAGACATGAAATTTAAATTTTTGCACACAACTATTCTAAAAATGTGCTATTGATATAAAGAATATAAAAAAAATCTGCAAAAGCAAGAGAGAAAAAAGATCCCGGCATAACAGATCTGTCGACAGTTCAGCATAAATGTTTCAAATGATAAACGATTAACACTGCTGCAAATTTCAGTATTGGGTCAACAAGGTATGTAAATTTATGATTTTCTTTCCATGATATGAAAACCCTTAGTGGGTGGAATATACTGATAATTTTAATGTACTAAATCACTCAGTAGTCTATTTCCAGCTTTAATAGTATCCAAACTATTTTGGCCATTCGGATGCCTGTCCTCCAAGATATGGGCATTCAAAGTCAAAGATCCAATCATGAACCCTTGATGACTAGGAGACACAAAGTTTTGCGCCTCATATGGGATCACAGGCGTCGCCTTTAGACTGTAAATTTGTAAGACGTTGTCTGATTTACAAGTCTCATACAGTTGTATTTGACAGATTGCGTGTACATATATGGAGAAACCTAATAAAGACATGAACCCCGCATGCAAACATACAGTTGTTTAAAGCTGATGAATAATCTATGAAAAGTATAGGTTGTGTGTATTTCGCGAGACCTTGGACCCCTATTATGTCGTAAGACGATTTTGAGAGGCTCCCGGTACGTAAGCATATTTCCCAATCACATGCAAGCATTTATACCCCTTGTTCATTTCGGCAAGTTTGTACAATTCAAGCAGTATAGCATGATAGAACACATGTTGAAAGTTGCTGCCGAGTGGCTTCAGATTCAAAGACCTCCGTTTGCGATCCAAATTCCCCGATATGAGTATACTTCAGATTCTTTACAATGAGTTTTATAATACAGATCTGTATCAACTAGCATCCCTCAGCAATCGAAGACTGTTCTGAAGAGATTCATATTGCATCTTCAAGTTACATTCACACATTATTGGAGTACATGTCACAACGTTTTGACGCAGTTCTTCGTGCTCGTTAAGCGATATTAGGCGAATGCACATGTTTTTCTTCCACTCTTCATCTCTCTTTATATATACATATATATATATATATATATATATATATATATATATATATATATATATATATATATATATATATATATATATATATATATATATATATATATATATATATATACATATATATATATATGTGTGTGTGTGTGTGTGTGTGTCTGCATGTGTTTGTGTGTGTATTGTATAAAATAAAAAGCTTGGGTTTTTTCAATAATTCTCAGCGTATTCATTGAAGTTTATGCCTCACGCGTAAGAATATAGTAAATGTAAATTTATTGGCACTTCACTAGAAAATATACAAAGCAAACATCCGTGGGACATCACACTAAGCATAGATCATTGTTTTCTCTATGAAGTTAGATGGTGTGCCAGACGTCATATTCAGAAGTTAACTGTTGGTGAGATGAGGGGCCAATATAATGATGAGAAATAAATAAGTTAATTAAATCAAACATGTGTCTGAGCCTCTTTCATTAGTGATCTCATTATCGGTCATGACATATATGCATACAAATACATATACACATATTAAAAAGCTGAGGAATTATGCTTTTCCTATTCCTAAATACGTCATATATTCTTATATGGAGGTAAAATATATTATTATTACATTCGACCTTATAGATTCTGATACAATGTTTTTTATTGGAACTAAGATTTTAGCGAACAATTATTTTGATAGCTTACTTAACGAAACAGACTGAGCAGAATTTCTTTCCCGGTTTGCATCTTCTCTTCCTGATTCGGTGCTAGAGGGAGCTAAGGGCAAATCTGGAAAGATAAATAAGGGAACACATACAATATTTTTCGTGGGAAAAGATATTTTGAATATAGGATATATAAGAAATTCCGTCAGAATGGGATAGTAAACTCGGAAAATTATGGCATGAAAATCTTTATTTTAAGAACATCGAATTCTCTCCTTCTCTTTTTAAAAAGGTTCACATTATTGTTTTATGAAAGGTACTAAATAGATAATAAACTTCATTAAATAGACTTCAAAGAAGTTTATTTCCCAGTTATTAACTTTTGAAGGTTGTAATTTAAGATATTTATAAATATAAAATTAAAAAGAAGTAAATATTTTAAAAATATTTTTAATACGCAATATTGCGTATTTAAAAAAATTTAAACTGTTTTTAAATTGACGGATATTTACCATTTAATGACAAAAACTGGCTGATCCTCAATATTTATATTGTAAGAATCTTAAATTATCTCCTTCTCTTTACTGAAAAAGCTCACTCTATTGACTTAAATTTATTAATAGGTCTTAAACAGATTTTAAAGCAGTTTAGTTTATAGTGCTCACGTTTCGAAGAATCTAATTTATAATTACGCAATAAAAAAGAAAGAAATCTATCAAAAATATTTTTCATAAGTAACATTACGCGTTTAAAATATTTTAATTTCATTTAAAACTGACTGACATTTACCATTTAATAAATACAACTTGCTGGTTGTCAAGGTATCTTTATTGTTCAACTAAAACTGATTCTACGTTAATGATTTAAATTTTCAATATTTAAGTATGTCTTTAACAGGTAGGTTGTTTAGGATAAAAACTTTTTTACTGGTGCCTTTTCCTACAAGATCTTGTTCTGTGTAATATTTTATATTGGCTTTTGGTTACTAAAAATTCTCCAATACAATTATAGGAATGTAGAAAAATCCACGTCAAGAAATGTCATTAGTTTGGAAATCAATTAATGGTAGTGTATATAAATAATTCTATTGTAAAATTACTATCGTAAATACTAATATATCCACTTCAATTTCAGGAGTATCAAATCTCCAAAGAAAAATCAGTGCATTCTGAAAGTATTTGTTTAGATCATTGGTCCTTAAACTTTATATGCCAATGCAGGCTAGGCCAGGATACTAAGTAATAACTAAATTAAAATTCAGCATTTTATTCTACAATATTTTATATTTAATTAAATTAAATTAAGACGAGTCTTTTTTTATTAATTTTATGAAAGTTTAAACAGGTTTTAAATGTTCCACAAATTTTTGTATAATTAAGTATTTAAAGATTTTATTTTCTTTAGAAACATATATACTTTCAGCATGCACCAAAATTCCTTTAAAAGGTACGAAACCGCTTCGTAAACCATATAAACCTGCTAATAAATAAATCTCAAATGCAACTCGCCGAACGATGGCCGATTGGTTAGGGTGCTGGCCTTCGGAACCGGAGTTCGTGGGTTCGAATCCCACTATGGCATGGATGTTCGTAGCCGTACGGAATCGGCTTTAAGCAGTAGGTCCCGGTCTCATTAGCCCTCGTGTTGCAAAAAGTAGACCGTAGCACTCCAAACCAAACCAAACCAAATGCAACTACAATTTAACCACCTAACTAGTTTAATAGCTATACTAGATTTTTTTTCACAGTGTATTAGTTTGATTGTAACTTAATATTACGGACAACATTAAATATAATTTGCTGTGAAATTTTGACAGTAATGTTCCATTTACTTCATTTCAATTGCTTCATATAGGTATTTGTCTACGCCTATTTTGCTTTTATTGGTTGTATTAAAACAACATATGCAGAAACTAGCCAAATAAATGTGTTCTAGGTATATACATACCAGAATCCAACAAGAGTATGTGCAGAGTGTTCAAAAAGAAGTAGGTGTGTTCAGAAAGAACGAAGAAAGAAAAATATTCGTTTTGAATCAAGATATCAGTGTGAAGAATGAAGAGCCGGGATAAACTATACACATTTTCTTTTTACCGGAACCCCCCCCTCTTTCTACGAAATAGAGCTCACAAAAATATTAGACAGTAAATAAAAGAAAACTAAATAATATGAAAAATTAAAGTAAACAGTGTAAAAGAATATTCAAGAATTTAAAAAAATCTGGCTAAATACAAGTTCAATTTCTTTTAAACAAAATAAAAAAAAATTTAGAACAAATAGATCTTTAGAACGTTTTCTGTTAATATCAAATCCCTGTGAAATGTTTATATTAATTGATTAAATAAAAACTTAATTTATAATCCAATGTTTTAAAATACTTATAATTATTAAAATTTTCCAATATCATAAAAAATTCTCTGACATGGACAGATTACACATTAAATCTTGAACGTTGTGTTAACTTAATGAAATAAATGTTCTTAGTGTTGTCTAGTCTCTATTTTAATAGTAGTCTTTAAAATTTCGGAATGGTGACTAGTTTTAAAATACTGCATTTTATAAAAAAGTAGCGCTAAACAGTAGTTTGAATTATTTCCCCCCTTTAAATTATTTAGCTTAGTCATAATAGTATAATTTAAAATAATTAAACTTTATAGCATACAAGAATAAAGTAATTAGTTAATGATTAAAAATTATTTAAATGGATTAAATGTAAGTTGAGCATGAAAAAATTTTGAATAAGATGCTGAGAAAAATATTAAAAGAAAATTGTATGAGATTATAAATAATATATTATACTGGGTGTAAAAAACTAAGGGTTATAACTGTTGGGGTTGATAGAGCTTGCCCCCTCTCCTCTCTTAAATAAAAAAAAACTTTTTCAACAGAATATGAGGGTCGGAAATGAAACAGTATTGATAAAAGTGATAAAATGTCGCTTTTCGGAGAACCATTAATTCAGTTCTATTCGTCCTCACAGATGTAGCAATTCGAGTGACAAGATGTCCCGTTATAAATTGAACTTGAAAACTTTAGAAGAACACTAGAAGAGAGGATAGCTTGATTATTCTAGGAAATGACATGCACCACCACGGCATGCTATTGTCGTGTGTATATCCGAGAGCGTGTGCTTGTGGGAAGTATTGTTAGGGATGTACATTTTAACTTCACAACATCTTAAAATATTATTCTACACATATCATGGAATTACATTATTTTCAAAGTCATCTACGCATTTTGCTGTTTGATTGGTTAATGTGAAAAAAATATTGCGTACCATTGACTTCCTCTTACCAAGGCTATATGTATATATAAGTTCATATGTATATATAGGTGGTTAACAAAATAATGGAAACACCTTAGATTTATTAGGATTTTTTTACTTATATGGCCTATAATATGGCTTGGATTCTCCTGGGAATCTAATCATATAAGTGTTAAATAGCATTAAAAAATTGTAGCAGTTTTCATCGAAGAATTAGGAAAGTTCCGAGATAGATGCCAGTGGAGTATATTTATTCCGAATAAATTATTCTAAAATCTACCATAAGGTTCCCATTATACTGAGGTCATTGGAGAGTGCGGACCAAGGCAGTTCCACTTTATTCTTGTGTTCGTCAAACCATAATTGGTTAACATCCACGAAAAAGAGTATTTTTATCCTGGAAAAGTAGTGTATACTGCAGGAAACAAAGTTTGCATCATAGACATGGTCAGCTAAACCTCATCTATACTTCTTCCCGATTAATCTCTCCTTTCACGATTATGATCGGGCCAGCAAAAAACCACGACACGGCTGTGCATACCATGCATATACACCTCCATGCTAGACAGTTGGAATTTACGCTTATGGAGAGTATTCTAAACTTGCACTCATCCTGTTAAGTAAAAGCGTGAAAGAGGACTCGTCTGACGTGCAAATGTCTTCTCCGTATCAACCGATTAGGTTTTGCGGTTATGTCACCACTGTAGATGACATTTGGCATTGATTGATATCTGTGACAAATAGCTTGCGTATAGCTTCTCTGTCGTCAATGTTCTGTTTATGAAGGTGACTCGTAACTGTAATTATTGACACTTGAATATCTATAAGCTGGTTTAGCTCTGCGGTTACTTTGGCTGTAGTTGTTTTCTTTTTCATTACAAACGGCTTCAGTGCCCGTCGGTCTCTTTCACTCACATTCTCCTTCTGTCCACTATTTTGTTTTGATAAGTTTGTCTGCTCCGCTGTGTGTACTTTGTCATGACTTTAGACACCGTAGCTCTAGAAATTAATATAAAGCTGAAATGTTTCGGTCCCAGTTTGCTACATAGTCTCTCTGTTACAATTTGCTTTCTTTGAAATTTTGGGAGGTCTGAAATTTTATGCTTTTGACAAAATCTAACATATATACAACTTCATTGAAGCTACCTCATACTACCAATATATATACTTTTTATGTTAAAAAAAACTGGTAGCTAAAATTATATTTTAGTACTGAAGAAACGCATTCTTAAATGTTGAATTTATTCCCAGATTTTTTCATTATTTTGACAACCACCTGTATATATAAAGTTTTAGGACTAACTAAAATAAAAAAATATGAAATGTATTACTTACATGCAATAAGATCACATATTAGAAAAAGAAATTTTTAAATAAAATATTATCTTATTGACTTTTGTAATTCTCTTTGTATATCCTTTTGACATAAATTTTTTCAAAAAGCTACAGCTTCAAAACATTTTATGTCTTATTTATATTCATACTATCGTAACAAAATTAACGATAAAAATCCTTTGAGAATCTGAATACCTCTAAAAAAATTAGAAACTCAGTTTTATTAAGCTCTTTAAATCATAAATCTCGTAAAAATGTCGAGCTATTGACAGTGGGCAAACAAAGAATTATTTATCAAAAACATATTAAAGAAGGTTAGAATAGGGGTTGCATTTTTATTTAAATTATGTTCAATAAATAAAGCATTAATTTACATCAATTTAATTCGTAATAGAAACGGCCATTTCTATCCCAAAGGCTTTTATAGCTTAGGAAGCAAATAACTGAAAGCATCTAGAGCTCAAAAATAGAGTTAATGCGGATGTAAGAGCAGCAAAAAGCGAGAAACATTCGAGGAAGCAAACAGCGCAGTAAAGCTGGAAACGAAAAATTTTAAGGTACTTCAGCCACTTAAACCATTTACACGTTTAATTTCCCTGATCTAGAGCCTCAAAATGAAATATCGAGAATGAAATCAGATAAGGGATCATATTCAGATTTTGATTGTAGTAACTCAATCTTTTTTAAATTAAAAGTCTCATACGTATCATATGATTTACTTGCAAGCCTATTAAAACATACACATTTTCACAGTACATGATGCGTCATGAGAATTAGGATATGCACATTTCCTTAAAATGTTCAAAACTAGTTTTGTTTCTCCTGGTAACGGAAATACCTTAGTAGAGTATAAGGACTGCCATCTAGCGGTAGTAGTCAGAGTTAATATTCGTTATCTTGAATTTTTTGTTATAGAGATACTTCGTTATAAACCGGAATTTCCAGGATTTCAATATTTACTTTACTTTAGGAACTAATTAAACAGCAAAGATTTGAACTTATCCTTTGCAGATAATAGATTTATTTTTATTTTTATTTTTGTTTTTTAAAAATGAACTTAAAAACCACTGTTACAAATGTTTAAAAATCATTGTTTCAAATGTATGTGAATACTTCAATATTTTTTTTTTGATTTATTGTTGTAGAGCTCAAGGCCTGCCATTTTGCGTAGACCGGTAGCTTCAACATCCATTATGTTAAGATTTTTCATTATATAGAGTGTGGACTATAACCAAAAATAAGGTAAGCATTTAAATCCTAGAACGGTCTTAAATACAAAATTTCAACTTATTACAGCCAATCTTTTTGAGTTATGCTAAATACATACGTACAGACGCCCTGTCGAAACCAATTTAAACAGATTCAATGATGGTCAAAATGGATATTTATAGTGAAATCTGAAATTTGAAATCTTTTGAAATTGAAATAATTCCTTTACTATGTTATGAGAAGTAAAAAGAGACCGAAACTTAAACAATTAAAGGGTTAAAACATATTTCAACTTTTCGTAATAGTTGATTTGAAGCTTCACGATTTATTTTCCCTTGAGCTGATTTAAATACAAAATATTAAAAATATTTTACCAAAAACAGTAGAAGAATAAACTAACAGAGGACACAAAATGGATACAATAGGTAAATCTTTCTTACTTTCACCCTTGATTAATAATCAATCATGCATTTATTTTTTCATTTATTATTATACATTTTAAGATACATAATTAAAAAAAGTAATGATTGGAGAAATTTCATTATGATTAATCAATAATAAAAGTATTTAATCAGCTATTTCAGTGAATTTCTAACAAAAGAATTAACTTAAATGTTGATTTTAACAAATGAATATCTGCTGAAATATGTAAAAACTCTACTTAAACAGTTCGAATAAGTATAGTATAATTTTTCATTAAATAATTTTGTGGCTTTTTCTAAAATTACACTAATGCAATGAACAAAACTCCGAGGTACAAAAGTTATTTAATATTTTATAAACTTTTGTTTTTAAACTGCAGATCTTTAAAGTTTAACTACTATGTTATAAACTTGGTTTCTGAACTTTGTTGAAAAGTGAAATTTCATACGTAGAAGTTGAATTGCACTTTTGATAAAAAATAGTCAAAATCATGTTCTTTTAAGTTAAATGAGAACTACTGTTTAAATTCAATCTTGTAAGAACTGTCGTGGATTATTTTTTGATGCAACATGATGAATTATTATTTTATGAAATGCAGGGCCATTGTATTTCGCACTTTTTCAATTTTCAAAATAATACTTAATGCAGTGTTTTAACGACAGGTAGTTCATGCATTTTCACACTTCATAAAAATTAGTCATCAGTGCATTTATCATTCTATTTACACCATATTATACTAATTATTAATATCAAATGGCTTGATATTCCTAATTTGTATAATAAAATAATAGTAACCTTACAGCAAAAGGATGTTCTAAAACAGAAATTCAATTTGTGAAAAGTGCCTTATTATCATCTTAAACTTTCTAAAAACCAGCTCAATAAATTACCAACAATTTTGTTAATTTTAAAGATATTCAAGTCAGGTTTTAATATAAGTTGCCTTATAAAATTGACTATGAAATTGTAGACACAAAAATGTATATTTTGTGCGTAGTCAGATAAAATTTATTTCGTTTAGCAGCCCATATCTCTCTGAGTATTTAAAATATTGATATCCAATTTTAGTGAAATATTATGACTATTGTTTCTCAAGTAATCTGTAATTTTCGTAAAAGGTGGCTAAAAACTGTGCATGTATCGAGCCGAAAATCCTCCAAAAAATTTTTAAGTGAAGTCTATTTTTTCAAGATTAAATTTTCTTTTTCTCACGAAAATGCACGTAGTAGTTACGTATACCAATGTACATATTTGGAGAAATGTGAAGATCACTAGCAAACTTTTTCATTACAGCATATATTAATTGCTACTATAATAATAACTTTGATATTTTATTGGTCTCCTAAATGCACTGATGAGTCATTTTTATAAGAATGTCTATGTGAATGCATTCATTACTCATTATCAAACTTTCCAAACAATTCTTCTAGTTCTTGGGAAAGTTTAAAAACAGTCAAAATTGGGAAGCTTTCCCATTAATGTGACCAGACCTGGTAATTATACATATCTATGAAAAGAATAAGCATATATAGAATTTATCTAATTTCATTTTTTTTTAAACCGGGATGTTTTAATTTCAAGATATACTGAATTGCTGTGACACATTAAATATGAAATGGGAAAGAATTTTATATTTTAAAAATGCAATATATATGCAGCATAAATGGATGGAGAATTTGTTAAAAATCTTTTTTGCTGTTACGCAAAAATTGTAAAAAGTGTTGTTGAAGCTGAAGGCAATATTTACAAAAATGGAATACCGAATGCTTATAACTTCCATAGAAATAAATTGCCTGTAAGGGGATGGGTAAAAAACAAATTTAAAAATATTAATTGTGATAGTTTAAAGCCATGGAGGAAATACTAACAAATACTAAGTTAAAAAATTACCGAGGAACAGTTTAGTACTTGTATTTTAGAAAAAAAAGTATTGAAAACTCAATGTACCACTTGCGATTATCATTCGCTACTGAATATCACGATGAAAGGTCTGTTCCTAGATATGTTGGAGCTGACAGAAAAGTAACAGCGTTCCAAATTATTGTACTATCTAAAGAACTCTTTCTAACTCAAAGACATTTTTCAGAAATTTCTGAATGTATAATTCTTGCAATTTTGACTATATGGGGTGAAGCCCTAAACCTGTACTGACACTTTTGTTAATAATACATGTATACCGATAGTTAAATTGAATAAACAAGTCCAAGTCACTAGAAAATAAGACGGAGCAGTCAGTGCTATATATTTTAAGTTACATGTTATCCAGTGTTTATGAATTTGACAGTAAAACTCTTAAGTAGGTTTAAATGTTACAGATGTTGCTTTCAAATAATGGTGTATCATTTATGTATTAGATACAATTTGTTCAAGGAAATAAAGCATTTTATTGTACAGCTTATTTATATTTTTGAAAATTCTAGTCACATTTAAAAATTCATTGTTGAAGATAAGGCTATTAATAAGTCATTCAATTTAAATTTTAAGAAAGAAACGTATACTTTAGGGCTTTAAAATTCAACATTACTTGTTCAATATCATCCTTTTGCTCAAAAGTATAAGTGATTAGGTTGCATCAAAATAAATGTAAGCGTATAAGACTTATTTAATAATAATGTAATTATATTTTAAAATAGTGTCTATTTTTTCAAATTTACTACTAACTACTTCTTAAATAAGATATTCTACTTACTTATACATAAAATGAAACCCGTAAAGAAAATTTTTATAAATTGATGTGTTTCCATACCAATCTTATATCTGGATGATCTTAAGAAAGATTTATCTACATTGGGGAAAAGGGATTTGGGATGTAAGGGCTTGGTATATTTTCCATTCAGGATTTCTCTTTACGTTCATAGGGGTTTACAAAACGGTCTGACAACTTACCGACAGTTGCCCTGGATTTTTCAAGTTCTGCTAAAATTCGGTTGTCTTGTTCAATACGAGCTAAAATTCTATTTATTTCAGAATTGGTCGTCTCCATGGGAGCTGAAGAATCAACTTTGGACTGGTTAATAGAAGAAACAGAGCTGTCTGTTTCTCGAGGCAAGGCGACCTCTGTTACTATAGGACCTTTAAGAAACCAGTTGAGTAAAAGTGTTAAGAAAAACTAATGCATAAACTATGTAACATCCACTGATATTACAATTTATTTAAACGTATTTTGAAGAAACGTCAAAGAAGGACTCTTGTAATTCTTTTAATATTTTCTAATATAAGTAGTGAACTTTTTATATAAGTATTTCTTTCATTGTAATATAAATTTTAATAGTTATTCAATTAAAAATGAATTAACAGAATCACAAACTGAATCACTATCTTAGATATTCGATAGCTCTTTTTTTGTACTTTCAGTGTGGCTAGATTATCAATACAAGAAACGTCAAAGAAGAACTCTTGTAATTCTTTTAATATCTTCTAATATAAGTAGTGAACTTTTTATATAGTTATTTCTTTTATTGTAATATAA
Organism: Pardosa pseudoannulata; assembly: GCA_032207245.1. NCBI lineage: Eukaryota > Metazoa > Arthropoda > Arachnida > Araneae > Lycosidae > Pardosa > Pardosa pseudoannulata. The sequence goes on from CM063503.1 coordinate 57,974,587, forward strand.
GTTTTAATAATTATTCAATTAAAAATGAATTAGCAATCACAAACTGAATCGTTATCATAGATATTCGATAGCTCTTTTTTGTACTTTCAGTGCGGCTAGATTATCAATACAAGAAACGTCAAAGAAGGACTCTTGCAATTCTTTTAATATGTTTTATTATAAGTAGTGAACATATTATATAGGTGTTTCATTCATTGTTATATAAATTTTAATAGTTATTCAATTAAAAATGAATTAACAGAATCACATCAAAACTGAATTGTTATCTTAGATATTCGATAGCTCTTTTTTGTACTTTCAATGCTGCTAGATTATCAATACAAGAAACGCCAAAGAAGGACTCTTGTAATTCTTTTAATATCTTCTACTATAAGTATTGAACATTTTATATAGGTATTTCTTTCATTGTAATATGAATTTTAATAGTTATTCAATTAAAAATTAACAGAATCATATCAAAACTGAATCGTCATCTTAGATATTCGATAGCTCTTTTTTGTATTTTCAGTGAGCCTAGATTATCAATACAAGATTTATTATAAATAGTCAAAACTATGTGTTTGAATTTATTACTGATTGAAATTATTTATGGCTTACAGATTGAAATTCTGCTAGCTAATTTTTTTGAAAATTATCTGAAGACAGAAAAAATATATTTAAGTTCAGTACTTGTAGAGATAAGAACATTTTTCAAAGGTAATCTTAAATAAAATAGTATATTAAAATTAGATGAACTGAGTAATTTATATTGATAGAAGAATAATTTTATTTTGTAGCACAATAATTATCTTTTATATTTTTACATATGAAATTAGCACATTGTATGTAATTAAATTTTAATTATTGAAAAGTTAATGTTCTTTTTCTCTGTATATTTCTGAAAATTATTTTGACTACGAAGTATTCGTGTTGACAAGTATTTTGAAATCTTCCAGGATTTAAAACCATCAGTTCATTTGCACTTATCAATTAAAATGTTCTATAAACGGTTCTTTGTAAATACTGTTAAAATAATAACAGCTTATGTGAGATATAAATAATATGAAGACACTGTAGTTGTAAAAAACGTCATTTTACAAAAGGTAGCTGTATCAAAAATAATCTAAAGTTTAAAACACGCGCATGCATTAAAGCAAAAAATAAAAAATAATGCAAAAATTGAAGCAAATAATTGCAAAGGCGTTATTTTTTTCATAAATGTTATGCATTGTTTTTTATCGTGCATGATATTCAGAAAAATCCCAAACTATTTGCTTTCTTCACTGTGAACATGTGTCAAAAATTTTTAAAAATTGAAAAAAAATCGTTGACTGATGACATTTACTTTAATAATTACTCCTTCAGGATAAAATTGGAAAGAAAATTATTTTATATTTATTCATAGACAATACTCTCCCATCAGAAAAACTGATGTAATGTTAATATTAAGCTTAGATAGAAGTAAACATCAATTAGTTTGTAATAATATTACATATTTATGGCCTCCAAACTTTTTAATTAATTTGTATCTACTTTTTCCATTAAAGTGTTTATTATGGGATTTAATAAATATTGCATGGAATAAATAAAGTTTGATAAATTCAATAACACGTCACATCTGATGGAGAAACTTTAATAAAACATTTATTGCTGATTATTGTGTTGATTACACATTAAAAATATAAACCGAAAGTTATTATACACACATTTCAAAATAAAACTAAATAATATTTCTTATTAAATTACTCGAATTAAAATTTCATAAAATCCTTGGACACTTAGTCGATAATGAATTCATTTGTGTAGAGTTAAAATTATATCCTAAAATGAAAATTTCGTATATAAAGTTTCCAATTCAATAATCAACTGACTGGCAGAGATTTAACCAAATAAATCTATATTATAATTGGTATTGATGCATAGACAAAAAAATGTAACATCTATATGATATAAAAGTAATAGTAAAAATTACCTTCGATACTATATTTAACTGAGGTGGCTGGCTGGTAACTTATCTGTGAGTGTGCTTGAGTTGTAGCAGCATCTTTTAGGCCAGTAGACGTGGATATAGGCTCTGATATACCTGATATACTTATTGGTAAGGAGTAGGCTGGTAAAGTAGGAGATGTACTAGACCGACTAGAAGGTATAGATTGGAGGGAGCTGAGGTTGTCACTTTGCACGCTTTCTAGCTGCAACGATACCTAGATTTCAAGAGATAAATAATTAAATAATTTTTATTCTTATTTAAAATGGCATGCATATGTGAACAAGGAATGATTTATTTATTGAAATCAGATTATATATAAAGAATTAACCCCTTAACGTGCACGCTCGAATTAACTCGAGTTCTAAACTGGCCAAACTGTGCACACTAGAGATAATTCAAGATAATTTTTACTGATAAAAATGCTTATTCTGAAATGGGAATTCGAAAAGAAAGATAAAAAAGGTCGATTGACTTGTAATATTACAATATTTGACTATTTTCTGCAATGTTACCAAAATCCAAAATTGCAATAAAAATTTTGATTATTTTTGTATTTATTTTAATTTTCTTGGTAAGACAACGTTCTAAATTGTGTTTTTTACATTAAAAAAATTAGCATTTTCAGCCGGCCTTTTTTAAAAAAACTGTGCCTTAAGGGGTTAAATAACAATGATAACTTAGAACATATTGTAGACAACCAATAAAATATTATAGTACAAGCGATGTGGTATTTTCTTCCTTGAGCTTTTTAGCTGTATGAAGCATGCACGCATCTTACTAAATCGTCAAATTTATCTCATCTACTACAATTTGACTCAATATGCAAGACATAAAAATATCTATTCAAAATACCACGTTAAAATTATAAATTATTATTTCAATCCTCTTATTTTTGTATGACACAATATAATATGTTAAGATTGTTATTTAAAACTTTTGGACTACAATCTAAACAAAACATTTTACTTTTGAAGGGATTTTTCTGCATTAAACAGCATAATTTAAAGCAGTTTGGAATTTTAACTAGTCTGGTGAAAGAGGACGATACTATTACGCTTTGTGGTGTTTAGTAATATATTTAAGAGCTGAATTGATTCCTGTATAATTCCCAGAGGGAATTATCAATGGTTTCACAAAGTTGAAAATACGATTGAGCAACTTAATGGAGACTACTGAAACAATCTGTTACCATTCTGTGATCAAAGTTTGAATATGAATGGCTTACACAATAGGGAATCTGTATGAAGAGGAGTGTTTTTGTATATGTCTGTCTGCCTGTAAGAGATGCAGGTGAGGGCTACATGTACGAAAATCTCTAAAGAGATTCTTTGTAACACCGTGCAAAACTTTTAGAAATTCCAAATAGTTTTTTAGTTGTGATTTTAAGCTAGTTTTTTATCTTTGATTTTAAGGCTTTTTAACGGGATTTTTCCTTGTTGATAAGTATTGAAAATAAAATAGCCAGCAAAAGTGTTACAAATAATTTCATGAATGTACATTACTTTAACATTGTTTTAACATTAAAGATTTTTTTCAACACTATAACGTCATTTTTTGAAATATCCCAACTATTCATTACTTTAAAATAAGTTTTTGTTTCAAATTAAGATATTCCACTATTAAATATATATTGGACATGCCATGAATCAAATGTATAATTTCATCTTTTCAGGTAATTTAACTACATAATTTCTAAAAATATTAAATTTATTCTCCGATTACTTTTTTATTATACTGTAAAAGTTCTCTCATCAATACTCTATCAAGAATTTTTGTAAATGTTTTCCTGTGCAAAATAAATATTTTGTTCTCTTGTTAGCAAATTTGTTTACCTTCGTAACATATCATCAATCTAACACACACACACATACACACCCATGCATATATATGTATGTAACCAGCTAAAATTTTCTCGCCGATGATACACTAAATCAACCCTTATATTTTGAATTGTCTGGACTTACTAGGTAAATAAAATACTTAAAAAATTCGCAGTCGTGCCATTATCAGTTAACCCCTTAATGCACAGTTTTTATGAAAAGGCCGGCCAAAAAAATCAAATTTTTAATGTAAAAAAACACAATTTAGAGCGTTGCCTTGCCAAGAAAATTAAAATAATGCAAAAATAATCAAAATTTCAGTATCTTGGATATTTATACAATTGGTATGATTTCTAGTTTTTATATATTATTGGCTAAAGAGTATATCAATTAGTAGCCAATCTACCAATTGACTGTATGATGTGTCATCCCTTGATGCGTAAGTATCAAATATGAAACCCTTATGTTTCATATCAAGAATAAAGTATATAAAGTGACGCCTTGAGTCAAGGATGTCTTTACAGCTAGAGATTAATAATAAAATAGTTAACAATTAATTATATTTTATTTTACATTATACTTTAGTAAAATATATATTGAAAAATGAGCGAATCTGAATCTGAATCTGAATACACTGTCGGAAAGCGGTTCACAAGGAAGCGATAAGTCATAAGTGATAAGTAGAAATAATATATATATTTTATACTTGAATAAGTGTTATAGCTTACAATCCCATGTAAATGATAAATATCAATAAAACGATTTTATTTTTTTGCTTTCACATTGTTATTTTCAATTCTCGATTGCATTTGAGTATGAAAAATTATAGTAACATAATGTACAACGCCGCTCTAATTATCTCCAGTGTGCACAGTTTGGCCAGTTTAGCACACTCGAGTTAACTCGAGAGTGCACGTTAAGGGGTTAAATAAGTACAGCACTTCGAAATTTCACATTAAGTTTTAAGTCGCACCAGTCAACAGACCGTCTTTACAGGGTAAGAGCTTTTCATCGAATGCTCCAAGAAAGTACATCTTTCAATGACTCTCGCAACCCAGAGATAGATATCGCGGGATTGTATTCCCAAGAGACTTATTAAAATTATTTAGAATATTTTAGTACTCAAGCGAGGACCTTGGTCATTTAAGTTAACTCAAAACCCCCACTAGGGCAGCAATTTAGTTATTGGAGGAGCGAAACTATTTTTCTGAGACAGCTGAGAAATTGGGCAAGTAGACAGAAAGTTATCATTTATACCAGGGTTAATGTTGAGAGAAGGGTAAAAAGAATATAAGTCGGTGAACGCTCCTATGTATCTGACACTTTATGGCTGGGAAATTTGGTATTAAAATGAGAATTTTAGATAAATATTTTAGGTGTAATAATCTTGATTTTGAAGATTTTTCTAGAGATATTTTCCCACAGATGTTGACCCAGGTGTTACGTGTCTTGTACATAGAACTTCATGCTAGTTGACCCTTCAGTTTGTCCCTATGATGAAGTGGGAACCCGTCCTTCAATGTTATCTTAATAAAGGTTTTTAGCTGAAACGGTATCATTTTTAACCCCATGACTGCAAATTTCACTTTAATATCCCTTTAAAAACCTCCTCTCTCCCATTCTAATTCCTTAAAATCTGTTTTCCTAACCCCAAAATGTCTTAATCAAGGGAGTGTCCCCGACTAAAAATTCTTCCAACACATTTCCCAAAGGTTTCTTTGTAATAGATGCCAATTTCCTGTCCATTCCTGTCGCCGCAAATGGCTCAGTTTTCCCCTGATCTAACAGTTAAATTCACTGACTAAGTTTCTTATCCCTTGGAAAAACTCTATCTGTCTCGCTATGGAGTACAACTTTGTTCTAGCTAAGTGTTTTTAATATCATTCTCTTGTCTGCCGTTGACTGACAAAGATGTCTTTTTAGCAGCTCCTTGATAAAGATTTAAGTTGTTCTCAAAATTGTGTTTCTCTTTAATATGGCCCGAATGCAACATTATTCATTAGTTTAGCTGCATAGGCTTCTTCTTGCCCAGTAGCCTGGGAAAGTTAAAACAATAGGGGCTACAAATTTATTGTGACTAGCAGTTTTTACTTTGCTGGATTACACACACACACACACACACAAACATATATATATATATATATATATATATATATATATATATATATATATATATATATATATATATATATATATTCGATCTCAGAAAAATATTAATCAAATATCATGTTTCTCTTTCGGAAACTTGGCAGGTGAACAATGAAATAAGGCGAAACCTCCTCGGAATATTTGAATTTATATGCTTTTATCACTTTATATATTACCTTTAAAATTTCTTTTGTATAATTCTTTTTACATTTTTTATTGCAGCAAGAAAGCTCCGGAAGAAAATTCATTTTACTCAAAGTACTTCATTAAAATGAATCAACTTCTAATAAGAGAAGTAAAAAGGTTAGACAAATTATGAAAACGGAAACCATTCAAATAAAATTCCTTGCATATAATGTGGTAATGGTTTAAAAGGAAAATATCTTGACTTTATACTACATTGCTCTAATTTTGTCTATCATTTCCAATTTATTCGACACATTTTGGTATTTAAAAGTTTTCAACCTCAATACGCCGTAACACTTAAAAACATTTTAAGCTTACCTAAAAATTTTACCTTCTAATGGCTTAGAAATTTTCATTTCTTTATTACAACATGCCGTAATTTATAATCCTGTAGTGAAAGCACATTTAAAGATAAAAAGTTCGTTAATGAATGAACATTTACCACAAATCGACTTTAAAGATTTTACCGATGTATATTATTAAAGCCTTAAAACTTTTTCTAAGCAAGAGCCTTGCCTACGGTGGCGATTTTTTTTTTATCACATAACATCAAACTCCCGTAACCCCGAGAGATACAATTAGAGTTTTGAAAAGAATCGGAATGTTCCAGACAACGAATTTAAACACGGACCTTTCAAAAAGCATTTTGTACTTTTTTTATTTTAATTCAAAGGTCAAAGAAACTCAGCACTCAATCATCATTTGAGTTTTCTTTATGAAAAGGTTTATGTGTCAGTAATGCAGTTCTTATGATGAATTAGTTTTATTTCTAGGTTCAAAGTGGGGCATTTTTGACGGTAATAAATCAAAATAAATTCTAACTCAGAATGGACGCAAATCCATTTCATTCAACTAGCACGGGGTTACAGAAATATAAAAAACAATTGGTTACAGGAAATAATTGCATGTTCTGACCTGACTGTGGCATAAATTAAAGAGCTGTATAAGCTCTCTTTAACTTTTAAATGAATTTAAAGCGTACAGTCAAAATACACATAAAAACAATTCAAGCGAAATAGATTTCAAATTTTTTAGTGAATTATTGTTACAGGTATTGCAACGAACAACTCCATACCGTTACTTTAGCAGAGCAAGGTTCTGGTAGTGATTAAAAAAATGACGAACTATTTAAAAACGAAAATGTAGATTTATTTTAAATCTTAAAATAAAAAAACATCATACGATGTCCGCCTACGTGCCGGGAAAAATGCACAAGTACAAAAAAAAAAAATAAAAGTAAAAACATCCAACAATCCTTTTATATATCCAGCAGCAGACATCGCATAAAATTTAACATATACATGCAACTTCCTCTCCCACTCAGCCAATCACAAAATTACACAGTTCGTAGCTGCCGAGTGAGAGTTGAAGTCACAATCAAACATACAGCGAGAGTCAGCTTTACAAATTGCGATTAAGAAGCCTCGGTTAACTTTAAACAAAACAAAAACAAATTGCCGGGATTCACCGGAGGTTGAGAATGTGCCAATTCGGCTTCAATTTCTAACAAATATTAAAAACATTATAATTATGAATTTTTAGCTACACATCTTTCTTTTATACAATCTTTATACATTACTTTATACAACCGTTTAGGAGACACAAAACTTTATACACATTTTTAAGAGAAAAATATTTACTTTCATCCATACAATGAAGGATTATAATAATACTTATTTGTGCATTTAAATTACATATCTTGCTCTAGAGTTAATCTTAAGATGCCTTGTACAGTTCAGAATTTGTTTTCTTATTTAAACCTAAAAGAGTATTTAAGCTTTCTAATTAAATGCATAATGGCAAAACTCAAAGAGAATGTTTTGAAATTACCCAGAATTTCAGTATGTAGTAAGTTTAACATAAGTAAAGCTTAACATAAGTAAATCTAAATATAGCAGTAACAATCTATAGTTTAAATGGGAAATGTTTGGTTTCTGATACATTGGGACAAGACAAAATGCTTTGAAAAGCTTTGGGTAGCTAACTCATCCTGCAGTAAAGAATTATTTCCCCGTCTCAAGTCATTAGATGAAACTAATTTTATAAAATAACATTATTGAACAGACAAAATATGCAATTTATACAGAAAATTTGGGAAACAGTTGTAGAAAAGAAAACTAACTTAACATCATGTATTTTTCATATACATCTATTCATACTGATTTGGTTGTAAACCTGAGTATTATTTAAATTTTTGAAGAAGGCATGTTATACTTTTAAATGATCTATGATGATTGCAAGTAATTAATTATTTCCGTTCTCAAATCATTGGAAGAAAATAATTTTATAAAATAACATTATTAAACAGACAAAACAGGAAATTTATACAGAAAATTTGGAAAATAACATTAGAAGAGAAAACTAACTTAACATCATGTGTTTCTGATATACATCTATACAACGTTTCATGCTGATTTGGTTGTAAACCTTCTGAGACTATTTAAATTTTTGAAGAAGACATGTTATACTTTTAGATGATCTATGATGATTGCAAGTAATGAATTATTTCCATTCTCAAATCATCGGAAGAAAATAATTTTATAAAATAACATTATTGAACAGACAAAACAGGAAATTTATACAGAAAATTTGGAAAATAATATTAGAAGAGAAAACTAACTTAACATCATGTGTTTCTGATATACATCTCTTCAACGTTTCATGCTGATTTGGTTGTAAACCTTTTGAGACTATTTAAATTTTTGAAGAAGACATGTTATACTTTTAGATGATCTATGATGACTGCAAGTAATTAATTATTTCCGTTCTCAAATCATTGGAAGAAAATAATTTTATAAAATAACATTATTGAACAGACAAAACAGGAAATTTATACAGAAAATTTGGAAAATAACATTAGAAGAGAAAACTAACTTAACATCATGTGTTTCTGATATACATCTCTTCAACGTTTCATGTTGATTTGGTTGTAAACCTTTTGAGACTATTTAAATTTTTGAAGAAGACATGTTATACTTTTAGATGATCTATGATGACTGCAAGTAATTAATTATTTCCGTTCTCAAATCATTGGAAGAAAATAATTTTATAAAATAACATTATCGAACAGACAAAATATGCAATTTATATAGAAAATTTGGAAAACAATAGTAATAAAGAAAACTTACTTAACATCATGTATTTTTGATATACATCTATTCAAAGTGTCATGCTGATTTGATTGTAAACCTTCTGAGTACTATTTAAATTTTTGAAGAAGGCATGTTGTACTTTTAGATGATCTATGATGAATTTCTTGCAAAATTTCATTTCGAGCTGTAAAAAGATTACCAGTACAGTGTACGTACTATATCTATACTTTGAGCCAACTGGTTTGTTTGTACTTGGTATCAGGCATCAATTTGTCCAGCAGCTACGGTAGCTCAGTGGACAAAGGCAATGATCTCGCAACTGAAGTGTTGCGGATTCGGGGCTCGAGCCGGCTAAGATTCACCATGTTCAGCTTTAATTCTTGTAAAAAGAATCGCTAACTAGGCCAGGTACATCTACTAAAATCAGGTGTGATAATTATATCTGCTATAAGACTTCAAATCAGAGTATTGTATTTACATATGATAGTAAACAAACTTACCCCCAGAAAAGTTAAAATTAAATTAAATTAACCTATAGCTGAATTTATTTTTTAAATCAGTCTCAATTAAAAAAATATTGGAAAATACCACTGCTAAAAAAAGTAGCCTTGTAAAGAATAAAAACTGGCATAGCAGTTGCTTAATTTTAGTCCTTTTGTAATTTCCGGAATTCATAATAACATAAGTTTTAGATAGTGATCAATATAAATTCAATATACAATACGTATCTAGACTTCATTATAACATTCTTTTCTCGAATCATCATTAAACAAAAAATTCTGCTTCTTTTAAAATAATTTTTTACAAGTGATTTAATAACGCTCTGGTTTAAAAAAATGATTTAGTTTTGTCATTTCAAATACAATATTTAAAAAAAATAACATAGAACAAAATGAAATGAAGAAGAAGTAGCAAGTGAAAAAAATGATAATCACTTACCCGCAGGATTAATTTTTAAAATTTCTTTATTAGAATTTAAACTTTTATATCAGTAAAAGCTTTTATAAAATATCTGTTTTATTCTCTAAATTTAAAACTTTAATGGTATCAGGCATTTTAAAATAAATAAACGAAAAAACTGTTAAAAAACTGATAATTAAAATATATTATTTATCATGCTATAAAATAAAATATATCGTTTCTATTAATATGATTGAGATTCATAGAAAAAAAAGACAGTTACATTATATTTATTATAAAAAGTTAGTTTCTAATTTACAAATATTAAAAATAAGTTATTTTAGGATCAAGATGATTTTTACTTATTTTTCCCTGGAGTACATATTTATTGTTTTTTTAAATTAGTGTTTCCTAAAAGAAGATTAAATAGCTTTTATAAAGTTAGACTTTTATTAATGAAGTAGGAAAACTTTTATTATAAATAAAGCAGAACTTTCAAGCTGAATGAAAAATGGGCTGTCATAAAGACTGTTCATCTCGAAATCCACAATGTCACCATAAATATTTAGTTTGTAGAGCTACGATCTACTTTTTTGCTACACGAGGGCTAGTGAGACCGGGACCTACTGCTTAAATCCGACTTCGAACGACTACGAACATCCATGACACAGTGGGATTCGAACTCACAAACTCCGGTATCGAATATCAGCTCCCTAACCATTCGACCATCATTTGGGTTCCCGTTAAAGGAAGACATTTAATTCCTCCTAAAACAGTGAAAGTGATTGTATCAATCAATGTAAGTTGCTCCTAATGTTCCCGTTTCGGGGTGTCTGGGCTGATCAGCTAAATTGTAACAAAACCCTCTCATCCAAACTATGCAAACTGTTCAGTTGACCGATGAAAAATTCAGAGAATCTGCAGTCCCCGTTAAAATGCTGATTGTGAATATGTAAATTTCACTCTATCGCGCTATTGTATTTATTTTCATGCAATTGTCTTGTAATTATTATTATTAATTTTTTTTATATTATTATTATTATTTTTTTATATTATTATTATTTTTTTTATATTATTATTATTACTTTTTTTGTATTTCCAGTGTTATTTTGTCTGTTTTGTATTTGTATGTGTTCGTTTGTAATATTTTTACTATTTTTATACTGCATTGTATATTATGAGCTGCTGTGGATTGTACAACTGGGGACACCCAAAACATCTTAAACCTTTGTTTTAAGGTAGATGGTCCTCATTGGTGCAGCCAATGTTCCTGTTTCGAAATATAAAAAGGAAAAATTATTACCGGTGTCGTTTCTTGGGGTTGTTGAGGTATGCTCCAAGAACTCTTCGCTTGACTCCTTTGTAAAGTTTGTATCTCCAAACTTAGCTCTTCACGCAGGACACTCTCTAAGTCACACTTCTTTCCCAGCTCTCGGATTTCAGACTACAGGAAATAAAACAGAAAATAAAGTTGCAAGTTAAAATAATATAATAGCTATTCTATTTCTTAAGAGGAATCTGATTTGAAACAAGAATTGTTCAGAAACCAAATCGCTTAAATATTAAGAGAAAAAGTGAGAAAAATTTAAACTACCTAAAAGTGTTTATTGCATTTTGTAAAACGAATTAAAATATGTTTCAGTCCAAAAGCTACTGGAATAGCGGAGAAATCTCCGTTTTGCTACACTTCAGCGTGTACTTGTGGAAAAGCAAGGGATTCAGATTACAATTTCTTTTATCGATGAAAAATGCATGGATTTCTCAAGTGATAGTGAAAAATTTTAACCAATATATTTTGGTTCAGGTTAACATGTAAAAGGTATTTAATCAATTGAAATATTTTCACTATGACATGAAAAATCTGTGCATTCTTCATAGTTGCTTTTTCAACGCACACAAGTTTACTTGTCATGAGGTCTTTTAAAACTCTACAAATTAAACAAAGAACAGTACTGACAAATTTGTGGTTTGATATAATAATATATAAAACACTCTACAAATTAAACCAAAGAAAAATACGGACAAATTTGTTATTTCATATGCTAATATATAAGTTACTCTACAAATTAAAACAAAGAAAAATACGGACAAATTTGTTATTTCATATGCTAATATATAAGTTACTCTACAAATTAAAACACAGAAAAATACGGACAAATTTGTTATTTCCTATGCTAATATATAAGTTACTCTACAAATTAAAACAAAGAAAAATACGGACAAATTTGTTATTTCATATGATAATATATAAGTTACTCTACAAATTAAAACAAAGAAAAATACTGACAAACTTGTGGTTTGATATACTATTATATGTTACTCTGCAAATTAAAACAAACAACAATACGCAGAAATTTGTAGTTTCATATAATAATATTTAAGTTACTCTACAAAATAAAACAAAGAAAAATACAGACACATTTGCGGTTTGATATACTAATATATGTTACTCTTAATTAACCCTTTAATGCACAGTTGTTTGAAAAAGGCAGAAAAAAAATCAATTTTTTTAATATAAAAAACACAATTTAAAACGTTGTTTTGCCAAAAAATTGCAAAAATACAAAAAAAAATGAAAATTTTATTGAAATTTTGGATTTTGATAACATTGCAGAAAATAGTCGAATATTGTAATATTACACGCACATCGACATTTTTTTTATCCTTCTTTCAGAGTAAACATTATTATCAGTAAAAATACTTATTTATACTTTTAAAACATAAATAATAACAATACTAGTATTTATAAAATTAATCAAAAATTTTTTTTGTGTGATACATTTCGAAACAGGGTGCAGCACATAGCCCAACATTGCAACTATTTTACATGTAACGAATCTCTTTTCTTTTAATTTTTTCTTTGCTATCTCTTTTAGCACAACACACAGTCCAATATTTACAAAAGTAAAACGCCGCACGAATTATCTCGAGTGTACACAGTTTGGCCAGTTTAGCTCTCGAGTTAACTCAAGCGTGCACGCTAATCCAAAGAAAACAAAGAAAAATACGGACAAACCTCTGGTTTGATATATACTAATATAAGTTACCAGGAATGCTCAAACGGTATACAGGAAAAACTAGAATGGGGTTAGAAATTAACTTTAATATTTTTTAGTTTATTAAAAGGATAATAAAAAATAATAATTATTGTTAAAAATGATTAAACTCTTTAATAATTAAGAAGTATATTCTTTTATAAAGAAATGGACAAAAATCGTAAAATACACAAGAATGGATTTAACCGCATTGGACTTTCACATACGCATTTTCCTTAAACGTACCATATATATCAAAATAAAAAAATATAATTGAAAGAAACTTTTTTCATCATTTGAAACATTTATTTATTTATATTTTTGACTTCAATAGATGTTATGCAGTAATGGTAAATAATATTTTCATACTTTCTACATTATGGTTGAAAAATAAATTTATTCTAGCAGAAAGCTAGATTTGTAATATTTTCAATTTGCCATTAATGCAGGCAAATATTTCAAGGCTGAGAGAAATATTTTTATGTTATTGAAGAGAAATAGTTGACTTAAATTTAGTGAGAAATTTGTCTTTTTCAAACTTTTAGTCATCTTATTATAAGCGCGTGGTTCTCATTTTTAAGAAAAGTTAATAAAGATTCTAATTAGTTTCACAGGGGAATTATCAAAACAACTTTAAAATAGAAAAAAATTCTAATTTGCTCAGAAATAGGAAAATATTTCGGCAATTGCTAGCTTTGAAAACTTTTCATCTTGCCTTTTATTCCGTTTCAGTTAAATTTTTTTGGATGAAAATATGAAATTAATCTCTTGGCAGTCTAATATTTAGTTAAGTTCACGAAGTATAGTTAAAAGCACTTAGTAAATGGTGGATTTATTTTAGTATAACTGCTAATTAAATGAATTATTCAATAATTTGGACCATCAAAATAATAAAAATGCCTGAGAAACGTATGTATTTCCTTCAGCTTTAGCTGTCAAAACGGGGTTTACATTTTTATAATGATCCGCGGTAGCTCAGTCGGGAAAGGTAACACTCTCGTAACGGGAGAGTTGCGGGTTCGAAGCCCGAGCCGGCCTAAGATCCGCCGTGTTCATTAAAGGTGACTGAAGCACGTAAAATATGTTCGTGATCACAATGTCTTCCAAGTTCTCAATCAATACCTCTGTGGAGTGGAAAGCCAAGTCTTCTGCTTAGCCCGTGCTTCAAAATTAAGAGGACCGACTTGAGCATAAGTCGTACTTCCACCCTTGAGATGATCTTTGTAACAATGAGTTACATTTGGTTCAACGTTTTCTTACCATTCTCGAAAGTTATCGTCAAAGACATATAGAACAGGTCCGGTTTGAACTAGGAAGAAACTTCGGACTTCTCCTAACCAATAGACGCACCCGTAGGTTGGGCGGGATTCTGACCCTCCGTTCTGAAATAGACTCCTCTCTTTTCTCCGTGGGGCAGTCAGATTTTTTTTAGAGGACAAAGTTGTTACCAGAGGAAAGAAGAGATACATACACACACACACACACACACACATATATATATATATATATACACATATATATATGTATGTATATATATATATATATATATATATATATATATATATATATATATATATGTGTGTGTGTGTGTGTGTGTGTGTGTGTGTGTATGGTGCTGCTCACTTTGCGAGGGGGGGGGAGGCTGTCTGATTTTTTTAGAGGACAGGGTTGTTACCACAGCAAAGAAGAGAGTAAACGCTGCTGGCATCCGCTGCTTGCGGGATAGAGATTTTTTGGAGCTACATGAGAAAAAAGAAGAGCGACGCCATTTTTTTAGGGCCGACGCCTAGTCGAGAGGAGTCTTCCATATCTACAAATGATAAGTTGCATTCCAGTTGTATTCCTTAGGCATTTAATTGTAAATTGTATAAACTTATTTAATCAAGACATATTTATCTATGTGCTTTTTAATCAGTCTTAATTTCTTCTTTCTCAGACACTAGCCCAACGTAACATTATTTTTAGACTCGAAAAGAACAAAAGGCGTATCAAATTGCTTTAATACGAGTAGTGTATAAGGCTCAATCGTGCTTGGTTTGACCAAATGGCCCTAGACAACAACAACCGCATTTTTAGAAGGGTGAAAGGATCTGAGTAATGTGAAATTGAATAAAAATATGGAATACATAAATTTACTTCAGAAATCACTTTGAAATAAGTCCCAAATACTCACAAAATTACAAATCACATATGGATAATCCCTTGGCTATAAGATATATAACGAAAAAAAACTATTTTTTTAAAGCATTTCAGAGACAACCGCGCATTTGTTGATTTGTG
>CM063503.1:57995016-58000016 GCA_032207245.1 Pardosa pseudoannulata
TGTGGTTTAATTCTAATCTATTGTATTCCTTGGAAAATTCAGGGCATTAAGCTGTTACTTTAAATTTTCCGTCTGATTTTTATTCTATCTATTTCTACTATTCTTTCTTTTCATTTCCTTTCACCAGTTTAGAGTTTGCTTCTTGTTGCCTTGGTGAAATAATCGGACTTGCATTCGATTAGCGCTCGATCAATTGAGAAAACCGGTCGAATTATTACTTATCTGTTTGGTGATAGCCTATCGTTTGCGTGACATTTTTGAAACCTGCATATCGGTAGGTCATACGATATATAAAAGGAAGATTTTTGCAACAATGTATTATCTTAGCAACAGATAAGTATTTGTCATGTGAATTCTCTTAGTTATAATCAGTTGTCGTGTGCAGGTTATTCGAGATTTGTTATGTTTGTATTGAATTAATTATGCAGTTTTTTTTGTATCATCGTATTGCAAATGTGCAACATACATGATTAATGTGTTTTTTCTAGTGATTTTTAAAGGACCGTTTTGTAGATTGTTGCTATCCAGTAACAGTGAAATTAATAAAATTTTCTTTGGGAATCCGAATTAAATGACGGTTAAGTCTAATTTTAGTATCAAATTTTCATTTATTGTTTGATGAGATGAAGTAGACTGTTACTTAAATGAATTTTGTATTAATCAAATTTAGAAAAAAATGTGGAAATTCGAAAAGTAGATTTATCATAGTTACAAATTCTTTTATGTAATGATTATTTTTTAGAAAATAATTTACAATATATATATTAAATTGCGTAATTCGTTCCATTATTTTTTATTTTTGGCTCCCTATGACATTTAAAAATGACAACAGATCACTAATAACGACAGGGTATAAGTAGAAATGTAACAGATAGTAATTTGGCCGGATATTGATTATCCGGCATAGTTTTAAACCAAAAATTTTAAGAGAAAGATGTGGAGACGTTAAAAGTATATTTATCCCCAAAACAGTTTGAAATTCTTTTATATAAAGATAATTTTTAATTGAAAATAACTTATAATATTTATGAAAAGTAAGTAATTTTTTGCGATCTTTTTTATAAATGGTTTCCTATGACATTTAAAATGACAACTGACCACTAATATCGACAGGGTATAAATAGAAATGTAACTGATAGTAATTTGGCCGGATATTGATTATCCGGCGTAGTTTTAAACCAAAAATTTTAAGAGAAAGATGTGGAGACGATAAAAGTATATTTATCCCCAAGACAGTTTGAAATTATTTTATATAAAGATAATTTTTAATGAAAATAATTTACAGTATTTATGAAAAATACATAATTTTTTGCGAACTTTTTTATAAATGGCTTCCTATGACATTTAAAATGACAACTGATCACTAATAATGACATGATATAAATAGAAATGTAATAGAGAGTAATTTGGTCGAATATTGATTATCCGGCATAGTTTTAAGCTAAAAAATTTTAAGAAAAAAATGTGGCGACGTTAAAAGCAGATTTATCCCCCAAACAGTTTCAAATTCTTTTACATAAAGATAATTTTCATTGAAAATAATTTACAATATTTATGAAAAATACGTAATTTTTTGCGATCTTTTTTATAAATGGCTTTCTGGGACATTTAAAAGGACAGCTGATTACTAATCAGGACAGAGTGTAATTAGGGATGTAACAGATAGTGATTTAGCCAAATATTGCATATTCGGCATAGTTTTAAGCCGAATACTTACTTTGAAGTATCACATTTAATAGTAATTTTGTAAGGAAGATAATAGTCAAGTTTTAAATTAAAAATGAAGTAAATAATGCAAAATATCATACTTTTTAAATCTTTGTATGTTTAAAAAATATTTTAACAACTTGATGTATTTTAGTTTTATAATTATCATATGTTATATACAATAAAATCATATTTTTCTCCTGAATATTATTGATATTATCAAAGAA
Organism: Pardosa pseudoannulata; assembly: GCA_032207245.1. Classification (NCBI taxonomy): domain Eukaryota; kingdom Metazoa; phylum Arthropoda; class Arachnida; order Araneae; family Lycosidae; genus Pardosa; species Pardosa pseudoannulata. The sequence goes on from CM063503.1 coordinate 57,996,951, forward strand.
AAAATCATAATTATCACATGGAAATTTTAATTGGTGATTTAAATATTATTAAAATTTTAACAAAAGCTGTATATTAGAATTTTATTTTAAAAGGTTCCGTAGTTGTTTTAATATATATGACAACAAATTTGCAATGAGCAGTGGCAGATGAATCAGCTAAGTCATGTAAATTTCTGTCATATGGTTTTGGGCAGATTATTTAGTGTATTCGATATAAATTGCAAAGAAAAGAGCAGAAACACAAAAAACAAATCAACAGCTTTTGGGCACATTATTTAGGGTATTCGATAGAAATTGCAAAGAAAAGAGCAGAAACACAAAAAACAAATCAGCAGCTTTTGGGCAGATTATTTGGGGTATTCGATATAAATTGCAAAGAAAAGAGCAGAAACACAAAAAAACAAATCAGCAATTTTTGGGCACATTATTTAGGGTATTCGATAGAAATTGCAAAGAAAAGAGCAGAAACACAAAAAACAAATCAGCAGCTTTTGGGCAGATTATTTGGGGTATTCGATATAAATTGCAAAGAAAAGAGCAGAAACACAAAAAACAAATCAGCAGCTTTTGGGCAGATTATTTAGGGTATTCGATATAAATTGCAAAGAAAAGAGCAGAAACACAAAAAACAAATCAGCAGCTTTTGGGCAGATTATTTAGGGTATTCGATATAAATTGCAAAGAAAAGAGCAGAAACACAAAAACAAATCAGCAGCTTTTGGGCAGATTATTTAGGGTATTAGATATAAATTGCAAAGAAAAGAGCAGAAACACAAAAAATAAATCAGCAGCTTTTGGGCAGATTATTTAGGGTATTCGATATAAATTGCAAAGAAAAGAGCAGAAACACAAAAAATAAATCAGCAGCTTTTGGGCAGATTATTTAGGGTATTCGATATAAATTGCAAAGAAAAGAGCAGAAACACAAAAAACAAATCTTTTTTCCACTCATTATCAGTTTTATTAACAAAAAATCTCAGATTAGGTGTAAAAAATATTCAAGTTTTTCCAATTGCAACAAACAGCGGAATGAAAGTTCAAACCCGTTATAATTATTGTGAATTTTGATTTTTTTTTACAGTATCGTTCCTTATTACACAATAGTCGTGAAAAAAGCTGCCAGAAACAATCCATTTACAGTACATGTGTTTTGAGTACATTTTTTGTTCTTTAAATGTTATGATGCAAATTTCCATCATCATACAACGAAGAGTTAGGGTTTAATGTTAATATTTTTCAAAATTGATTACGTCGATTCAAAGCTAGTTATCTTTCTGGAATTTCAAAGCAGTGTTGAAAAGTATTAACTTCGAGTTATACAACTTTGTAATACATCTAAAAAAATATTGTTTGTAAACATTCCGTATCAAGCAACGCATTATTAAATCCAAAACTCATTTCGGAAACGAGGAATGCAACCTAGAGACTCCCAGTAAATATCTGCAACCTTTCGCAGTGACAATGCCCTTACAGACAAAAACAGTCTCGAGGCTGGTTCAGAAACTCAAAGAATCTGGGTTGGAATCATCCAAAAACTCACTCGGTCGAAACTTTAATGCTTGATCACAACAAAACATTACGACATTGGAACATGCCTGTCAGTAGTGACAAATGGAAGAGCACATTTGCTCCATTTAATTTTTTTTTATTAAATCAAGTATACGTAGAATAGAACTAAATAAAAATGTGTCTTTGATTTTGCTTGATCTAATTTTGGATAGACTGGATTTATTCTAACGTGTGTTTTGACAGGTTAATAATGTGAAATTTGTTTACAAAAACAGAGCATGCTACGCAAAGAATATCCGTAAGCTTCATTAAGTTTTTGGACGCGGAAATGTTTTTACTTACATCAACAATTTTGAAGATGATACAGAAATTTGATGAATCTCGATCAGGTATGTCCAGAAAGTAGCTCTGTCAAAACCGTAATATTCGAGCAAAACAAAAGATTGCAAAGAACAGATCGTCTCGTAGAAATGGTCACATATAAATCTTTTATTAAATCAAATATACATTAAAAATTATCAAATGCTTTGATATTGAAGAATAGATTTGGGGTGGAATCCAATTGAGTATGGTTAATATCATTTTACAGTGCTAAGAATATATTTCTATATTTTTTTGGAACAATGTTACCTGCAACTACAATTTCGAGGTTGGGACACAAATTTGGAGTATCTGGATTATATTGTATTCAGAAAATCGCCCTGTTCAAACCGGGTTCAAACGCAACAAAATATTGCGTTCGATAACGCTTTTCTTTGCTGACTTACGACGTATACAAATAGTAAAGTGGGACTGGACTTATTCTCTATAACCTTTATACTAATAATAAATATTATTATATGTTGGAGAAAATTAAGCCAAAATATTGTAATTTCATTTTATTTATTATATTTTACTAACTGTATTTTATGAAACACCATGCACTAGGAAACAGAATCATTTGTTTCAACTAAGAGTATAATATCACTAATATGAAAACTATTTTTTCTTTCAAACTACTTTCTATCACATGTAGTTTAATGTATAATATTTTATTAATAGCTTGAATCAAAATCTATCCTCGGTGTTTTTACATGATTTTTATAGATCAATAAATAACTCGTTGATAACAAACATCATTAAGGAGATTTATGTGTGGTATCTTTCGAAGCGTACTTGCTTCTGTAAGAGAAATCGCTTAATCAATTTAACAAGTAATATGGATTGACATCACATAGAAATGTTATTTTGCTGAAATGAACTACAGTGAAGATGTATAATGTGTTAATGTATTAATTTTGAAATTAACATAAAATTTAAAACAATAATACTTCATAGATAATTTTATCCATTTTTTTTAACAAATTTAGAATTTAGAATAATTGTTTTTTTTAAGGTTATTTATTTAATTATAACGTGTAAGTAATTAAATTTACTAAAAAAAAATGAAAAATAAAAAAATAATTCCTTTAATGGAAATTTAATAAACATGTCTTATTTTTTTCGTGGATATCATGGTGTTAGGTACATCATATCAATAAAACTAGATATTCATCTCATCAAATCATTGAATATGTG
>CM063503.1:58010016-58012516 GCA_032207245.1 Pardosa pseudoannulata
ACTTGAAAGTACCTGAAATTGAGATGGCAGGGGAACTTATTTCATTATTACCGCTTTCAGTGTCAAATATTATTTTAAGGGAAAAGGCAGAAGAAACGAGGCATTATAAATTTGTAAAGAAACTCCTCTTAGAACGCTATAAATTATCGGCGGAAGCCCTGAGGCAAAAATTTGTACAACATGTACGGAAATCAGGAAATCTATGGAAGGATTACCTTTTTGAGATACGCACCTATTTAGAAGGTTGGGTATCCAGCTTAGGAGTTACAACATATGAAGGTCTACTGGATTTAATGCTAGTAGACCAGCTTAAACGGAAAATGGGGAGCGAATTCAAGGAATTCCATCTCAAAGAATGGGAAAGTTTTGTTTCACCCAATATCGTAGCGGACTTAGGAGACAAGTATGAATTACTTAGGAGACCCGGGAGGTCCCAAACGCAAGGAAAAAAATTTCCGGATTCTCGCACCCCTGATTTTCACAAATATTCAGTACCATTCAAGGCAGAAAATATCAGACCCCCTCCCCGGGAAAAGGTTGAAGTTAAGAATGAAAGGCCAAAAACGCCGAGTGTAAATGAACTTAAACATCGGGATTGGCGAAATGATCGGGAGTTTGAAAGGAAAAGGCACAGAGACATTATTTGTTTCCAGTGTGGAGTCTCTGGGCACATTAGACCTGATTGCCCGGAATTAAAACGTAAGGAGGAATTAAATGCTATCCATACGGAAAGTGAGGTAGTAGATCTGCTAGCACCGTACGTTAGTTTGGGCACTGTAAACAATAAACCGTCTGAAATTTTAAGAGACAGTGGAGCTAGCTATGACTTCATCTGTAGGCGATATGTTAGGCCGCAAGATTTTACAGGCGACACGGTATGGGTAACTCAGCCCTTAGATACTCACGCTATAAAATTACCTGTAGCAAGAGTTTCGCTATGTACTACATATGGGAATATCGATACGAAGGCTTGCGTCATTTCTGATTTTTCGAATCAACAACGATATATTCTGGGAAATTTGACGGCTGCATTTTATAGAGTAACCAGGAAAGCCACACTGGCTTCGATTAAGAGCCGTATTTATTCCCCCTGGTACATAATTTATAAACATTTTACAATGCGGTACAGAAGTAGAAGAAGTGGCACAGAAAACTAGAAAATATTTCTTTCCTATAAAAAAAAATTACAATTGATTTTTCAAATGAGTGTTTCTAGAAATCTAATTTTTAGTTTAATTTTAGTATAAGAAAATAGAAATTCTATTTCAAGCAAATGATTTCTTAAAAAACAAATGTTAAAAGATTTTTTTTTTAAATATGGCTTGCAATCCGTACTGCGATAAAAGAAACAAACAATACTGAAATATTTATTGGTAAAAAAATTTTAAAATAAAACCTCGTTCAAAAATTTATTACTGATCGCAGACTTAAGAATTTCTAATTTAAAAAATGCATCTATTTGTAAATATTTTCCTTTTGAATATCCTAGCAAATGAATATATATACCCGAAGGGAAAGGGTAGAAACGTAAATAGTTATATACTCTTTTGAAATAGAATACACTTTATATGAAGATTTCTTACTCCTTCATTCAAATTTGAAGGAAAAAATTTCCATCCCATCTAGTGAACAATAGTGTTGAAACCATTTTATCTAGGGGTAGTACAAATAAATTTTAGTCAGAAATCCTTTTGTCGAATGCCTCCTATTTTATTTCTTGCTTTTTAAAAGATACAGTATTACAGATACACAGTAAAAAAGCTTAAACTGTATCAAACAAATATTAACTTTTTATTATATACAATTCTCTTTCCAGTTCCTACATCTGCTACATATTTCAACATCGATATGAAACAGTTCCTGAAGATGGAAATATTTTAAAGCAAAGTCGATATTTGCTTGAAATTTCGCCACTAGATGGCAGTAGAGGCTAACCAGAAAATGACTGCTAAAGGAGAGAACAAATGTTACAACTTGATTTTCATCCACCCAACGTGGGAAAAATGATGCAGATGGATAAAACGAGGGCAGTAGGGGTTTAAATAATTTCAAAGCAATAAATCAGGCTGTTCTAGTAATTAGATTTCGTCGCGTGTTCGCGTAAACTCACTAGAAACCACAGATTAAATGTATGTGAAAAGTATTAAATTCCTTCTGACATTTCAAAAGTGTATATGTAAATGTGTCGGGAGTTACAAAAATGAAAGAATATCGGGAAGCATTTTACATTCGCTTTGGGAAATTATTTTTGAGTAAATGCATACAACTTTTCATCCCACAAATTATTTCGGTTTAATCATGCTTCCACAAGGCGAGGAAACTTTCCCATAATTCAGTTGGAATATTTACTCTTATATTCATAAAAATAATAAATGGCGGCAAACTTGGACACGTGTAAGATCTACTTTTTTTCTCTTAAAAAATGTATCGCAACCAAGTTAAACGATTGCTTACGGTGGCAAAACCTTCTTAACCAGATAAATAATAGTAAACAAACAAT